>CM031969.1:29610698-30210698 GCA_018804465.1 Populus tomentosa
TATAGTTTTAAACCATTGTCCTTTATATTCTCATATTGACTCAATTCATTAATTTTTTTATAGGCAACATCATCAATTATTGTTATCCTAAAATCCAAATGCATCTAAAGCTCAAATTGTTTAATTACAAGATGAATAATTTGCTACGTGGTTTAAAACACATGTAAGTATTTAATAATTCATAACTCTTAAGAAAATATTTGTTTATGTTTTGACCTGGACTGTTAACGATCATTAATTAACTTTAACCAAGTTTTCAACATAGAAGATAATATTGGTAGATAAAATTTTCTATCTTTAGGTCCTAAAAGAAAGATTCGGTGTTAGAATAGGTTTTCATCAATGAATATGTTTTTCATACCAAAGACTATATTGAGGGTAGAAAGATATATAATTGCGAGGGTTTGTGTAAAGGGTTCAACTACCAATGAGATTGAAGTTGACTATTATGGCAAGTTACTAAAGGTTATTGAATTGCAATATCATAGTGAGCAAGATATATTGATTTTATTCAAATATTATTGGTATGGTACAGGTAAAGAAATTAGAGTAAATCTTCATCATAGTATAGTTGAAGTAAATAAAATAGGTCAACTTCATAACATCAATTATGTTTTTGATTTTGCTAAATAATATCAACAAGTGTATTATATATGCATTGTTTTCTTTAGAAAGAATTATCATAGAGTTGATTGGTTATCTATTAAGAACACCAAGCATAGGAGTTATGTCAAAGTTAAAGTTGTTGAATATGATAATAATAAAGTATTTAGTTGAAATGATGTATTCCAAATGGATGAGTTAGTTGTTGAATTGCTCCATCTACTGAGTTAGAAAATACAAATTTTTGAGTCACTAAGAATACTTATATGGATATTGATGTTGATTTCATTTCATTTGATTTGATGTTGACAAGTTAAATTATATATTGTGTACCAGTGGACTTACTGAAGTAAATAAAGATGAAGAAATCGACCAACTTGAATTTGATGAAGAAAATGATGAAAATGAAGTTGAGGATTCTAATTAAAGGGTGTTGCATTGATTTAGATGTAAAACAATGATTATGTAATACACACACACACACACTTTGTAATGCATTATATTTTTTATATTTATTGTGTTTGTGGGTTTAAAGTTACCAATTGTTGGTTTTAAAGTGTTTGGTGTTATTGTTGTTATGTATTTAGGTTGGTCAGGGGATCATATCAACCTACAAATATCATTAAAAATAGCAATGGAATCATCGATGGACGTGCATTTTCATTGGATACTTCCAGAAGGTTTGAGAAATAGTGACGGAAACACCAATAGATGTGCATTTCCCTTAGAATATTCCAGTAGATATGAGAAATGGTGATGGGATCATCGATGAACTAGATGTCATCGACAAAGTCCAATAGGTTTTAGAAATATGAAAGAATTGTTGAAAACAATAAAAAATATATATTTAAAAAAGTAATTAAATATCCATTGGAGATTTTGTCAACATATGTTGACATATTAATATACCGATGGAATTTCTTATGGAATTTTTGTCGATGATTTTATATTATAACCCGATCCCTTTTTCTTTCCTTTTAATCTTTATTGCAAGCTTAAAAAAAAACTTTTACCCCCCCCTCTATCACCACCCCTCTTCTCTTTCTCACCATCCTCAGTCACTCACCGTTATCTCTCTCTCTCTCTCTCTCTCTCTCTCTCTCTCTCTCCATCCTAAGCCCACTCGTTGCCTAACCCCCCCCTCTCTTTCTTAATGTTTTCAAGGTAAGTCTCCTCTAAAGTCCATGTAATTGCCAAAAAAAATTATTATTGTGTGATTATGAATTTAATTTTGTGTTGTGCTTTATATTATTTATATTTGTTGTTGTTGTTGTTGTTGTTATGTGTATTTATCCAACAAATTTTAAAATTTATTATTGTAATTTTTGTTGTTGTTGACAATTGTGTTATGTATAAACATTTAAATAAAGTGTAAACTCACTTTATGTGAATATGTTTTGCAGGTTTATAAATGTTGAAACTGCATGTTTTATCACAAATGTGATGAAATCATCTTTTAAAAAACTATTATTTCAATGGAGTCGGCTTTAAGATCATTTTGAATGGATGACTATGGTAGATGTTTGATAGGGATGGTTTAAGGTAAGATAATATATTTATTTTTTAAGTTCGTATATAATTTCTTTCTATCATTTTTAACACATTTTATGTCATGTATGAAATTAATTAGGAAATTATGATATTGTTAAAATTTTTTAAAGATTGTGTTCTATAATCATTGTGTGAATAAAACAAAAAATTGATTGATGGTACATCTAAGGCTATCTGTGTTGTGATGAATGGTGGTGTTGATTACATGTAGAAAGCTAACAGGATTAAATTTTAGATAGGGTCCTGTATAAGAGAAGCTTTGCAGAAATTTCGTTAAAATTATATAAACTCATCTATGTTATTTATGAAAAGAATTGTGTGTGTTATGATGTAAGTGGAAAATTTTCTAATAATAATGTATGAAATGACAATGCAGACAAACTTTTATTGGGGAAGGAAAAACAAGTGTAGCTAGTAAAGTGTGGGAAAACCACAACACAATTAGGGAAGTATAAATTTTAATCTAAAATTTTAAAAATCTAATGTATATTTAATAAATGTTTTTGTACTAGGTTGTGTGATTTATGTTATGCTGCCCATAAATTTGCAAAAAAAATGAGCTAGCTCTCATGACGTTGAGGTATGAAAGAAGTATATACCAATTCATATCATAGAGGATAACTAGGAGATGTTTTAAGAGTTTGTGGCATTAAAAGAACTTAAAAGGCGATCGTGGTTTGAGTTGTAGAACTGAAACTAAAAAACCCATGTTTTGATGAGCATATATACCAATGAATTGCTCTTATTTCTCAATTAGGCGAAGGCCTGGTAAAATTTTGAGACTATTTTGTCTTTTTTTCCAGTTGAGGTTTATTTTTATTTTTTTTACAATGTATTTATTTTGCAAGAACAACAACTTGGGTGTAAGCCTTCACCAATGGAGTTATATGACGAAACTCATATAAGAAATGTGTATAGGGGAAAAGGGGTGATGAAGTTTGTATATAGCAGAACTGAGATGTTCATTGTAAGTTTTTTTATAATTCTTTTAATTATAATTTACTTTTTTTGTTTTGTTTTATGGAAAATATATAACGCCAATGTTTAAAAAAGATGTTTTCACTCATCCTCCTTATCATCCTTAGTTATGGTTGGAAGCTAGAGCAGTTGATGGACCTGATATAAATTGGGTTTATAGGATGCTTATGACATCGGTTGATACATGAATTTAGCTTGTCCTATTTTAACTTTAGAAACACAACAGTTTAGCCCAAGCCAATCAATTATAGAATTTGAGTCGAAGATCCTAGAACAAGTCGAGTAACAAGTGGTCAAATTAGAAGAACAATTGAAATCAATATTAGAAGAAGAAATTAGGCAGAATTGGGAGAAAATAATGGAATATATGTCTTTACATTATCCTCCTCATTATGGTACTTTTGGCTTAGGATTTTCCCACCTCCACCTCCACCTCCACATGCATTTGTTTATTGAGTATTTATTGTTGTAAGATTAATATTGTTAATGAATATTGAATTAATAAAATTTAATTTTCAATAAATTGATAGTTTTTTGTTTGGTTTTATTGTGATTTTTTGCTGTTTTTTTTTATTATTTAATACCTATAGAACTAAATAAAAAATACTAAGTTTTTTATGGAATCACCGACGAACAAAAAAATATTTTTCAGTGATTTCATAAATAAAAAAAAAAGGGATGTTATTTCATTGAAAAGTTATAAAATAGTTAAGAAGTTTTAGATTTTCTAATGGATTTAGTGATGGAATTAGTGACGACAAATTAGTTGCCAATTTGGTTGCCTAATCCGTAATTTACTAACAGCATAGCAATGAAATGGCCTACATAATCTTTTTGGTGCATTTTATTTATTTGGTGTCAATATTCCGATAGCGATTATATCAATATTTTGAAACACTGATAGAATCATTGATGGATACCAATTCCTATACAAAACTTTCATCGACAATGTGTGTCCGTCAATAACGTCGCCAACAATTTACATCACCAACAGAATTGTGTTTACTTGCCAATTAAAAATCCCATCGATGCTTTTCAATTTTTTGGTGATGGATACTAATACCTATATGTGGTCCATGTAAACCAAACCAATCATTTTACAATGGCACATTACCTGAACCCATTTTGATCAACTTAAACCCTCTTGTTGCAGAGTCATATGTTTTTTTGACTTTAATGGTATGTTTTATACAATATACTAAAAAAAGAAGGTTTCCATATGGTACTTTATTATTCATATGAAAAGTGAAGCATCTCAATTTTATTTTATTTTTAGCTTTTTTCTTTCAAGCGCATCCTCCTATGGCCTACGAAAATAACATTTTTAGATTGTGTTTCATTGTTCATATAAGCATTGAAGAACCTCGACTTTTTACTTCATTTTTGAACTTTTTTTCTTTCAATTACATTCTTTTATGGTCTAATTAAATAAAACCAGGTTTAAAATTAAGGTAAATAAACTAAATTAAAATATAGAGGATTGAAATATAAGACAAGAAAAAACAATATACATAGTCCAAATTCTCGATAATTTTCAATTTGATCTAAAAATTTATTTTCTTTATTTTTAATCCTTTGCTTTGAGAGATAAGAGAGAAAGTTGCCTGAAAATAGCAAGGAAAGAAAAACCAATGGTTAGGCAACCTTTCAACGAAGAAACTCATTGTTCTTAATGACAAAGAGTTTTATTTAACAATAGAATTTTTATGGTGGTGATGTTTTTCTTCCACTCTTGATGTTTATAGATTTTTCATTAGGTTAATTTTTTGTTCTATGGGTGATTTTAGGATATTTTGGGGTTCTAAAGTGATTTAGGAATTTTTTTGGCATTCTTAGGTGAAATGGAATTTAAAAATAGATTTACAACCCAAAAAACCGTTCCCTAGTTTTTTCTAGTCACTATAGTGGTGGCCAAAATCTAGATTGTAACCCAGTAGATGATGTGTCATTTGTCATAGTAGGCGACACATCATTTTGTACTTCTGAAAAAAATGATAAAGGGCAGATGACAAGTCATCGACCTCTTAAAAGGGAAAAAAGTATGGCCCAAGCATGCAAACTTGATGTAAGCACAAGTGCCTAGGCTTTTTTATGGCCCAAAATGTTATGTCACCTAGGCTTGCGAACCTAGCCTGTCTTTTTCTTCTTCTTCTTCTTCTTTTGTTTTTTGTTCAATTTCATCCTTCAAATTTAGTTTTTGTTGGATTTTTTTTGTTTGCTTTTTATTTTATTCTTTAATATTTGGTTGATTTTGAATTGTTCTTCATATTTTATTATCATATAATTAAATAAAGAAATATTGGTGAACTTAATAAAATCTAGGACTCGAGTTATAAGTTTGGCATGTTGACCTATGTTAATTCAATATGTCTCCATCTTAATGTTTAAAATAATGTTATTTTTAATATATTTTTAAAGTCAAACCATGGTTTTATGGATCTCCAAGTTGCCTTTAGACTCATGCGCTTGAAATTTATTTCTTTTTTAGTCGTTTGTTTTATTCTTTGAATTTTTATTTTTTGTTTCCTATAGAACCGTGAATTCATCTTGGTCACGTTGAGACAACTCCCACATGATTTAATTTGACCCTCGAGCTAGACAAGGACTCAAGTCGAAAATTTTCAAGTCTAATCCATTAGACTGGGTTTAATAATACTGCTAAAAAATCCCTAGCCACCTAAACATTTTTTTTTTACTTTCAAAAAAAGTTTCACCCTGACTTGCAATGTTGCATTGTCGGTCATTTAGTTTCTTTCTATAACCTTTAGAGGCTCCACGTGCTATCATCTAGTTTTTGAATCCTAGAAAAGCTCATAGAGATATTTCTTGTGAATACCTTGTCGCACCCGACATCGCGGCGACTTTAAAAAATTAATTAAATCTTTGGAAAGAACGGATTTCTGGCATCATGTTCTTTAATGTGGAATGATCTTCTTGTTTAAGGAGTCGCCACCTAGTATTATGGTCACTAGGAACCCTGACTGGTCAACAGAGATTCTATGGTTCGGGACTGGTTACTTAAAAGGAAAGATATTATCACCCCTTAAACGTCCTGCCTGAGGCAGGCTGCATTGTTGTTTTCGTCTTAAATTGCTAAATGTTTATTAATTTATGTTATGAAAATTTGCTTATAATATTCCTGACTCTGGCGCCAGTGAATATTTAACTACAAATATTTCCAACTCTGGCGTTGGTAAATATTACGTAGCTATAAATTTAAATAAGTATTATTTTTTATTCCCGACTCTGGCGCCAGTGAATAAATAAATAATAATACATTTATTTTTTTGAAATGCACATATTTCTTATTTTTTTCTAACTACATAAAATTGAATAAACGAATAAAAATAATATAAACTTAAACCGGTATTTTTATTCCTGACTCTGGCGTCAGTGAATAAACCAATAAATTTACATTATTTTTATTCTCGCATACACATTCTTTACTTTTTTATTTTTTATTTTTCTGTATTTTTTATTTTTTTATTTTTTTTTGTTGGGCTGGGCTGGGCTGAACCCAGCCCAGCATGTATTTTTTTGGGCTGGGCCCAGCTCATCTCACATGGGCTGGGCTAAGCCCGGCCACTAGCCCAAGCCAGTGGCCCGGCTGGGCTCAGCAGCACGCGTGTGCTAACGCACGCATGCTGCTGCACAGTGCAAGTGAATTAAAATTCACTTGCACAGTGTAAAACACATTTGAAATAATGCAGAAGAAGAAAAAGCCGCTTACCTGGTCTGCTGGAATCAGTGGAGACGATGGCGAAGCTCTGGCTGGCCGACACTGCCCCCTCTCCTCTGCTCCTTCTTCTGCTTTCCTTTGCTTTCTCTCCTGGTTCTGGAAACGCTGAAGGCAGTAGCAGCGATCTAGTGACTTTCCTCTGCTTTCTCAGTAGTTTTTTAGACTACGAAGACGATGTCGGTTTGCTGTGATGTTCTTTGAGTGAATACTGGTCTTTCCTTTGTTTGCAGGGACGAAAACGGTTTCAAAGATAATTCTGATCACTGTGTGTGTGTGCTGCACTCTTTCTCCCTTTCTCTCTGCGTGTTATTATTTTCTTCTCTGTATTTTTTCTGGGTTTTTATGCTCTGTCGGGTGCTGTGAGTTGCTCTGTTTCTGGGTTGATTTCTTTGTTTTTCTGGTCTCCTCTTGTGTGTTGATTTCTGCCTCTCTTTTATAGGCATTCAACAGATTGCCTCTAAAGGCAGGACTCTTATCTTCCATGCCATGATCTGGGGCGAGAGACGTGGTCCATGGCGATCAAATCTGTTGCAGATCTTCAGCCCGTTGAATCGGGATGGAGAAGATTAACACGGCAGCTCCACCAGCCACGGCAGCGTTTCGGCAGCAACGGATTCCACCAGGAACGGCGACGTTTTCAAGCAACCCGTGGACAGTTTCAGTTTGACCCCCGAACATTGGAAATTTTGCAATTGGACCCCTAAACAAATTAAAAATTTCTTTTAATTTTGCCCTCTTTTGATTAATTTCAATTAAATCCCTAAATTGGTACACTGTTTACAAAACAGTCCTTAGTTCCTGGATTATTCAATTAGGTCCTTAATTCTTTCAAAATTGATCAATTAACTCTCAAATTACATTCCTAAACTTCAAAATTTGTTGTCTTAACCCCATTGTCAACTATATTTAATTTTTATTATTTGTTTAAAAATTGAGTTATGACATACCTAATTGAGATGTGGAAGTTATGCTTAGAATCCTAACAAGGAGGAACAAGTTTTAATAAGCCATGAAAGGTTATTTAAGAATACCTTTCTAATTAATAAAAAAAATACTTATAAAAAAACAAAAATATTGAGTATCGAACGGAAAGTCATCAAATAAAATATTCCGTTTAAAAGGAAGAATCTTGCCGATAAAAAAAAATAGACATAAGATGTTATCAATTAAAGAATTCTATTTCCCATTTAAGAATTATGTTCCTACGTATATTTCCATATTAGTTTATAAATAACAACTTGGATGAATTTTATGAATATGAAATATCAGTTTGATAATAGTACGATGGTTCTAAAATTTTCAAGAACTCTTTTAACTATTTTGAGTGGTGTTTGTACAACTATTAATAGTGTATAAGATTATTCTCTTGTACCAATGCAATATTAGTAGTTGTGGAAAATGAGAATCACGCATTGTTATAGACTTAAAAATGACTAGGAGATTCTGCTCTCATGCTTAGATTTTCTATTCTTTATTTAGTTTGAGGAAATTCAAATGCTAAGATTTTAGAGATAAGAACCTGGAATGGTAACGGTTAGACATGGTTCTTATCATGGAGGAAAAGATTTTGGGAGTGGAAAAGGGTAAAGGAAGAGGAATTATTATGAAAGGCCTCTTTAAGCCAAAATATTGTTGATATAAAGATATAGAGACCAGGCTGGAAGGGGTTTTTTCAGTAAAGAATTGTAGTTTTTTTAGGTGATTTTTTTCATAGAAAAAGTCATTTTAGGTAGATATATGATACTATTGTGCTCCACCAAAGATATAGTTTCATTTATGGCTTACTATCTTAAATAAATTGCCTATAAAAGAATTTCTAGAATTTCTACATCAAAGATGTTTGTTGCAAGGTAATGATGTAATCTGTTTATTTTTAAAAATAAAGACTAAAACTATGAATCATATTCTACTATTTTGTGATATGGTTTGGAAGTTATGTTCTCGATTTGTAAATTGGTTGGGATGGCAGTAGATCCTGCCTTAGTCTCTAGATGATTTTTTTTTTTTTTGAAATGGCATGTTAGTTAGATCTATGAAAAACAAAGTCATGGTGTTTGTTATTTTTTGGTATAGTATGGTATGTTTGGAATGCTTGAAATAATTTGATTTTTAATGAGGAAGAAATGGGTTGAAATGATGTGTATTATTCCTTTATAGTTACAATTTGAGTGAAATGTAATTATAGAAGGTTTTTGCTATATTTGATTAGATTTACTGCGTTCATCAAATCATCTTCTTACATGGACTAATAAGATAAAATGAGAGATGATTCATCTTGGATAACTCATCCAACATATATGTTGAAATGGAATGTTGACACGTTTACAAATAGTAATCTAGAAACTTTGAGAATTGGAGTTCTAAAAGCTCATGAAGGAAAGTTTCTTTATATTTTCTTTTTCTTTACAGGTAATGTGAACTCTGTTAAAGCTGAGGTTTTGATAATTTAAAAGGCATTGTTTTTTAGTATTGATTGCAGCTATATTTTTTCATATCAATGGATCTTGGAGCCCAATTCTTACAATGCTATTACTTGGATTAACGGGGGAAAAAAAATTCATGTAGTCATGGTGTTTGTGAGGTGAGTTCAATGATATTTTCATTGAATGCAATTTGCTTTCTTCTATGTTTTTTGAGCATGTTTATAAAGATAAAAATTATTTGGTCAAATAAGAAGTTTTTAGACGAGCTCATTTAGAGGGCGTTTGACGCGTTTTTAAAAAATTTAATTTTAAAAAAAAAATTATATTTTCAATTATTTTTATTTACTGATCTTGAAAATAATTTTTACAAAATAAAAAAAAATATTATTTTAATATATTTTAATATAAAAAACATTTTAAAAAATAACTTCACCTATAGTTCCAAACATGTCTTAATTGCATAGTTATAGTCTTTTTTTAATTTATCTAAGAGACTTTTGCATAGTTATAGTCTTTTTTTAATTTATCTAAGAGACCTTTTAAGTATGATAATGGTGGAGGGAATTGTGTTGGAAGTAAGTATCCTGACCAATATAATATTTTGTATTCTCTTTTTTATTAAATCATGTTATTATTTGCTATAGTGCCCGATTAATAAAACTCTCATATTTCATTCAAAAAAAAAAGTTTTTAAATATGTCGGGCACGCACTCCTTTAGAACTTTAAATTATTCTGCTAATGCGATCTTTCCTGATACGGAAAGGAAACTACAAGTTTTCTTTATTTTCCCGTTAAGCATTCCTGATGCTAGAAGGAAAATTTCCTCTTCAAAATACAGGCTGCAATCAAGATTTATTTTGGATGTCTCTGATCTTCTTGTGGAATCTAAGGGTTGTTGGGTATTGGCTAATCAAAAACGCGGCGGCGCTGGCGCTACGTCTCTGGTCTCACTATTCTTTTTCCTAAAGGAACCCACAAAGAAAATTGTGGCTGCCACAAGAAAATGCAAGAGGAAATACAAGAGAAGAACAACAAAAACAAAGAAACCTGTACCAGCACTAGTAGCTTGCTCCCAATGGTGATTAGCGAAGAGGACACCGGCAGCGGCTTTCAGATGCCTCTTCACTACCCAAATTACACCAGGGAGGTTTATGAAGACATGCCTGAATCGAAGCTTGACCCTCTCCTGGCTTCTCATGGGTAATCTAATATTTGGGAATTGATCATCACGGTTTGGTAGATCTAATTTTGCACACACTTGGTTGTATTCTCTATATACCCTTGCTAGCCAAACTCAGTCATTAGCTATAATAGCAGGTGGAAGTGAAAAAAACCAGAGCATTGTTGTTCTCTACTTACCTAGCTATTCAACTCCTCAAATGAAGGTGTGGGGTAGCGGAAAAATAAACAGAGGACGCGGGGAAAGGAAAAGGCATAAATCATAGGGGTCCGTTGTAAAAATAATCGATCAAGGGCTAACCCACGACAGCGGATCCTCCTTATCCAAGCGTCGTGGATGGTTCACTATTGAGGTTTCTGTTTGTCGGTGTTGATGAGATCTGGTTAAAGCACAAGGGATAAAATATGAGAGGGCAAGTCAGAGATGGAGAAGAGAATCTTGGGAAAGCTGAAGGCGACTTGGGTAAAGATAGTTTCTCAAGAAACAACTGAGTTTCTCGTTGTTTCTCAAGAAAAACTAATTAATGGGTAAAGATACTAAGCAGAGAGAGAATGTAAAGAAAGAAGTGATGGCAATTCTTTGTCGGAGGCTACTAAATGTTAAATGTTAAGGTAACAACATGGGATCCAACACATTGAGGGACACATGGCGAAGATCAAGTGGACGTCTTTTATCTTTGAATGTCTTAGGATTAGACGTAGATTACGGGATAACTTCGAACTCGAAGGTTTTGATAGATGAGAAAATAATGTTGGTAGATAAAAAAAAAGTATAATTTGATTCCTGTGAAGAGATAGATAAATAGACTCGTGTCATTGCGCGTTTATAGTAATTGAGAGCGTCAAAAACCGAGAAGTGAATTATTTACCAGCTAAGTATTTTTCTCACGACTGGATTCAATCTCCTGATCCCTACGAAAAAAGAAAAGAATTTCATGTTTTTCTTTTCAATAAAGGAGGGTAATCAAGCCCCTCATATCCTGGGCGACACACGTGCTACAATGGCTAGGATAAAAGGTCGGGATTCCACAAGGATAAACTAACCCCAAAAACTTAACACCGCATATTATAGGAGCTGGCCATGCCCGAAGTCTTAACACCGGGCTCATGTTAATTTGAAGATTGTGTCCTTCTCTCATGCACTGACCAATGTGAAAATAATAATAAAATATTCGTGACTCTATTTTAAAGAGCATGATATTCTCTAGCTAGAATGGATTTTTAGCTATTTTAACTAAAATTTAGCTACAATATAGAGAGCAAACTCTTATACCAGGTACCAGCTAGGCGCAGTGCTAAACAGCCAACGCCCCAATCACTGCAAACTTATCCATGTGCTTGCGCCCCTCTCATGAGCAGCGTTAAATTTTAGATCCCTTGAATTGACCACCGCATTTCTTGCCACAGTTCAAGGAAGAATAATACAAACTTCTCCTACAAGTTTTAACAATGCATTACACTTGTGTCGACTATTGCATCCCACACTTGGTTCTTTAACCTCTCTATCACTCTCTTTCTCCCGCACTAATGGTACTTGCCACGTGCAAATATCTAGGTTGATTTGTTGACCAATCAACTTAGGTCTAACCCAATTAAAAACATGATCCTCAAACAATTAACTGTCTTAAAATTAAAAAATAAATGTCATTTTGATCCTTTTAAGAAAAACCCATGACCTCAACCAACCCTCTCAACTCATAATCTCAGCCAACCAACCATCCTGACCTATAACTCCAGCCTTATCTCAGTCAGATTTTACAATCATGTTTTAAAGACTATTGTTTTGTGTAAATAAGCATTTAACTATAAAGGATAGACAACTAACTGGAACATTCTCTGTAGAAAACAGAATTTAAACCCAAATTCGGAGCAGCCAAATGCATGGAACCGATATTCAAAAGCAGAGTGCAAGCTCCAAAAATAAGTAGATGGCAATTTTATGACAGGCAAAATACTGGGAAAATAAACAACAAGGAGAAGAAAATCTAATTAGATCAGTTCAATTCCAAGTAGAAAGACATTTGACTACCTGATACTATAATTACACCTTATCTGTTGCTATTTCCTATCCTAGAATGGAAGGAATGAGGTTTTCCCCAAAGAATTTGGAAGTGTGTAGAAATCTGCTCAAAGAAAGAATGGAAACTGAAACTAAAGATTAGGATCCCTACACTACCCCCAGTACTTCACGTGTAAAAACAAGTATCCACGTACAGATCAAGTAGCGTGAAGGTAATTGGTTTAGTACTTACATCAACTCAACATGCGATGCTGTTAGGAGGTGCCGAAACATGTATTATTTGAAAAAGACAAAAACCAGTATAGAACTGATTCTTCTCAGCCCAAAATGCCAGGGCCTGAATCACCATCAACAGGTAGATTTAGGTCTGGTAGCGCAAAGGAAGGCTTCCTGCCTTCATCCTCCTGTAACTGGAAAGAAACATTGTGTGGCAACGCTGAATATGTGGAATCACAGGCTACTTTTGTTTCCTGAGGCTTGATTGAAATAACATCTTCTGATTTAACAGAAGCTGTGAATATCTCTGGTCCATGCTGTGATAGCAAATCAAACTGCGAGAAAAAAACGGAATCACTGTCACATTCTTGATGGTGTATTACCTATCTACATCTATGCAAACCTCAGTTCATGCTGTAAACTTGTCAGAAAAGGTGGGGGGAGGGGGGGGGGGGGGAAGAAAAGGACAAAAACTAACAAAATTAAACATATCAAAGGAATTTCAATTATAAGTGATATCTCTCTTATTTCTCGCTCAGATTATACTATAATGCTTATAATTGCATGCATAGCAAACAAATATTACAGGATGCACCTCAACACTAAGAAATTGAACAAACAGGTTATGTTGTGGGGAAAAAATCACACATACTGTAGCTGGACAGCTAAATGAATAAAAAGATAAAAAAGCAATCACGTATAAGCCCTGCCAGAGGCCTTGGACAGGAACAACCAGACAAACCATCAAACATGGATAACCAGGGGATGCAGAAAGTATTAAAAAACTAAGGTTAAAAAACACAGAATCACAAGTTTATATTGTAAGCTTGTTAATTTGAGTAAGATTTATATGCAAGCTTCAGTAATTCTTGATATAATTCATTTACATACAACTGTTTAATCATTTAAGCTTTAATTTCTGTAAGAACTACAAGACCAGTATAAAAAAAAATGTTAGGATTGTCAAAAGAAATCAGTAGTTTCAGTAACAGAGAAGCATGTGACATTGTCAAGTAATCATTTCAATCAATTATGAATGGCCACACAACTTAAGACAGTCAAGTACAAAAATGCATACATAAATAAATAGTGTTAATTTAGCGATAACAATATACTTTAATTTGTAACAGAAATAGAAACGAAAATACTAAAACAAAGTAAATTTGATACAGGGAAGAAAGAAAACAAAAAAAAAATTAAAATGAGTGTGCAGGAATAACAGGTTCACCTTCATTCTCTTCAAACTTTCATTTCTGGCTCTCTCCTTCTCTAAACTCACACGGATGGTTTCCAATTTCTGCTCAATGAATGAAGTGCACAATATTTATTAAAATGATCACCGATCCTATGCCTCATAAAGTAAAGACAAAGGAGAACAAGGCAAGATTTCAAAGCTAAGAAATTGATGCAACATACATTTTTCAAATGTCTTTTTTCCTTCAATAGCAAAATCTCCTCCTCTCTAAGCTCAACTAACTTCTGCCAGCAACCAAACAATTTAAACCACCATGAGACCGCAATCTAAATATTATTCGTCTATCAAACAACAAACACAAAGCACAACTATTTTCATATTCCTTGCCAGAAAAGGCAACGTTGTCACATACAGAACCAACTGCATCAGTTGAATGCTTACCTTTTAATTTTTTAAGAGTGCTAGCAAAACAATAATAAAAAAAAAATAGATGGATGAACAAGAATGTTGGTGTAAAGCTAGTTCAATCACTAAAACTACATGCCAGACTGAGATAATTTATAGAACCAACGAAACAGATCTTCCTAAGACACCCATAAAGAAATTGATCAAAGACAACATGTATCACATTAAATACAATGTAAGAAACTTAAGGAATTCTGATTAGATATTGTGGAACCAGAATCAAGCCTATGTTTCCAATAATATAGTCATCATTATTTTATGTGTGGGTGTGTGTTACCTTCTTCTTTCTTGACCTCTTGATGGTTGGTGTTCCACTTGTAACAGCAACCTGATACATGCACCAACATGTGACAGCTTTAGTTAACAAACAGAATATTTTCTGCCAGCTATTTAATAAATAAAAAGAGAACACATAAAGAAAACAACAATTATCTGTACACAAGCACGAACATACATAACTATATATGTGTGTGTGTGTGTGTGTGTGTGTGTAAGCAAAATTATTTCCCGTGTTTCAAGAACATTATGGTCGTACACAAGAAACACTTGCATCAAGGCACTTTGCTCGTTGGGTTTCTAAGTGCTAGATTCTATTCTATCCTTGTAAACACACTTATGACAGTCAATAAATGCCGGCTACTATGAGAGTCATGAAAACTAGAGACATGCACATACATCAACCATGGCCATTCACATTCAATACGCAACGTCAATGTGTCCTACATAGTTCATGTTAAGAAAAAGAAGCAAAAAAGAAAACAATGAGAAAGTTCCTTGAAAACATGACTGTAGTTTCAAATACTAGTATAACTTTCTCAGTCAACGCCGCGTGGTCAAGGCAATGGCTATTTGCAGCAGCCTACTAAAGGTCACATGGGATGCTGCACGTGGAATCAAATACCACCCTTTTCTAATATAAACCACGAATCCTTCATCCAGCTATTAGACTTCGGTTCCAAAAAAAATGCAGTCCGATTACCTACTGGCCGAACTAGACCCGCGGGGCTTACTCACAACGCACGAAAACATTGTCTAAAAAATATCTAACGTAAAAGAAATTTAAAAAAAAATATATGAAATATATATACAAAATATTATAAGTAGCTATTTACCAAAAAAAAATTATCAAAAACACATTCTAAGTAATGCTGTGAGTTAGGTGTATAAACGGTACACCAAATACTACTTTAAATTCGGTGCAATGCGGTCCCTACTTCAACCCCAACCAATTTTCCACCTAAAAGCATCACCCTCTTCCCTTCATTCCAGCCAAAGGATTTTCCCGTTTTCATTTTCAACATATATGTGACCACGAATTTCTTACCCTTTTTTATATTAATTTGAAGCAAAAAAAGATTAAAAATGGCAACGCCAAACAGCCCTTCAACACCTAGATATAGCTGTGAGCTTTTCACGTGAGAAAAGAACCCGTAGGAAGTGGAAAACTGCGGCTGCACGCACCAGATCATCTCTCCAATAAAGTAAATACAACCACTAACAATATCACAACTCTTTTGCCACGGCAACACGCCACCCATAAAAACAGCTGCTCCTGCTGCCTCCACTTTCAATGATGACCAAACTGCCCTTCTTGCCCGTGTCCAATTACCTCGGCAACTAACATGGGATTCTGGGAGAAGACTAGTGGACAAAAATGCCCTTCAATATAAGGGTATTTTCGTCATTTTCTAAATGACCACAGCACGTCGAACGGAAGTCGCATTTCTTTCTTTTTTTCTCGGGAAACAAAAATGAAAAACAGGGAAAGAAAGAGAGTAGAAATGGAAAGTCATAGGTGGGTATTTCAGTCAAAATTATGTGAAACGGTGTCACTCTTTACCGGAGAATCGACAGATCCTGTAATGTCTAAATTCACGAAGGATGGATCGCATGACGCAATAAGGGCAAACTTGTTATTTAAAAAAATAGAAAAGAAAACTATAAAAACTTCCTAAACCGTAACCGAATGTGAATAAATATCACGTTTTTCAAAGGGCAATTTTGTCCAAGAAGCAAAAGAATGACACCAGAACAAAAACCACCGAGTCAACTCTCCGGGTCAGAAAACACAAAAAAAAAAGCCAAACAAACCTTAGATCTCGAGGTGGTAATCAACTTAGCGGGAAGGCAAGCGCTAGTAGTAGCTTCATCAAAACCGTCGCCAGCACCACCACCGCTGACGGAGGTGCCACCGCTAAATGAAAGCGGTGTGGTAGGACTCGCGCGAGTAGACGACGAATCAGAACCTTTTTTGCTCCTCGTCATCATTACTTGCTTAGACGAAGAGCGTCGTTGTCTCACGCTCCAGTCCACGCTCAAAGCCAGCACCGCTCCTTCCTTCGCCACATCCGCCGCACAACGACGACGTCGCCGTCGCCTTACAGGGGGTGGCGGTGGTTGTTGTTCTGGTTGGCTTAGCTTTAAAAGGAGCTCCACCACTAAAGTGTCATCGTTCAAAGCTACATGAACCCACTCGTCTTCTTCAGTCATCTCTTATCTGCTGCTTCTATGTCTTCGTTTCGTGTGGCTTTAGAGAGAGAAGAGAGGATCTTTGTGTGCATAAGGAAAGGGGCAAGGGAGGCTGAGGGTATGTGTGTGTATATATATATAGGTGGAGAAGATTGTTTGTGGTGTTGACACATGACAATATCGTTGTTAGCTTTGCTTAGCACTTTTCCATATTTTGTTTTGTTTTGTTTTGTGGATTTTTGCATTTCTTTTTCTTTTTTTCCGCTGTGTGAAGGATGGATGAGAGTCGACTTTCTACTGTATTTATATTATACGGGTAAAATTTTAGATTAAAAAAAAACACAAAAAAAAAAAGGAGAAAACACTTTTTATCAGGATAAGTTCACTGGGGTGAACGGAAAATGTGTTTTCTCTTCTTTTTTTCTTTTAAAAAAAAGGCTCTTCATTATGTATTTAAGGGTAAAATAATTGGGATAATCTTAGTGTTCTAAAATTAATTGGGGGTAGAATGGGTATTTTATGTTTAGATTATACATTTTGTATTATTTTGTTGCTAGTTTTTTTATAATTAATTAGTTGAAATGAGGTCATTTAAGTATTTTAATAATTTAAAAAAAAAAAGATAATATGTGATCTGCTTCATGGTTTTTAAATGATGCGTGCAACTGATTTCAATTGCAAAAAAAATCATTCTAGAATAGTTTAATCTTCATCTTAGCATCTTCTCCCTAGGCATGTAGCGTATGCACCAATAGGATATCTGATTTATCAGCGGCAATTATTTTTCATCTTTTTTCCTCTTTTTTTTTATGTTTGCGCCCTACTATTTAAATTTTTTAATCAACCTTTTTGCATTTGAGTTTTATTTTTTGAAATAATTCATTAAATTAAAATTATTTTTTTTATTTCATCCTTGTTGGATTGTCAAATTCAATCCTCACTATTATTGTATTTTTATAGTATTAGATAATTTTTAGAGTTGTAATATTTTTTTATTCCGCCCTCCATAAATATTTTTTTTTGATAGATTTTATTTTTATTTTTTTAATTATTATTTTTCTTTGTAAAATTTTCATAACGGTATTTTTTAAAAATTATTTAATCTTCAACATTTAATTGATTTGAATTTAAGTTTGGTTAAACCGGTATCTAGGATTTCATGGGTTGTAAACTTTAAAAATTAATCTAGCTTCACAAAATTTACTTAGAATTGCTTTAGTTTTTTTAAAAAAATAATAATGATATTTTTTAATTTTACTCTTTAATATTTATTTAATTAAAAATTAACTCTATTTTTTTTCATGCTTTTATGATCTTGGTTTTATAAAAACAAAATTATATAGTTGGTTACCTAGGCTTGGTTTGCCTATATTGCTTTCTATTTATTTATTTTTTCATGCCGTAAGGGGGTTATAAAAAATATAGTTTAAATGTCATTTTTATTTTTTTTATTATGACAAATACATCATTTTCTCTTAAAAATATAGATTTTTTTTCTCGATACCGCGTAATTAATTAGCTTTCCAACTCAATCATATTGGACGTTATTAGCTTGGTTAATACCCAAATGACTCGGTTGATTAAAAATCAAGGGCTTGCTATGTTTACTTCAGGTCACTGTAATTATATTACCTTCAAAAATATGAAATAATAAGATAGTAATAAAAATGCAAAAAGTGTAAATATTTATTAGTTTGTAATCACATATAAATAGTTTCATTACAACTTAAACTATTTTTTTTTCTTCTCTAAGGTAACCGAAATTTTTTTTATTGAAATTGTACTTAATTGTTCATAATTATTGCAATTACAAAATAATTAGTTAAATTATATATTAAAAAAATAATTTTTTTACTATTAGAAAATCAGAAAACACCGACAAAGTATTTTGTCAGCGTTTAGAAAAACAATTCATCAATATTTTAATTGTTGATGGAATTTTTTATGGAAACCTATTGGCAGCAAGTTACTCATTAGGGATTGTCGTTTCGTCATCATTTTTATCGGCAACATCCATTGCTGATGGAAATGCCAACGAATTATTCACACTAAAAAATCCAGGAAGTCTATTGAAAATTAATTTTTAATGGGGTTTTCTGTCTCTGATTCCATAAAAATGTCCCAAAATTTTGTAGTTTTTTGAAAAATTAAGTGTGAAATTTCCGATAAAAATACCAATGTAATAAAATTATTCATGGATAATTTTATTGAGTTTGCACTATTTTTTTAGTTAATTATTATAATTTTTTAGCCAACCAAAACATACAATAACAACAATAACAACATAAAAAATCTTCAAAACAATAATTGCTAACATTAAACTTAATACCACAACAATAACAAAAAAAAATTCTACGTGGAATTATTGAGACAATGAACACATCTCTAAAAAAATATAAAACATATTCCAAAAAATATAAATGTAATGCATTATAAAACACTAACAAATATTTTATAAAATTTCAATTTTATTAGGTAATAAAACATCACATATAAATTAATTCAACACTTTTTAATTATAATTCTCTTATTCAAGAAAAAAATGTATTATATATGCAAGGAAAACTTAAAGTAGATGAATGTAAAACATTGATTAAGCATTTTTAAAAATGTTAATAGCGAGGTAAAAGTGGTTCTCGAATTTAGTAAGACTTGTTCTGAAGGGATAAATCTTATTAATGCTTCAAGAGTGGTTTTGCTTCTTGATGTGTGGAACCCATCAGTGGAAAGGCAAGTCATTAGTCGTGAAAAGTTGTCTCCATTTATTATCTAATTATATATGGAAGAGGAAAATTATTTATGCCAAGTTAAGAAAGAGTGATTGTCATAACTGGTGTTTGATTACACAAATATAAGTGATAGTCAATTAGATAATAAAAAATATAAAATTCTGTAAGAGATGGTTCAACATGGCAACCTCAAATCCATATTTAAAAAATTGTATACCAACCAAAAGATAGTAATGTTGTCAAATCTTTTGGCTTGGATTTGTAATAAACCCTGCTAATTTTTTGCTAAAAATATCCTTATTCTTTGCTAAAAATTGTATACCAATAATATGTATCATATTACCATAATTTTGAGTGTGTATCATTTTAAAACATATCAATGATTCAATGCCTATCAGGATATTATATTTAGAGAATTTCCTTTTGATTGAAGGGGAACCTCAGGAATTTCTATGTTAGTTGATAGTACTCATAACTTTTTTATTTGAACGACAAGCTTTTAACTACTTGCAGATTTAATATTGACTTTGTTGTTACTAGTGATACACTTTACACTGTTTTTTTAAAAAAAAGTTAGATTTATTTTGGCATTTTTTTCATTTATTTTGAGCATACTCTCTCAAGTTTTTTTATTTTTTTTTTTACTTCTTTAGCAACAAGAATCTCCCAAACATAGTTATTAGTTTGACGGTTAAACTTTGACTTAGGACAATTCTTAGATCACAAGTCAGATGGGTTGACTCAGATTAACTAATTTTTTAAATTCAAATTTATTCAACCTAAATTAACACATTTTAATTATTATCAATTTCATAAAAAATAGATTTTCCTAAAACTTTCAACTTAACAAAAAAAATAAAAAAATATAATTAATAGTGATTAAATTATTCATTATTTGTTCAATTATAACACACATAAATAATAAAATCAAATTTAATTTCATCAAATAACAAATAAAACCAATCCCCCCACACCGAATCTTGAACAAATCCTTGTTATTTAAACTAAACTAATTATTCTAAACAAGGTTGCTAAAAACTTTTTTTGACACTACACGGAATATACAAAAATAATTGAATTGGTTTGTCAATTGTTTAATAACTGAATTTAGCAAAATGTTTCATAAACCCATGTCCTTATGCTACATATAAACTTGACAACATCCAGTTGTTTGCAGTTGAATATTATTGCAAAAAGATCTTGATAAAAAAAAAATGATAGTTGAAAGCAATATTGTTAAATATGCTAAACTATGATCTAGTTTACAAATTCAGTCAATATGGTTCGATCTACTGAATTAACACACCCATAATGCAATTAAAAAATAATAGTATTTGCACACATGATATTATGCAGGGAAAAACTCTGATCTGGTAATTTGACTTTTTATTGCAAAAACATATCTAAATTTAAACTAAAAGTTTCACCATATCAAATACTTTGGACTTTTGAGGCTCGGCAGGTTACCATTTGAATGCAAAACCATTACTAATAACCTAATTCGGTCACAATATCTATACTGGTTTTTTACAAGAAATAGTTGCAGAAAAGGTGCTTAAAATATTGGAGCCATCCATAACCCGTGATTAAAAATAATTCAACAACTAGGGAATTGCATAATGGTTTATCACAATCCCAACCAAATCGGTGACATTTCCATTCTCATTGTCAAATTGTGACTTGATTTCTTATAGCATTACAATGGAAATACCAAATGAGACAAAAAAACAAAACTTGGGGATAAATTCTTACCTTCTTCTCGCTAAGAAAGTTTCGGATCTTTGTTGCGTCGCTAGTGAGTGGTTATATATTTGCATTACTAGTGAGTGGAGGGTGGAACACTTGAACCAGTTGCGCTACTGGTGTTAATCTGCTACGATTGAAAGTCTCGGACGATTTAGGAAAAGGGGACAGGGTTGCTGGTGTTAATCTGCTAGGATTGAGACTTGTGAGCAATGTTATCTGCGCGATTTGGGAAAAAGGGACAGGGAATGATTTGGAAAATTAGAGATGGAGTCAGTAGATTTTAATTTTCTATCAAACTCTTGAAATCGGTACGGTTTTACCGATTTTAACGAGTTGGATCGATTTTAAGCAAGTTTGATCGATTTTGACTAATTTTACTAGTTTTCGAGTTTTTAACTCGATTTTATATGTTTTATATGTTTTGACTTATAAAATCATATGATTTTACAAGTTAAAACTCCTTTTTGATATTGGTTCTAAATATTTAATAACTCATGACTTAAAAACATTACAAGTCACCGTAACAAACCTCGATTTCATCATAGTCTAATAAAAAACAAATTGGATAACAGAATTGACCTTGTTCAAAAATAAAATCTTACATGTTGGACACAAGGATACGAGTCACGTCTCGGGTTGAGCTTGGCATCTATGCCACCGATATTTTTATTTGACGAAATCAAAACCTTGAACCCTCCTTTCGTGTTTCTTGTCTGAATAAGAATGAAGAACCGGTCCTTTCCTTGATTCAAGCTTCGGAGCAATTTAGTAATTACACATACCCCCAAGTGACTAATTTGTCCAAAAGTCTTGGATGCCATCGTCTTCAACAATCCTCGAGACCTCCAAAAGGGTGAAGGAATTTTGCTTTGGGGCTGCCTCTCCTCAGCAACTTTATTTCATTGACAAAGAATCCAAAGGCAAAATTCTTTATTGCCCAAATCTAGTTAATTAGGAGTATATGCTGTATGCTTAGGATCAGAGCCCAAGAGTGCTGGATAGCTTGCATTGTGCCCAGAGTCCTATTGGGCCATTAAAGATATCTTTTTATTGAACATTTGGCTCATGAGCAGCTACTGAAGAAATCAAATCAAAGTGCTGCCACCGTCCACTGGTGGCGTGAGCGAGCGGAAAGAGTGGTGGTTCGAATGAAGGGATCCCGTGAGAAATGGTACGGGCATCATTTACACGTTTGACTTTTGTGACATCCCCGTTTTGCTGGCATATACAAAGAGTCTCGCTAACAAATTTTATGATTTTCGGAGAGTTTTCTATTAGTTATTCATTAGATTTTCTTAAAGAAAAAATAGATACAATTAAAAAAAAATCTAAATAAAAACATTCTTGTTATTTTATTTTTTTTTGTGATTCGTGATTTTTATTTTTTCTTTAATTTTTATATTTATTTTTTTAAAAAAAATAACTAATAAAATATCACTAATAATTATTCAATGAATCCTATAAAATTTTTCATGTTTGGTTATTAACTTGAAACAAAAAAATGAAGATAGTGAGAACATAGATATATTAAGGCTCCGTTTGTTTGCATGAAAATTGTTTTTTTTTGGAAAGTGAATTTTGGGGAAAGTGAATTCTGGAAAAGTATTTTCTGATATTTGGTAGTGTTATGGAAAATGAACTAGAAAACACTTTCCAGTGTTTGGTTGTGTTATGGAAAACGAACTGGAAAATAATTTATTAATGAATTAATTTTTTTTTCAAGTTTATTTAATATTTATAAAATATTTAATCACTTACAATAAAAAATAAAAAATAAAAAAAATATAATGATAATTTTTTTATTATATCCTATATTCATACATAGCTTATTTTATAAAATATAACTACATATGTCATATCATATTATAAGAAATAAACTTGTGAAATATTTTTAAAAGATAAATACATACAAAAATATTTTTATGATTTTTCATATAAATATTTTTTTTTACAGGTAAAGATAATTATTCATTTAATATCCCTTTAATATATATCAAATAAACAAAAAAAATAAATATAAATACCTAACATCAAATATAATCATACATAAATACAACAATATAATGGATTGTTTCAATATCATCCTATTAAGAACCTATCCAGCAACCTCTGTAAATGTCTCATCTTCCCAAAAATCCTCTCCGGCTTCATTTCCCTCAACGGCGTTGTTGTCTTCTTCTCTTTCCTTCCTTCTCCGCACCACGACTCCCACCGACACGGCCACCATCACCTCCCATCCTTTGTTCGATTGCTTCCATGGTATATTAGAACAGAGAGATTGGCTTCAGTGGTTACCTTCTTATGCAATTCATCATCCCACTGCCGCAGAACACTTGTGGGGCAAACAATGAGAGTTCCAGCAGCTGGCCTTCCCTTGGATTGCCCAGAAGAGTTTAGACTCTTTGTTGAACTATGATTTGATGTAACTTGAGAACCATCTGCACCTTTCTTCTTTCTTAACAGCCACAGCATCCGCTCGATGAGAAGGAGCTCTTTCCTTGAGTATAAGAGCAATGGTTGATACTGTCTTTCCCAGCCCCTGTTAGAAAATGATTGCATAAATCACCAAGCCACAAAGAAGTGTGATTCTCCACAGATCTTCTTTGCTTTTCACTTGTTCTCGGAAAGAGACACAAAGAGGGATATGTGTTTTACCAGTAAAGAAAAGTGTTTTTCTCTTGACAAGGAAAGGAAAACACTTTCCAGCAGGTTAAAGTAAATTTTTTATTAACTGGAATTTTTTTTTTTTTAACTAATTTTCTGGATGGTTACAAACCAAAAAAAATGAAGAAACTGAATTTCTGGAATTCAATTTCCTTAAAACAAACAAGGCATAAGTTAAAAGGAGATGTGTAAAATAAATTTATTTCTAAGATAACTTTTTAGTAGTTTTATGCATTTTAAAATATAAGACATGCATATTCACTTGTTTTTATTATCTTTGTATTTTTTATTGTGATATTATAATCGAGAACTATTTTAAAAAGTGATAGAAAAATGAGTTACTGGATCTTTATCATATCAATTTAAATCAATTATTTTTATTAAAATAATATTATTTTATTTTTAAAAAAATATTTTTGATAGTGACCTAGTAGATTGGGATTAGTTAACAAAGTTTTACATGATCAATATTTTTTTTAGTTTAACTAAAAACTTAGCTCAAGTTAGATTTTATGTTCTAAATTTTTTAGATTAACTCATTAAACCAACCAAGTGGGATTTAACAATTATAATATAGAGCACTTACCATTCCATTTGTAAATGGGTGGGATTATAGATTAGTCCTGTTTGTTTAAAAAAACAAATTAATTAGTCTATCTGGCTACTATTTAGCACCTTAATTAATTGCCTCCAGCTATCAAAATCTGTATGGATATGGTAGTGGTGGAGTACTGTTATTGAGATCTAAGTTGAGGAATTTCTTTGGGTTCGTGTTTTTATTAGAAAGAATGTTAGTTTGTACGTGGTTTGGAATTTATTTGGTATTTAATTGATTTTTTATGTGAATTTTGTAATAGAATTTTATGGATCGTTTTAGTTTTTTATTCGCAAGAATTGTAGCAATTCCAGTGTATTGATAGTTTTCAAAATTAAAAATGCATTCAACCAGATTCAATTCAACGGATTCGATTCAGTAAAATAAAAAAATTATTATATTATTTTATTTTTAATTATGTTTTATTTAAAAAATTAATATTTCATAATATTTAATAATACTATATAAATTAAAAGGAAATCGCTTGATAACATAACATTTATAGAATTTGATTGCAATCCTAATTTTATTCCTGATATTATTGCACACTTACAAAACCAATAAAATTATAGTCCTTATCAAATATGATGGAATTATAGATAGTTTAATAGAATAATAAAAAATATTTTATATTAATTATTATTCATTTCATGATGTAATAGCAGTGGTTAAATCTATAATATTTAAATTAAAAATCATCAATATTAATATATTTTTTTAAAATTATTTTATAACCTTAATTTAAAAAGTATTCTTAACCAAACACATTAAACTACTTTTTATTCAATTATAATTTCAATTATAATTTCAATCAAACATATAAAACATATATAAGTATCATATTACTCTTAACTAAAAATATTCTTTATAAATCAATTTTTTTATATATCACAGTAACAACAGCACTCCCGAACACTGCAACCCCTTTTTGAATATTCTACGGTGAGAAATAATGGTAAAAGAAACAGAGAGAGAGAGGTCAATGAATTTTGCTGCTAGCGCGAGTATCAAAAGAATCCATGGGGGCATTGGCACACCGTGTCTGCGTGCGTCGTGATCCTAACCTATTAGTAGATCCTCTTTAGATTTTAGGGTTTTACTTTTTACACATACTTACTAGATTTTATAGTATGGCAATGCAAATAATTGATCTGTAAGCCTGCCACGAGGTTTTATTGAATTCGAGTTTCAATTTCAATTATAAAATATATTAATTAAGTCCAACTTATTAATAATTTTATTAAATTAACTAAATTCAATTTTAATTTAATCCGGTTAATACTAAAAAAAAATTAAAAATGTTTTTTATTAAAAAATTAATTAATTTAAATGGATCAAATAACACTGTATGATAACATGGCTAACGGAACTACTTTACTTTTACATGCTAAGTTGTGCTTAACACGTTTCTATGGAGTGCTTGTTTGGCACTGTGGTGAAATCTGCTTTTTTAAAAATTTTAAATGTTTTTTTATGTTGTTTTGCTAAAATTGATTGCGTTTTGTACTTTCTAGATCGTTTTGATGTGCTAATATCAAAAATAATTTTTAAAAAATAAAAAAACATTATTGGCAAGCTTTTCAGCACAAAAAGCTATTTGAAAAGCAACCACTATCACACTCCCAAACACCCTTAAAATATATAAAGGACCGATTGAAAACACAATTCAATTTATATTTTTAAAAAAATTAAAATTTATAAAATAATTATAATCGCATTTTCAAATATCCTTAAAATAACAAGAATTTTGCTAACCTATATCAGGAGTTGGCAAATACCCTGGGGGCCAAGGCTGACTCGATACTCATGGAAAGGGAAATGTTGAGGTATTTATAATTAAGTGGCAAAAACTTTAATGTAATTATTTCTTATAAAATGGGTTGTTATATAACATATAGTATTATATCCTTTAAATATTCTACGGCTGATGCATCCATTGCAAGAAGAACAAAAGCCTCGGGTGGAACTAGGATTTTAAAATATGAACTATCTTTAACCGAGTGAGTGATGACATTTCTGTAATAAATTTGATGGGTGTTTTTTCTTGGACAAGAACTAACCGAATACAAATGACAAGGTGTTAAGTGAAACGAATGTACAAAACTAGAGGTAGCATGCTGTAAATCTTGAGAATTAAAATATGCGAGTGTTAAGAATACTATACTGGAAAGTGCCTAGGGTAATTCACCCTCCATAATTAATGCATAATGAGATGATAGATTTTCTCTGTAAGTATTTTTTATTAAAAAATTATATTAATTTTTAAAAATTTATTTTTAATATAAACCCATTAAAACAATATAAAAATAATAAAAATTCTTTTTTTTTTTCAAAAATTCCTTTCCAGCACGGAAACAAACAAACTCTTCCATTAATGACAAAAGTTATATAATCTCAAGACCCTTTAAAACACACATGTCACGGATTTAATTCCAGAACAAGACAACTTTACAGAAATATTGCATTGCAAAGGACTCGAAGGAAAGTGGTTGCACAACTGAATAATCCCATCTCAACCATGAATGGTAAATATACAGGACTCGTGAGACAGAAAAGAAAGGCAATATCAAAGTTATTAACCTTCGGCTGAATTAGGTGTTGGATGGATTAAACTTGGTTAATCAAACAATGTTATTTCAACTTTTTTTTTAAGCGTTGAAATCTGTATTTTATTTTTAAAAAGTCAAATTAGATTTTAAAATAATTAATCGGATCTTAAACTTATTCATCGAGTTATTTAGATTGATCTGAATAAATTTTTATTTAATTGTTTAAAATTTAATTTAAACTGAGTTTCATGTTTATCTGCTAGGTCAAGCAGAGTTTAATAAAAACAGAAAAATATATAGGGATCTTTCTCTATTTTTGGCTGTAGAGAACGTGATCCTTCCTAGGATGGAAAATGGATCGATTTCATGAGTGTGTTTTAGTAGTGGAGATGGCAATGCAATCGATGGGAATTATCCAACTACGTACTACAACTTTTGTCTTTCAATGCATTCTCTCTTGCTAGCAATTACTAAGTGAACAAATAATTGATTAAATTATTGATGATGACAGGGGAAAGAGAAATAAATATTATTTAATATGTATCTTGTGAAGAAAACAAATATTGCTATAAATCTTCCCTAAAAAACACCACCATAGAAGGTAATAATTTTTTTAATCTTAACTTAGATTGAAAAAAGTTATAGATGAATTAAAAAAAATACATAACTAAAAAAATAATTTTTATTTAAAAGTGGCTCTAAAAAAAAAGAAAATACTAATTTAAATATAAATTAAAAAATTAAAAAAAAATCATTAAAAAAAAGGCAAAGGTTAGGCGTTGCTGAGTCTTACAAGTCAAGCCAGCTCTTAGGTTTATTTTTTCAAGACCTGTGCAGTTGGGCTCTTAATTTTTTTTTGTATGTAGTCGTTTGCCTCAATTTTTTTAAAAAAACAGTCTAGTGATGTATGGTCTAATTTGTTTAAATTTTAATTATTGTGGTGGCTAAAAAATCAGAGCTTAAGTTTTTTTACTTAAAATTCTCATTTTTCAACCTTTTTTTTTTTACTTAAAATATCATAAAAGCCGTGATAAATCTATATATAACTTCAAAAAATACCTCAAAAACTTAAATCAGCCTGAATTCAAAAATCAACCTAAGCTTAGCTTTGTTTTTTTCATGAACTTTAAAGGTAAAAAACCATAATATAAACTTTCATTATTAAATGGAATAATTTGACATAAATATTGTCTAATTTGATGGTCTGACTTGGTGTCAACGACACTTTTCTCTCTTTACATTTGAAATCTTATGATCTTTCTCTCTCCCCTCTATCAATCATTGACTATAAAATAATAAAAATAGGTTTTTATACTAAAATCAAATTAAAAAAAATATTAAGATAATGAAATTATATAATTTATATAATTTTTAAAGTTTAAGAATCAACATGCATCTTTTATAAAATTCATGGCATGCTTTTTATTTTTAGTGTATTTTCATTTCAGTTCTTTTTCTCTCAATCTCATTTTTAATAAAAAAATCAAAGTTAATTAATATTTAATTAAAATTAAATCATCATAAAATTGAGAATCAAAATTAATATATATAAATAACATTTTACACGCTGTGTCTATAATAATACATGTGAGGATAAACTTTGAAGTTTTCCACGATGAAAAACACACTCCTTTTAAAATAATATTAATTATAACCAATTGTGTAGCGACTGGCAAATTAAAAGATGACACGCTACACGGTAAAATCATGACATATCCTGTGTAAAAAAAGAATAACATATCTTTTTATTTTTATTT
Organism: Populus tomentosa; assembly: GCA_018804465.1. NCBI lineage: Eukaryota > Viridiplantae > Streptophyta > Magnoliopsida > Malpighiales > Salicaceae > Populus > Populus tomentosa. The sequence continues at coordinate 29,639,578 of CM031969.1, forward strand.
TTATTTATGAGGTGATATCATATCATTCAATCAAGTTGAAAGAGTGAAATGACATAGGTGTGATGGCATTAGCACAGAAGAAGGCACCAGGTGGCAACATTTGACAGAAGGGGTGATCTGGCAAAAGCAGCACAACTATTTCCATGCACCAAAAATCTTGCTTTTATTCAAAAGATTTCAATTAATTTAATAAATTTACCAAATCTAACTCAACTTTCCTGGATGCTTTGCTCATTGTTTTATTACAGAAGTTTGTTCTTCCCACAAATCAATAAGTTTTTGATATGCTGTCAGCAGGATAACAGTTCGAGTTTAATTTTAAATTATAAAATGAGATTTAGATTTATTAAAATTTAGATTGATTTTTTTAAAAGAAATTCAAAACCATAATGTTTGAATTTTTTTATAAAAATATTAAAACAATAATTTTAAAATTTATTTTCCCCACCTATAATTCAAATCATGAAAACATGCTAGGTTTAATAATTTTGGTTCAAATATTAAGATAAAATGCTCTTTGTAATTTTTATTTAATAAAATATTAAATTATTGTTTTTATATATATATAAATATGATGTGCTGATATTAAAATTAAAAAAATAATAATATATTTTTAATTAAAAAATATTTTTAAAAGGTATACATCAATGATTTTTTTTTTCCTTATAATGTTAATCTTTGATTAGACTCCATGAAATGAGAATTAAAGTAAAGAAATTGTAAAACTAGTTTTCTTAATTTTTTTCCTAGCAAAGATTGCAAAGTAGATGATGTACTGGTCTTAGTTTTTCTTAATTTTTTTCCTTACACGAATTTCTAAATTAGATTGGATTTTCTTAACAAAAAAATGATTTATACACAAATCATTATCAGTAATTACATATACTTTCCATTAAGATATTTACTGTAATTTTAACAATAATTATCAGTTTTTATTTGCATCGTCCATTCTCTTTTGGACTTTCCATTATATATTAATATTTTGATTTCAACATTAATTAATTATTCTTTAATATGTTAATGCATCTGAAAAGAAAAAACAAGATAAGAAAACAAAAAAAATGTTTGAAGATCCACAACACTACTCTTCTTCTTTTTTTTTTTTTTTTTATTATTATTAGTTCAAAGTACAAAGAGTTGGTGAACCGAATTCAATTCACATCAATGTTCCTCTTCTTCAATATCTTAAATTCAAGTAGTTTAATTAATAAAAATATAATTTTATTTTTTAAATATTACCTGTTTAAATTTTATAAACATCAAAACTTCTGAAAACTTATATAATTATTAATTTTAGGAAACATGAGATTAATTAAGGTGTGTATAAGCTAACTCAAATATTTATATTAATAAAAATATTATAAAAAATAATATAAATATTTTAAAAGAAAGCATTCCACAAATTAACTCTGTATTTTTTTAAACCATTGTTGGCTGAGATGCTAAATAAATATATGCGTAATATTATTATTTAATAATTTAATTCAAAGAGAATTTTGAAGAAAAAAAGAGAGTATAATGAAGCTAATTTTGCATCGAAAATGATTGAATTTGGATGCATCAAAACAACTATATTATATATAAAAAATAAAAAATCAAATCAAATTTTAACCTGACAATAAATCGACATATCAGATCATTCAATTTTAGCCTGATCAGAAACTAGGTTAATCTGGCCTCATCTGATCAGAAGCATCAAAACTGTAGTCAAGCAGCGTATGTTCTAGATATCGATTGACTTTTTTGTATTCATGAAAAGATATCATGCAGCTTTGGAGCAGAAAATTCCATTGCAGACGTGTGAAGGTGCGTGGACTACATTTCCTATGAGGGCGAGTGGGATTGCTCAAGCCTTGTATCTTTGACGGAGAAAAACATACAAAAAGAGCCAATAAAAAAAAATAAGAATGCTCTTTCCACCTGGCCACTTAAAAGGGAATCCAAGGACTACCGTCCTTCGCAAGTCCTCAAAATCTCGTATTTTAATCGTATCGCGATATATTCAAGTGTGGAAAGTGACGTGGAGAAAATACATTATAGTGTATTACATTTCAAAAATAATTTAAAAAGAAATTTAATTTTTTTATTTCTTTACTTTAAATTAATATTTTTTTAATATTTTTAGATAATTTTGATGTATTGATGTTAAAAATAATTTTAAAAAATAAAAAATATATTATTTAATATATTTTTAAATAAAAAATATTTTAAAAAATAATTATAATTACACTAAAAAACAACTTTTAATAATAGACATGACCCTATATATTATTTTTTTTATTTTTAAATTTTAAATTAAATCAATTATATTACTTTATATGGGTTTTTAATCTTAATGATTTTTTTAATTAAAATTATCAGAAAACATCACATGATTTATTTTTATTTTTATCTCCATATTTTACTGAAAATAAGCACTAAAATGCCGATTAACACCCCTGGACCATAGAATTCACCTTTTACCTTCCTCCCCCTCCCACTTTTACATCTAAAATCAAGCTCTAACCTACCGATCACCGTTAAACTTGTCTACCATCACCATAATTTTCCAGCCACCCACCACCTTAAACTCCGTGATTGAGTTTTTTTAAGTAACTTGCACATGCTTATCCATCTGAGGGCATTTTTTTAAATAAAATTAGCCCATTATAATAATAGGTTAGAAACTCACATAATATAAAAAGACATAATTATTTCATTTTAAAATATAAAATATAAGAACAGATCTAACACTTATCCTATTATATATATAAAAAAATACTAGGCCATTTCTCTGTAATTATAATTTAAAAATTGTTGTTTTTATAAAATTTTGTTGAGTTTTTTCGTTAAAATTAATTTAAAGTATATAAAAAGATAACCTATCACGAGATTTTATGGTGTTTATAGAATAATTAGTGGCATTCTATTCATTATTTTTTAGGTACAATATAAAATAAAAAGAAAATAAAACTTATAACTCACCAGTATTTTTACTAAGGATTTTTTTATTTAAATCTATTTTTTTATTTAATATATATATTAAATAACTAATAGGATAATATTAATTATTCCTTCAGCACCGTAAAAACAATATTGTTTTCTGGTGAAAACTTTCCATGTAACTATAATTTTGACTAGTTAATTGTAATTGTTCTATTATTTGAGGTCAAAAAATTATGAGGTAAAAAACTTCGGGTAACTCGAATTCCTTAATCACGAGATAAAGAAAATTTCCGTACCAAATAAATGATTTTTTTTAACAATTCAGGTAATTATCTGAAATGATAAATTTTGATTCGAATTATCCAAAATACTAATTATTCCTAATAATAGGTCATGAGATTTGAATCAAACGGCTCATGGGGCTCGTCGAGGACAAGGAAGAATGAAAAACAAGATATTGAATGGAATTAGGTTTGATCATTATTGATGAGTAGATATCTTCAAAATAAATTCATAGAGGAACATGTAGGTTTGGGTGTTGTTTCATGGCAGTACCCTGTGTCTTACGCTATATTTGGTATTGTAATTTTTATTTTAAATTAATTTTTTATATTTATTCATAAAATTTGTAATTTAAAACTTGATTTAAATCAAGTTTTAAGACAAACTAAAAAATTATTAACCCAATTGATGGATAATTATTTAGTAATGCGGTCTAAATCCTGGCTGTATCTTTAATGACCTCATATAAACTTGGCTAATGATGCTCTAATATTTTTTTAAAAAATAATTGATTTAGTTTTATATATTATTTTATATCTCTTGTCGGTTTATTTTTTAAATTAAAAAAGTATTTAAAAATATGATTATATTTATTTTTAAAAATATTTTTTTACTTGAAAATACATTAAAATAATATATTTTTTAATTTTTTTAAAATTCTTTTTAATATCAATTCAAAAACAATAAAAAAAATATTTTCTCCCAACAATCTATAAGTTGATAACTGCTGATGCATCTTTCTAGAAAAGGTAACCAATGTATGGATTTCCCAAGAAGAGGGTTTAGTCTTCATTAAATAGTACAAAATTACATTTTTTTATTGACTGACTACTCTCATCTAATTATATATTTTTCAAACATTTTACTTTTTTTTTTCATCCCTCTAACACGCGTTTGTCTTTTCAAACTTTGATTTAATTAGTCTTTTCTTAAGTTTAATATAAGTTTTGTGTTCTATATTCGATTCTTATAGTGTTTTTTTATATTATTTTTATTTTTTTATAATGTTTTTTTTATATATTTTTTTAAATTATTTTTGTCAAACTTTTTTTTTAATATTAAAATTGTTAAGAATTTAGCTTTATAGTTTTTTTTTAAAAAAAACATTGTTGTTTGTTACAATGTTTTTCTACATTATTTTTATGATTTTTTTAAATTATCATTGCTGATTTTTTTTTCATATTGAGCTGGTCGAGAATTATAATTGTAGTTTTTCTTACAAAACATTGTGGATTATTATAATGTTTCTCAACTTAGATTTTTTTTATATATATATTCTTTTTCAGAATTGTCTGTCACTTCTATTTTTTAATATTAAACTAGTTAAGAATTTAGCTTTGTATTTTTAAAAAAAACACTATAGATTGCTACAATCATTCCCCACATGGTTTTTTTAATTTTTTTTTAAATTATCTTTGTCAATTTTATTTTTTTAATATTAAGCTGGTTGAGAATTATAACTGTATATTTCATCACAAAACATAATAATTACTACAATATTTTTCTACATAGTTTTGTTTTGTTTTTTTTTTGTGATTTGTTTTTAAAATAATCTTTGTAGTTTTTTTCTTGAAAACATTATAAATTGCAGTAGTCTTTCTTCATATATATATATATATATATATATATATATATATATATTTTATGGTTTTTTATAAGAACGACAACGCATAGACATACCACAAGTCTATGGCAATGCGCGGGCATGGCATTCAGTGACTATCTATCAGGAATATAGTGGTAATCAAGAAATGAGACATAAAGTATGTTTAGCAGTAATAATTATTTTTAAAGTATATTTTATATAAAAATAATATTTTTTATTTTTAAAATTATTTATTTGATTTATCAAATAACTTATACTTTTCGCAATATATTCCACATATATAATTGTTTTTTAAATATTTATTTTATAAAAGCTAAAAATGAAAACATATTTATTTTATTTAAAAAACTCAATTAATATCAATTTTAACTAAATATATTATTTTAAACCTGCAATTAAAAAATATTTTTCTAAACCACGTCTTTAAAATCTATCATGATATCAAATTGATAAAATAAAATGCAATTTTAACCTTTATAGACGGTCGTTCCTACTTGGTATTTCGTTCCAAAAGCTAAAATTTAATTTTTTTTTTAAATAAAAAATTATTTTGATATATTTTTAAATATAATATATTTTTTTAAAAACCCCTAACTCCGACCGTACATCCCTCGCCCACACGCCCCAACCCTACCTTTACCTTCTTCTCTAACAGCTATTCCATTCCTTTAAAATACCCCACCCCTCGCCCTCTTCTCTCCCTTTCTCAAGGTATTTAACCAAAAGCAACCCCCCTCTCCTTCTTTCCTTTTCCTTCATTTCCCTCCATCCCTCTTTCTTTCTCTTCTTCATTTACGTATGTATGAAAAAGAGGTTTCAGGAAATGGGCAAGTACATGAGGAAAGCTAAAACCACAAGCGATGTAGCCGTCATGGACTTGACTCACGGTGTCCGTACACGAGCCAGAACCCTAGCTCTCAAGAAACAACAAGGAGTCAAAGCCTCTCCTCCATCGTCTCCTGCTGGTTACCTCCAGCTTCGCAGCCGCCGTCTCGAGAAGAAACCGCCCCCAATTCCGTCATTGCATCATGATTCTCCCAGAAGGCAGCATCATAGGCAGGGTGGTCAGAATAGTAGTAAATTGGGTCAGCAGCAGCAGCAGCAGCAGCAAGGAGAAGAAGAAAGCCCTAGCCCTAATCTGAAATCGAGTTCCGAGTCGGGTCAAGAGAAAGAAAGGGGAGAGAGTAAAGTGGAGAGTAGAGAAGTTGAAGAGAATAATAACAGCAACAGTAAAGACCTGGGTTCTTTTGGAGATAATGTTCTGGATATTGAAGGTAGAGATAGGTGGGTTTTCTTTCTTTTTCTTTAATTTCTTGCACAAAGTTTGAGAACCTCTTTTATTCTTTAAATTAGGGTTTTTTTGTTTAGTTTTTGCGGGGAACGTGAAAACTGAGGGACATCGAAAAATTGATATGGTTTTTCTCTTTCTTTTTCGAATCCTTTGGTTTTTGGCAAAAAATGGGTTTCATTTTTGTTATTTGGGTTTTCATTTTTAGGGTTTTGTTTCTCGATTGTTGAGGAAATGGAAGGAAAGAACGATAATTTATGTGGGTTTCCATTTTAAAAAGAATGGGTTTTTATTGGGGGTTTCTTCATGAAATTAGCGCGTGCGTGTTTGGTTGCTGAGAAAATGGAGAGAGAGAGAAGAAAACTCAATAATTTTATGTTTCTTGGGGGTTTTGAATGAAAACCCATTTTTTTAAATTTTTTTATGGGGGTTTCCTGATGAAATTAGTTTATTCGTGTTTGGTTGCTGAGAAAATGGAGAGAAAGAGGAGAAAAAATCAATAGTTTTATGTTTCTTGGGGGGTTTTAAATGAATTTTTCCATGTCTGTTTTTAATTGCTGAGAATTTGAAGGGAAAGAGACATGTTAAGGCCTCATTTTTTCTTTATTCCTGATTTGGGTTTTATGTTAGTTTTTCTTTTCTAGCAGGGGACACTTTTTCAGGGTTTTCTTTCTTCTATTTGGTTTAGTTTAAAGCTCTAGTTTGTAATTTTTGTGGCTCGGGAAGACAATAATTTGCATTGAAAGAGGATCGTGGCAGCTTTTTGTTTAGTTGTACTTAGGCTTCATTTCTAGAAAAAAACTTCATTGCAATAAAGAACAGAATTTTAATTTATTTCATTCCATCCCCAGATAAAGTTTTTCCTTTTTAAAAAAGAAAAACAAATTGTGGTGGAATCCTTTACTAAAGCCTCTTGTCTTTTAATGTGATTTTCTTTTTAGGAGTTTTGCTGCCCTTTCTGTTTGGTTTCTGAGAAAATGCCGTGTGGAGAAATTTTGGACCTAAACTTAGATTCTTGCTTCTCTGGACCAGTGAAGCTGAAACCACATAGCAATTTCTTTAATTCTCTTTGAAGGGCTCTACTCATCTTTCTGTGATTTTTATCTAGGAAATTATTGCCCTGGCTTTGTTTTGAGGTTTTGAATGCAATATTAATCATCTTCGTGGGAAACGAGATTCGTATTACCTCATTGCATTTGATCATTTGGTGGGTTTCTGTTTAACAATGCCTTGATCATATCTGCGAATGTGTCTAGTGTTGGAAGTGTTGTCAACTGGTTCTATGATTGGGAGTTCCTATCATCTTTGCAGAATTTACGTGGCCTAAGCTGCCTGGAAAATTGAGCGGCAATGTCTTTAATGGCTTGGAAAAATTCAAGTTTTTAATTGTTATGTGCTGCCACCATTCCTGTTCTTTTTAATGTTACTTGCATAAGCTTTGTATTCATTATCAGTGCTGATAGTTTTATGACACGACTTGCATCATTATGCATAGTCTTGGGTTACATATTCTCCGGGCCTATGTCATATCTATCTTCTTTGTCACAGGAGCACTAGGGAATCGACTCCTTGCAATTTAACAAGAGGCACAGAAGACGCAAGAACCCCTGGTTCTACTACTAAGCCTGCAAACTCAACTGAAAGTAGCAGGAGGTTACATAACTCAACTCGAAGACACGTCCCAACGGCCCATGAAATGGATGAGTTCTTTGGCCCGGCTGAAGAAGAGCAGCTAAGGCAATTTACTGAGAAGTATACATCCCCCCTCTCTTTCTTTATCTTCTTTAAATGATTTTTTGAGACTTGGGCTATCTTGCATGTAATGTTTCTGCTGCAAAGGTTGCATTCTCTTATAGCTGATAGAAATGTCGACTTTTGGCAGGTATAACTTTGACCCCGTTAGTGACAAGCCTCTCCATGGACGTTATGAATGGGAGAAATTGGATCGTTAGAAGACATTAGTAGTGGTGTTCAAACGGTGGTGGTGGTGTTATTTCCATTTTCCATCGCCTGTTGTTTTAGCTGTAAAGAAAGTAGGTTTGTCAAGCGTGTGTAGACTAATGGTCTGTAACATAACAGGGGGTTATGGGGGGTTACTCAACAAAATACAAACCAAAGTCCTATGTCTAACAGATCATCTGAGAGGGGAAGTGAAAAGATGTAGATGTTAGGCTTCAGTGAATTAGGTCAGTCTCTCTGGTACAGAAATTTACTAGATTTTCTTTTTCCCTTAGTACTGTATTTTCCTCCCCTTGTGTACTGATGCAACTTCTGAAAACTCTCTGGAATAAGCATACGATCCTTTTCCCCTCTTTATATCCTGTCTGCTCCCCTTTCACCCACACTGTTCTTTTTTCCTTCAACTCTCTGTTTGTTTTATATCCATGTGAGAGTGCATCTTTTGATTCTCACCTGGCTTTCGATAGAGGCAAACGTTTTTCATCACCGACTAGTTATTTTAACGTTTGTGCAAGAGTGAACGGTGGTCGTGGCAGGGTGTAGCCCATTTTCGGAAGATTCTTGCCTTCTCATCGAGCTCCACTTTTCACTTCCATGTCTGCAACTTTCATACTTTACTGCGCAAATTCGTGCAGGCTGAAGTTGGTGAAGGGGTTAGTGGTGAGAAAAAAAACTAAAATGGAACATGAAAAAAATTGATTAGAATATTTTTAAAAAACATTCAGTTTGATTTCACCTGTTCAGTTGAAAATAAAATAAATAAACGACACTATAAATAAAAAATAAATGCAAATTTGTGCAGGGTGAAGGTTAGCGGTGAGAAAAAAAAACTGAGAAAATTAAAAAAATTTAAAAAGATATCATGAAATAACTGATAAAAATATTTAAAAAAATATTTGGTTCGGTTTACAAGCCTAACCATAAAATCCCAACTAAACTGGTTCAGATGAAAATACGAAAAATAAGGGGTCCTATATTTAAAAAAAAAATAAAAATGCTTTCTAATTCTAACCCTAGCTACCGCTACTAGTAAGCAAGCCGCCCCTCACAACTCTCACACTCCCTGACTCTCAGGCTCCCCAACGCCAAAAAATATCAATCTTCACTCCTGCTGGTATATCTTCAATCTTCATCTTCAGATCTAGCAAACCAGCCGGCCTCCTCCTCTTCCACACCCGACCTGGAATCTTGTCACACCAGGTGTGATTTCTCTTCTCTGTCGATCTCTGCTTTTCTTTTCCTTAACACATATTCTGATTTCTCGATGGAAACTGAATTAGTGTAAGAGAATTTGTGGAGAAAAGTTTAGTACTTGTTTGAATCTTCTGATGAAAATAATATTCATTTTTACTCCGATGACCGTTTAAAAAACAGATCTTCAGTTTTGTGTTTAAAGATAACTTAAAAGATTCATTGCCTGAAACAAATGTGAATTTGTGTTTAACAGAGGGAAAGAGAACAGAAGGTATATTATTTCCAAGTACATTACATAGGAATATACCAGAATTGATGATACTGATATTAGAGCCCTTAAAAAGCACAAAAGCACTTGAAGGTGTTGGGCATCAGATTATTGTAACTACCTCTACCCAGTATGATATTGAAGTTCTGAACTCAATTATTACCCCCCCGTCAGTCTATGAACAAGGATTTTATTATAGCAGTAGTGTGTCATTTAATCAGAGTCCTTACTTGCCTTACTTCATCAAATGCTTGGAAGGGAGGGGAAAAAATAAATTAATAACATGATCACTGTATACATATTTCTCAGTTTAATTATAGAGCTCAAATTAATTATGTTAGTATTGATTAGAGATTTTATATACACTTACCAGACCTTCCTTGCCATGATGGTAGATGACAAAGCAATAGTTACTCATATCTACCATCTAATTTACTTACCTTTTGCCATTCATGGTCATGATCCTATGCCAATGCCCTCTAACTTCTAATCATCTACAAGAAACTGGACTGTAGCTCACATTTTTCTCAGGTTTGCAGCTTTAAGGATTTTGGAATTTATTAGTGTGATATGGGGGACCTTGGGTGCGTTTTTCAATAGCAGAGAAGCATAAATTATAGTTTGTGCTTACGAACTTTACTGACATTGTATCTTTAAGCAAGTTATGATGACTTTTTTGTGTGGCATGGTTAAAATGCTTTGGCAGGAAAATTTTCAATTTATTGTAGAAGAATAATGGAAAATAGTATTTGTTTTTAGAACCACGTACATTACAAACAAGAAACTGACCAATTTGAAAATGTTAAAATATATTTGGGGACTCTTTCTGAAAAATGTATGCAAATTGCATACAAAAAGCCCAAAATAGAAATTATATTATAATTTTGTTTATGTTTGTCCGACAAGCTTTATCATACACCTATGAGGCCATTTACAGAACATTAAATAATGTTCAATCTTAATCAGATTGTCTTCATGAGCAACTCTTTAGTTTTGGAAAGGAAATTCAGTATGAGTTATGTTGAGCTCTGTATCGTGCTCTTTGAAATGCAGATTTGTACAAGATGAAGAAAGGAATCCACCCTCAAATGCAATGGATATCCTATGTGACTCAAGATGGCAGATTAATGCATGCTATGATGACAAAAGCACACCATGTTGGCAACGTCTACCACTTCAGAGCAAAACGGCAAATGGCTGAAAGTTTAGGTCAGATTGCCAAGTTTAAGCGCCGGTATGGGCAGGAGAATGCAGAAGATGCTGCAAAGTGACATTTTTTTCTTAAGATGCAAAGGGCAATCACTAGGCCTTGCTGGTTCATAATGCTGTAATAGCGTTGACCATAACTAGTTTGCCATAGAGACTTTACTCTTGAAACTCACAAACTTAGTTGTGTTCTCTCAGTGCAATAAGTGTGCTGGTCCAGAAGTGCTTGAACTTTAAGGGCAAGGCATTTCCTGTAAAAGAAGTGCTGTCACTGCCCAATTGAAGTTATTACAAGTAGCTTTCTTCAGTTCGGTTTATTTAATTTATTGTCTTATGCAGATTTAAGTTATGTTTTACGTTTTTTGCTCTGTCGCTCTCAATTCCTTCAACTATTAACAAAGATGCTTGGCACTTCTCATGGTTTGCTTGATGAAACTCCGATGGTCACGGATCACATACATTCACGCTTTTCATTTATCCAGTTACCATGAGGATCCAGTTCATACACTACTTTTTTCACAGGACTCTGCAGCTTATTTCGTTTTCTCTTACTTGTCACTTGCACAAGCTTGATGATCAAATCTTTTTTAAAATGCACAGCAATCTTTCGCAAATACAAGACATCACACAAGAAAAAATAAATGAAAAGCTTTAGATAAGGATGCTTCGCCACAGATCAGCACTCCAGCTGAACCACCTGATAAGAAACAACGACTCAAATCAACATCCTCTAAGGTAATGCCGTTTGGCCGCAAGTCTCTCTCTCTCTCTCTCTCTCTCTCTCTCTCTCTCTCTTTGTTTGAACTATATTCACATGACCAACTTGTATCCATTTAGCATGCTGCCTTTGATATATTTCTTCATAACCATTTTTCACATGTGACTTTGATAATCCAACAGTTTCCTGCTACTTTTAACTTCTGTTTACTCTCTTTTTTTCCTACCGCTGTATCAATTCCTTAAAATGCTGCCATGAGAGCGTGCCCACTCACTTGGCTAACAAATAACCCGCTATTGATTCCATATTTTTCCTTGGTTCTCAAAGAAGCAAAAATAAACATCCCTGCAACTGCTGTGTCGCTGACTCCTTCCTTGGTTTCCTAATCGAGTCAAACTGGCCTCCTATTTTATTGATTCTAAGCTGTCCCTACAGCTCCTTCTCCCTGAGACTTTCTACCTCCATGCGCACTGCTTCTGAAGTTTTTATATCCCTTTACCACCACTGTTTACTTGCTTCATTCCCAAACAACCCTCTTCCCAGCTTCACTCCAATGCAACTCTGCAATCAACACATCCAGTGCTTAGCCCAACAATGTAAATCTTACAAAGTCAATAGCTTTTACAGCAAAACAATTAAAAATTCACTTCACGATTGCTAAGCACAGATGGGGCAGTGAAACATTCAACAAAAAACTAGTCTATTTTACGGTTGATTGATGAAATAATATTTAAGTTATAATATCTAACAACAAATTTACAACACTTTCGACTTTACTGTTTGATTGATAATCTGCCATATGCTCAGATTAACATCGCCAGGCTCTATTTTCTGGGCCTGTAAACTGTCTACATTGTTGGGATTGGAACAAGGTTCAAGTGAATATTTTAGATTGTTGGGATTGCAAAGAACCAGCTGAAACTATATAAGAATCGAGTCACTAATTTATATTGTTGACATTTGAAAGAACCACTTCGAACTCTATACCGTTCAGATCACTATTTTTTGTTTGCATGTTGTTTATTCATTCTTTACATCAAGCTCGCGTTCCCCCCCCTTTTTTTTTTTAATTTCAAGCGGCATTTTCAGACTCTTCTTCACTCAGATACTTCATTGATATACTCCACATACCATCGATGTATATTAATGACTTTAATACCGTTGAAGGTGCAGTAGATCTCCAAGAAAACAACAACGTGCGCCATGAACATTTTGCTAATTTCCATCTTAGCTTGTTGTAGCTTTTTAAAGCCTGCTTGAGTAGCATGGTAGCAAAGTATTTTTTACTCAAATAATATTTTTTTATTTTTTAAAAATTATTTTTAACATTAATTTATTAAAACATTTATTAATCTATCAAATCAACCTTGTACAATACAATACCTATTACTAAACACTTTTTTTTATCTTACAGAGCACAACAATGAACAACATACCACAGCACATTACAGTAATCACAACAAAACAATATCAATTGATACCTTGTAATAAAAACGGTTTCACAGTAGAGAAACCATATCTATTAATTTGACTTTTATCAATAAAATAAAATTTATATTAGGAAAAAAGAAGTTATGGCTGCTTTGGGAATAGTATTCTGACTTTTATTTTTTAATCAAGTCCAAAGTTTCGTTTTAAATTCCAAATTTTCCAGTCAGATACAAAGTTATTTCTTTTAGTTTTATTTTTTTTTTAACATGAATATTTGGATCAATTTATATATTTTTAACTAATTTTATAAACTTTAAAATTAACAACCATATAAATTTTTAATAATTATTATATTAACAATCATACAACTTCAACTTGAACATAAGATCACATTATTTCTTTTAGTTCTTGTCTGAATGCATTGCTTGCCAGCCTGAAAATCAATCGGATCTCAATCTTGTTCAAAGTCCATATAAAAGCAGTCTTTGGATTCATCCGGCGTCTCTCCCTTTTGAATTGATCAAATAAATCAACATTACACATGCTACCGCAAAATTAGTTCATATATTTAACTAACAAGAAATATTCATTTATTTATTTATTACTTCCCATATGTCTATAGCAATACAGCTTAGTATAAAAAAAACTGTCAGCGGAGTATTTGGTCCACCAATGATTTCTGAGACCAAAGATATATCATGTCAAGATTCGACTTCATCATGAAAAAATCAGAAAAACACTCAAGTTAAATAAAAAAAATTGAGCCAAATTAATTTGAGCTGGTTTTTTTTAAAATAACTGAATTAAAATTGATTGGTTTGAACCGATTCCAGTTTTTTATAAAAAAATTCTATTTTAATTATTTTTTTATAAAAACTAAATCAAACAAAAAAAATTAATTTTAATTATTTTTTAATAAAAACCAAATCAAATCAAAAATAATTTTCCCATGACAACAACTACCAAACAAACAAAATAGTTAGTCTTTAAATAAGTCTTGGGAAATCCAAAGATATATCATGTCCAAACCAAAAATACTAGAAAAAAACTTGAGCAACATTAGAAAAAATCAAGCTAAACCAGAAAAAATTAGGCTAAATCGATTTGAACTGGTTTTTTTTCTAAAATAACCGAATTAAAATTGATTGGTTTGAACTAATTCTAAGTTTTTTATAAAAATATCCTGTTTTAATTTTTTTTAATAAAAACTAAATTAAACAAAAAAATAATTATATTAACAAAAACTACCAAACAAACAAAATAGTTGGTCATTAAATAAGCCTCGGAAAATCCACCGTTTCATGCAACCTCTTCCTACCCAAAATACAATTCATTCAATGACCTCACTGCCCTCATCAATCTACTCCATTTATTCACTTCCATTCCTCTTCGGTGGGTGGTGTCAGGTGTGATACACACTCTTCACCAGTTTCTACCATAAAACTCAACCGAAATTAAAATAATATTCGGTTAATATGATTTATAAAAAAAATTAATAGATTGAAAATTATATTTTAACTAAATTAATTATATTTTTTATTTTACTTTTTAATTTAAATCAGTTCGGATTTTGAATAGATCAAATTTTATTAAACATGTGTAACTAATCAAGTTTTATAATATTAATTAAAATTTATTTGTTTTATGTTTTAAAAACATTTAAAAAATTTAAATTTTTTTAATGTTTTTAAATATTTTAATATATTAATATTAAAAATAAAAAATATTATTTTATAATATTTCCAATCAGATTTTTTTTTAAAAAGTAATTGTTATTAAATAGTTTTAACGACCTTACCGCCCTCATTAATCCACTCCATTTATTTAATTACATTCCTCTTTGGTGGGTGGATGTTGGTGGGTGGTGGGATTCACACTCTCCTTAGTTTCTTGGCCCACATATTTCTCTTCTTTTTTTCATGCTATTAACGCAGTCTTAGAGCAACTCTACGGGCTCTAAGAAAAAAAAAGCTAAATGAAAAGATAAAAAATAATAATATTATTTTAACTATATAATGGTTTTTTTTATATGTTCTTCTTACATTTGACGCTCCAGAGTTGAAATCGCTGTCTATCTCTCTCTTCCTGTTAACAAAGCAGACAAATCCTGTGGCTGGCTTGTGCTTCTTCAACCTTGGGGTTTTCCATCAAGAGAAAGTTGAGAAACAAGGAGATGGGTGGTGATGCCAAAGTTTTTACCTTTGAAGATGTGACTGTGCACAACAAACCCAAGGACTGTTGGCTAATTATCAATGGAAAGGTGAGATCTTTCATTGAGTTTTCTTGAAAGATTTGTTATTTCTTGCTCTTTTGTTGATTTTATGGTTTGATCTCTCGGACTCATGCGAGGAAATTTGAGATCTTTGGATGTGGTTGACTACTGGTCGAGCAGTTTATTGATTTGATCTTGGTTTTCGGTTGAGATTTCAATGAGATTAAGTTATGTTTCCCGTGATGTTTAGATATTTTAATTTGCTATCTTAAGATTTGTTGAGTGGAAATGTTTAGACCTCGTATACTTCTCTCTCTTCTTTTGTTCTACTTGATAAGCAGGGTTTCTTTGCTATTTTATATGGTATCCTGTGCCTGTATTTGATGATCGTCATTGCTGTTTATTGATTGCTTTGAGGTTAGATAGTGCATCACCAAGGTGGCTAATTAATATCAAGAATTATGAAATTTTGCATATCATGTGATTATTTGATGGTTTGGCTAGAATGGCAGACTGCAAGTAGCTACTGTATTCTAACAGATCATGTGGTTAGGCTGGGAAGTTTGTGCTCTATCACGACATTAGTCATTCAGTTTGGCTGGGATTCTATACTAGCTACCAGAACTCAACAATTTTTATGGTGCTAAAGAGAATGCAATTCCATATACAACACACTCGTGTAAAATTTTCATGAAATGATTCAGCTTGCTACGTGTATTGTTCTTATGATTTTCCAATGCATATTTGTTGTGTGTGGTAGATAATTATCGTGGGTTTTTGCTTTCATGCTTTTGTATTTCTCGGCATGCAAGTAAATAGGAAGTGAATTATTTCTGAAACTCCAGCAACTATTGTTCCTCTAGAGAGTTATTAGATGCATCGCCCATGCTTTTGGCAATCTAGGACGCAATATAGGGGACATGCTAGTGAAACTATGAAAAGAAAAAAAACCAAAATGACCATGTCCTGCATGGTTTTGGACTGTCTTGCTTGAGAAGACTTTCAACATCAATTTGTTTCTCAATTTTTTTTTTTCTATAATTGCAAGCTTATGTACCAAAAGTTGAATCTTTGTATGGATTTTAATACTTCTGAATCAATGTGAAATGAACAAGAGGGGGTGGTGGGTGTGATTGCTAGTGTTGCTCATATTTCTTCCCAGTTCATCCCTATGCTGTATGAAACGTATTGTTCCCTGTCCCAAATATGGAAGGAATAGCAAATGTTAGACCTTTCTTAGACTATACGAATCTAATTTTTTTCTGTTCAAACGATTCATCTTTAAAAAAAAAAAGCATTTTTATAGGCTCTTAGTTTTAAAACTGCTATGCTCTCTCTGAGCCATCTATGCTGGTTGGAACAGGTTTATGATGTCA
Organism: Populus tomentosa; assembly: GCA_018804465.1. Taxonomy (NCBI): domain Eukaryota; kingdom Viridiplantae; phylum Streptophyta; class Magnoliopsida; order Malpighiales; family Salicaceae; genus Populus; species Populus tomentosa. The sequence goes on from CM031969.1 coordinate 29,656,043, forward strand.
CAAAGTTCATGGAAGATCACCCCGGTGGTGATGAGGTTTTGTTGTCTTCTACAGGTATAGCCCAAACTATGGCCATTCGAAGCTTTTTCTCGAGTTTTTAGCTCATAATGTACTACTAGTGAGGACTCATATTGCACATCTTCGTTTTGCAGGCCAGGACGCAACTGATGATTTTGAAGATGTGGGTCATAGTGATAGTGCCAGAGAAATGATGGCCGAATACTGCATTGGAGATATTGATGCCTCGACTGTCCCCAAGAAAACAAAGTACAAGACTCCACAGCAGCCTCACTACAATCAAGATAAGACCTCCGAGTTCATTATCAAGATCCTTCAGTTCCTAGTTCCTCTTGCTATATTGGGTGTGGCCTTTGGAATCCGCCTCTACACCAAATCAACTTAAGATTCTTGGATCATGCTCCAATCACAAAGAACCAGTATTTTATCTGAGCTACTAAGGCGTTCTCGTTGGCTGTAGTTAATCCTCGCAATTTAAGCTTGTTTCTTTGTTGTCCATGTTATCATCAAATCCCATGTTCAGAACCGTAGTGTAGTCCCATTGTGGTGCTTGAGCTTGTTCTGGCCCTTCGTTCTGCTATATTACAGCTCCTAGTTACAACTCTGCTATCGAACATGGAAAATGAACTAATTGGTATTTCAAGGCATGCCTTCTCATATTTCATCTGTAATTCAGACTACCATCTCTCATCTTTTGTTTGCTCATTTGCATTATTGTGTCGCCAGCAGTTTCTCTTATTTTGAAGCCAGAATCAAAACTGGCTAGAGTTGACTTCTTTTCTTTTCTTCTGCTAGTTCTTTCTCCCGTTATATCATCTTATTTTCTTAATCTTTCTTAACCATTGGATTTTAAATCTTATTTTTCAATTATTGAATTTCTATAAAATTTTAAATTAGCTTTTATTTAGATTAATTAATTTGAAAAAGATACACACACACTAAAACATGACTAAACAATATATACAAAAACTATATTAAGAAATGTTGTGTTTAAATACCATACCATTAGCTCAAAGTTTTTACCACACTCTTATTTTTCAAAAAAATTCTAAGATTTGTCAGGGCATCTTTTATTTAGGTTTGCGTGTCCCAATCCAAACGATAGCGTACTACAAGTACTGAAATCTAAAAGAAAGATTTGGTACAACGACTCGACGATCACGCAAGAGAAAGAAAGAAAACGGGTTGATGGAGTCGCTAACTTCATTGAAATGGAAACTCAAAACCTAGAAGATAGGATCTAGGGTTGTTTAGGACAGCTGAAAAATTTTGGTTTTGTTTAGGACCTCAGGCATGTGGTGGGACAACACAAGGATACGTGAACTTCTTGTCGTAGAACGTGCTGAGGCCTTGAAGAACTTTCAGCAGGCTTGCCAGATAGCAAGAAGTTTCTGACATCCTTCCCATCAATCACGACATAATTTATCCTCAACTGTAGCTAGCAGAGCTCCGAGCAATGTCACCTCGACAGCAAAGACCAAAAAGTTTAAATCAATAATGAAAGCATTCGAGTAGGATCAGAAGGAAAAAAGTAAAAACCTTGACAGACCGTATATTCTCCAAAACTTTCTCAAACAAAACTTTCTCTATCTGCTGTATTGCTTTGAGTCTCACAAGGACATTTATACAAATTGCTGGGTAAGTGATGTAAATTGTGGATGTGTGAGTCTTTCAAATAATGCATAGCCCAATTATTGTTTTTGAAACAATGCGTATAAGGACTCGTCATTCTTCGCCTCTGGTTAGGACAAGTACAAAATCAATGAGAATAATTAGTACCGAGGTTCAACAAGAGCAGGGGTCTATTTGAGATTACATGAATGATTATTCATAATGATTTAAAATATTTTTTATTTAAAAATATATTAAAATAATATATATTTTTATTTTTTTATAAATTATTTTGGATATTAGCATATTAAAATGATCTAAAAATATAAAAAAATTTATTTTAAACAAAAATAAAATTCAAAATTTAAAAAAACATGGTTTTTACCATATTCTTAAAACATGCCCTAAAAAACTAAGATAAGTTATCTTGTTTGTTTTAAGTATAGTTTTCAGACTTGGTCCAGTCCAAGGTTTGAGTTGCGAGTTTTGACTGGGTTACCAGATTATTCAAGTCAATTTTTTTAAATAAAAAACAACATCGTTTTAGTAAAAAAAACAAAAGTTAATGGGTTGTAATAAAGTTTTTGATCAAATTGCATCAAATTTTTTTTTTAATTTTTTTTAATTAAATTCAGTTTCAATCTTGAATTAACCGAATTCTAATTTGACTTATTAGGCCGGACTGAATTTTAAAATTATTAACTTTACGTCAATAATTGCTTCATGGTCAACAACAGTGGTAACAAGGTGATTTTCATAAGTTGAAAAGCTTCTCATCTCAAGGCAATCACCCTTGGCGATCTTTGAAGCGAAGTATGATGTATTTTTTGCTTTGGTCGATCCTTGTATTGCACCTCCCTATTGTTTTTTTTTTTTTTTTTTCAAAATCAAAAGTCGTGATAAAAATTGATACAACGTTAAAGAACTGAGCATCCAGAAGCCCATGCTAACAAGGTTTTTATGAAAATGATACCAATCCCAACAGCTTCATTGCAAGGTTCCTTTAGATAGTGCAGCTACAAATCTAATTAATTACAGTGGCAGTGCATTGTGTGAGAAAAAATGCAAAACAGGGGGGAAATGATAATTGCTGGATAATTGGCAAAACTGGAAAGGAATTTGATGCGTGTTCTTTGAAGAAAGGAAAAGTATACAGTGCGGGAATGTAGTGACCATGACCGGCACTTGTGTTTCTCTAACTTTTCAAATGATAATTGCATTTTTTTTTATTTTTAATGTTGGTTTCTACACCGATTTATATATATTTTAATTAATTTTATAATTTTTAAAATTAATAATTATATAAATCTTTAATAATTCTAAAGCTTGTAAAAATCAAATTGATAATTTTTAAAAACCAAATCTAAAATCTGAAAAATTAAACTATATTTCTTAGCATTAATAATTGCTTTCTTCTAACTTGCAAAACAGGGGAAAGGAATTGTTTGTGCAAACCTTGCGGGAAGAGTTGACAAGTAACAATAAAAATCCCAATAAATGTAAAAAAAAAAAAAAAAAGAAGAACTACACAAAGGAACTGCCATCAATCTGCATATCAAAGCCTGGAGTTAGATGAAAATATAAGGTAAAAGTAAAGAATAAAGGTGAAAGCATGTATTCGAAATATGAATATTTAAGAAGCTGTAGGTAAACTCTTAAAGAAGCAATCTAAGGTAAAACTTTGTCAATGAAAGACTTTCATCACCTAATTTACCAAGGGAAGTTTATTTGCAAGTTGATTAAATAAAAAAATGGACTGTTAAAATCATATTGAATTTTTTTTTTGTAATGAATGAAACAAATATTATTTTAGTTACAGTAATATTAAAATGTAAATCATTTATAATCTTGAGAGGTGTAACTCAACTAGTCAGGACCTGATTTTATTCCTTATAAATCAGCAGTTCGAGTCTCACAAACTTTAGGATCACTAGAAGGTTATATGGTCATTAACTTTAGGACGTGTAAAATTAGTTGAGGTTCGTGCAAATTAGCTCGAACACCCACATTAATAAAAAAAATCATTTATTTTAGATACAATAATGATTTTAGGTGTCACAATCACCCTTTCCAATTTTCCAATTTCTAAACAAACTATTTTCTAATTTTAACAAGTCTTATGATAAAATCAATTTTTTCACAATTCATTTCGTTTAAATCTTAATACCAACATACAATATTGAGTGTGTTTGTTTTAACTTTTGTGGTTGAGATTATGGTTAGATACAATCCATTTATGCACAAAACTCAACCACAAAAGCTAATTTTTCTTGTTTTTTATAGTTTTTTTAGTGGATTCCACATCTAAATCTCAATCTCCACCTCGAATACAAACACACACTCAAACCAACTCAATAATTACCAGAAATCTTTTGAGTGTCTAATTAGATTGAAAATTAAACTGGATGAAAATTAATCCAAAAGTATCCTATAGCACCATTAGAACATAAAGTAAAAGAAATAATACCAACGTGGATAATAAATATAGTGTAAGTTATTATTATTAATCTTTGCCCAACCAGGACCCGCCCACCCTACCCCAGGTTAATATATATATATATATATATATATATATATATATATATATATATATCAATTTGAAGTCAATTCAGTTTAATTGGCTGAGCAGGTAAGTCGGTATTTAATTTATTAAGAAGGTGTTTTGAGTACGTGATAAAGAGTTATTTTTTAAATTAATTTTTGTTTGGTAATATTTTAAAATAATATATATTTTTTAATTTTTAAAAATTATTTTTAATATTAATACATCAAAATAATTTAAAAATAACAAAAACTATTAATTTGAAGTAAATAAAAGAATAAAAAATTTAATTTTTTTTAAAATTACTTTTAAAACATAAAAAAAAACATAACCATAACTTATTCAAAATTTAATTTAATTTTTTTTTGTTATTTTTTAAAATAATTTTATTTTAATTATTTTAATTAATACATATCAACTCAAATTAACTTATATAATCTATTATACGAGCTCTATGCTATATGGATGTTATTTTCATTAACATATAAGTTGTGTAATAATAAGCCTTGTTTCAACCAGCAAAGGGGTTAAAGATTTCAAGCAACATCATTGGTATACCTATTTTTAAAACGATGGTACGGGAATGAACACCAATGAACTCAAGTTGGCTACTAAACTCAGTTGAATATAACATATTTTTGTTGTCTTTCTCACCTAATCATATCTCAATAGAATCCGTGTTACTCATAGTTTTTAGTGGCGTTTGGTAGTGTGGCAGCCACACTCGCAGCCCCACTATCAATTATTTGATTATAAAAACAAAAATATTTTGCTAATAAGATCCACTAATATTTAAGGCTGGAATATAAGTTTTGAGCTCATGCTGATAAGGTAACCGCTCTACTGCACACTGTTTATTAAGTGAACAGTTCCAGTAAATTTTAATTTATTCGTACTGTGTACTGTTTACGTGAACAGTTTTTTTTTTAAAAAATTAGTGTACAAAGTTTTTTTCCCCCAAAAAACTAGTATAGTTAATTAATTGCACTGTATTGTTCACGTGAACATGAATAATATATATTTTTTTAAATTAGTTTAAAATAAATTAAATTTGTTCATACTGTAATTTTAATTTTATTCCTGATAATATTTTACTTAATTTTATTGCACGCAGGATAAATCATGATAACTGTAGTTATTGTCGAATGAATTTTATACATAATAAAATTATTGATTTATTTTTTAAAAAATTATGTTTTACTCGAAAAACTAGTACTTAATATTATTTAATAACACTACATAAATTAGAAGGATATTGCATGATGACGTAACATTTGTGAAATTTGATCGCAATTCCAATTAATGTTATTGCCGAGTCCGGCCCAGTTAAAAAAAATTCAGTTTTTATTTTTATTTTAATTGTGTTCTATTCAAAAAATTAGAAGGAGATCACTTGATGACGTAACAAAAGATTCAGTTTTTGTTGTTGCGCGCTTAAGAAACCATGAAAATATAGTCCTTGTTGGATAGATTTCTTATGTGATGACATTGCACATAGTTTAATGGAATAATAAAAAATATTTGATATCAATATTATTTATTTCATGATGTAATAACAGTAGTTAAATTTATAATATTTAAATTAAAAATCATATATATATATATTAATTATTTTATAACCTTAATTTGAAAAGCATTTTTTTAACCAAACACATTAAACTATTTTTTCTTCAACCTCAATTTCAACCACAGTTTTAACCAAACACCTATTTTTTCAAACCCACCTCAACTAAAAATACTTTTTATAAAACAATTTTTTTCAAACCACAACCACAAAAGCTACCGCAATACCAAACACACTTAATCTCGGTATGGTTTAAAATTTGGGTTTTGACCGGATTGCTCGGGTTAATTTTTTTTTTCTAAATTAAAATGATGTTATTTTAGTGAAAAAAAAAAGTTAACGGGTTGCAATCGAGTTTTTGACTGGGTTAACCCGTCTAGTCACCCTAGATTTTTTGTTTCCTTATTTTTTCTTAAACCTGGCCCGGTTCTAGCCCAGGATCGACCCGTTGGGCCGAATTTCAAAACTATGATGTTAGTATAAATATGATGATTAGCAAGTGTAATATTAAGAATGAAATCATTTATAACTTTGAGGGGTGCAACTCAATTGATCAGACAATGTGCTTGCTTCTTAGAGGTCACCAATTCAATTCTTATAAACCTTAGGTCCACTAGAAGCTTATATGGTCGTTAACTTCAGGGCCCGTAAGATTAGTTGAGATACACGCAAGCTAACCTGGATACTTATGTTAATAAAAAAATTATTTATTTTAAATACAATAATGATTTAGGTGTCACAATCACCCATCCCAATTTTTCAATTTCTAATCTAACTATTTTTTAATTTTAACAAGTCTTATGATAAAATCAATTTTTTTACAATTCATTTCTCAATCCTTTAAATCTCAATACCAACATATAATATTCAAACCAACTCAATAATTACTGGAAATCTTTCAAGTGTCTAATTAGATTGAAAATTAAACTCAGTTTTGTTGGATGAAAATTAATCCAAAAATATCCTATAGTGCCATTAGAACATAAAGTAAAAGAAATAATACCAACATGGATAATAAATATAGTGTAAGTTATTATTATTAATCTTTGCCCAACCATTGATCTAGGACCCACCCACCCTACCCCATAGAGTTTTAAAACTCGGATCGGCCTGGTGGGTCAACCCAGGATCTGGCCGGCCAGGGTCTGGGACCGGTCTGGGTGGAGGTAAAAACCCGCGTTGGAATTGACCCGGTGAAACCCGGTCCACCCAGTCAATTTTTTTTTTATATTGGCAGTCATTAAACGACGTCATTTTGGCCTTTTAAAAGGCCAAAACGCTGAAGAGTTAAGAGTGAAGAACAAAAGAAGAAAGAGTGAAGAATAGAAGAAGAACGAAGCAATATTGGGGACAATTTCAATTTGCAAACCTAATTAACTCAACTTTTTAAAACCCAACTAAGAAGCAGAGAAGATGAGGATGTCTGGACTATTAATCGATATTGTTTCTTTGCGATCAATAGTCAAGAGACTCAAGACGTCCAGTAATTTTGAAAAAAAATAAGAAAGGAAGTTAATTTGCGTTCATCAAATAGATTACCCCTTAGGAAGCTCTTCTATGAGGACCGTGAAACCTTTTTGTGTTCTTCATTGGAAACTGATGATATTGACAGCCTAGAGCCTGTGTGTGGATGCCAAAGAAGGAGGAGGGGTCTCCAGGGAGTTGCAAGAAGAGCAGCTCTACATGGTCTAATTCAAAGAGAAGGAAGTTCAAAGATTTTATTCACCGGAGTAATAGTGATTGTAAGGATACTTTTATGTTCTTGATGCCTAATAACAAGAAGAGTGGCCTCCATCATCAGAGATTAGGCACAGAGAAAAGAAAGGAAGCAAAAGGAGCTGGAGGAGGTTTGTTTCAATTTCTAGAACATTATTACGTGAGGAGTAAAGAAGGTGATAAACGCCACTTTTATTTACCTTGTAGGCCGGGGTTGGTGGGGTTTCTGTCTAATGTTAATGGGGTGGGAAGGAATCTTCATCCATTTTGAGAGGCAGTGGATGATTAACATATATATATATATATATATATATATATATATATATATTGTAATTTTTCCTATATATTGTAATTTTTCCTCTTAACAACAAATTTTGTGTGTATTAATTTCATTTTTGTTTTCATAGTAGGGATTATTTATAATTTCCGAGATGGATTTCAATTTTATGTGCAGTAAGCTGTCGTCAATATCAAGAACATAAAAACTATTTTTTTTGAGGTTAATCCGGGTCAACCCATCTGACCCGTAACCCGATTATTTGACCAGGTTACTGACCGGATTGAGTTTTAAAACTATGCTACCCCAGGTTAAGTTATGTTTGAAGTCAATTCAGTTTAATTGGCTGAGCAGGAAAGTCGATATTTAATTTATTAAAAAGATTTTTAAAAATATAATAATAGTTATTTTTTAAAGTAATTTTTATTTAATAATACTTTAAAATAATATATATATTTTTAATTTTAAAAAAATATTTTTAATATTAATATATTAAAATAATTTGAAAATAACAAAAACAAATAAATAAAAATTTTTATTTTTTTCTAAAAATATTTTTAAAACACAAAAACAATTATGATGTTAACGTTTGTAAAATTTAATTGAACTTTTTATTTTATTTTATTTTTTTAAATAATTTAATTTTATGTTTTAAAAAATTATTTTTATTGACATATATCAGCTTGAATTAATTTATATAACCTATTATACGAGCTCTATGCTACATGGATCTTGTTTAATAACTTATATAAATAACTAAAAATAAGTAAGAGATGATATCTCTGTAATTTTATAAAACTAGTTATTCAAAGAAATTTATAAAATTACTTAAAAAAATATTAATCTAATGTTACAAAAATCTTCTATTTTTTATTTTTTTATTTTTCATAATCTTTTAATTTATAAAATCAAAATTAATAAAAAAAATCTAAATCATACAAACACATATTTTAAAATTAAAATTTGTTTTTTTTTATTTATTGAGTAAGAAATTATTTGATATTGTGATATATATTATTTTTTAAAATATTTTTTATTTTTTAAAATTTATTTTTAACATCCTTAAAATAATTTAAAATATAAAAGAATATTAATTTAAAATATATTTTTTTTAAAAATAAAAAACAAATAAATTATAAGACTACTAGGAAGAAACCAACACATGAAAGCAAACAACTATTCTTTTTCACTCATACGTCTCTCTGTGTCTAGCAACCCAGGGTTTCAAAATCCCCAATTTTGAAGCTCTCGAATTCGAATCAAATCCATTAAATTGACGCAAACGAAGTTCGATTAACGAGCTAGTGTTTCTGAAATTTCTATCAATGGCGACAACTATGGTTAGCTCCGCTGGTGGACTGTTAGCTATGCTTAATGAGAGCCATCCTTTGTTAAAACAACACGCACTTTACAATCTCAACAACTTAGTTGATCAATTTTGGCCTGAGATCTCAACTAGTGTGCCTATAATGTAAGTCTTTCTTTTAGAGATTGAATCTTTCTTGGGTTTTGCTTGGTTAGGTTTAATGGTTCTTCTTCTTCTTTTAAATTGATTTTGATCTTTTTTTTAATAGGATCTTGAATGAATAAGAGTGTTTTATGTTGACAATTAGTTAAATTGATGTGTTTTGTGAGTACTTGTGTGGTAATTTAGTTGAAAAGTTTGAATTTTTGGGTTCTTTTGGTGAATTCAGTGATTCTCGAGTAAAGAAGGGTTTTTGTTGGTCGTTTAGGAGATGGGGTTTTAGTGTTGGTACTTGGGTGATTAGGATTTGGGGTTTACGAGATTGAGGGGATTTGAAGTTTAGTTATTTGTTGGTATTGACTTGAGTTCTGAAGTAACTTTCCCTTGTTTTTTACTTGTAATGTGATTTTGGATATTAATTTGCAATGTGATTCTGGATATTAATTTTCCGCTTCCCTTCGTTGTTGTTATCCAGAGAGAGTTTGTATGAAGATGATGAGTTTGATCTGCATCAGAGACAACTTGCTGCATTGCTTGTTTCTAAGGTATGGTATTTCACCATATTTCACATTACTAGGTTTAAAAAAACAATTACTGTTCTTTTTTTTTTTTTTTTTTTATCTTATTCCTTCTCCATCAGTCCTTCTCCCCCTGTATCATATGGTGAAAGAAGAGGGAAAAGGTAGAGAATGGAGTGTAGAAGTTAACAATGTCAAACTATCGAAAGTCTACTTTCTTATCTGTACATCTTTTAAGAAGTTGTATCAGTGTACCAAAGTTTCAGCGAATGTACTATTAAGACTGAGAATAATTTAGTTTAGTGTAGCAAAAGTTTCAGTGAAATTTTTTCTTTTGTTCTCTTGATAGGAAAAAGTTACTACTCATAGAGGAACTCTCCTTAGTTAATGCACGAGAGATAAGATGTTATGGGTGAGAAATGAGATGTGCAGTTGGGTTATCCATAGAATTGTGAAACCCTTGTTTGTAACTGTTTAAAGAAGGCAATTTTGAGTCTTGGGCCAATGACCACCTTTCTCTTGTATTAAAATGGATTTTACTGTTTCTTCTTCAGGTTTTCTATTATTTGGGTGAACTTAATGACTCTCTGTCTTATGCCCTTGGAGCTGGATCCCTCTTTGATGTTTCGGAGGATTCTGACTATGTTCATACGCTTCTTGGTACGCTTGCTCATAAAATTGCATTATTTTTGGTTCCTACAAACCTGTCAAATTACTGTAAAGACACCAAATTTTAGCGTGCCCCACAATTACCTTTAAAAGGTAAACTGGTGGGATAATATTAATATATGAATTCATCATAGCTTGCATGAAATGGTCAACACCATTTGGTTATACAAGCTTCAATTGTTTTAGGATAAGTCTTTTAAGGATGTTTGAGAATGGTTTCCTGGTTTACTTATATTTTATCTCTGTTCCTATCTCCAGCTAAAGCAATAGATGAGTATGCTAGCCTAAAGTCTAAGGCAGCTGAATCAAATGCTGATGGAGCAGATGTGGACCCAAGGTTAGAGGCAATTGTGGAGAGACTGCTGGACAAGTAAGTAACATAAATTCTTTTATTTGATGAATCTTTGCTCTGCTTCTATCTATCTTACTGTTCTGTCATTAGGTGCATCATGGATGGAAAGTACCAACAAGCAATGGGAATTGCAATTGAATGCCGTAGATTGGATAAACTCGAGGAAGCTATCATGAAGAGTGATAATGTGCAGGGAACTCTTTCCTATTGCATCAATGTTTCTCATTCATATGTTAACCGTAGAGAGTATCGGCAAGAGGTTGGTTTGTTTGCTAGCTTTTCAATTAGTATCTATGTTATTACTATTGCATGGAAGTGATCATGCTTGAGTCTGTTCAACATTGCATATAACTTGCTGAATGTATTTGTTTGTTGTTTGTCTACTATTACAGCTAATAACATTTTCTTTGGTTGGATAGGAGGGGAATCATAATGAATTTTATAGCGTTCTCTATCTTCATTACATTTTTCCTGTGCATCGAGCAATGCTTATATTCTTTATTTTGTCTATGGGCCTTGATACATGAATCATGAATGGCAATGCAACTGTTTTTCTGTAAAATGTTGGATACTTTCCAGGAATTAACTCTCTGTCTGTCTGTGAGTGTGTGTTTGTGCATCACTTGTCCTGTTCCTTTATTTTCTCTGTTCACATGTTCATACTGCCCCATGCTGTCTAATCTCTGGTTAGTTATGGATGTAGTAATGGATTTCTAGATTTTATTGCTGTTTTCTTGTTTTTATTAATGATTATTCCATCTGAAAAGTTGTTGAATGATTTATTTTTCTTGAAGGAGACTTGTAATACAAGTTGATGACCTGTTTATTATTTCCCCCTTTTCTGCAGGTCCTCCAGCTTCTTGTTAAAGTATATCAAAAGCTGCCTTCTCCTGATTATTTGAGCATTTGTCAGTGTTTGATGTTCTTGGATGAGCCTGAAGGTGTAGCTAGCATATTAGAAAAACTTCTACGCTCAGGAAATAAGGATGAAGCTTTGTTGGCATTTCAAATAGCTTTTGATCTTGTGGAGAACGAGCACCAGGCTTTTCTTCTAAATGTTAGAGACCGTCTTTCACCTCCAAAGTCTCAAGTTACAGAGCCAGCACTGCCAAAATCCACAGCTCCAGATTCATCTCAAAATGAAAATTCTAGTGCTCCAGAAGATGTTCAAATGACAGAAGGAACTTCATCTTCTACAGTGCATGAAATAGATCCAAGTGAAGCAGTGTATGCTGAGAGGCTGACAAAAATCAAAGGAATTTTGTCTGGGGAGACATCTATACAGCTGACTCTGCAATTCCTATATAGTCACAATAAGTAATTTTAAAACAGTCTTGAACTTTTTTTTGCATTATTTTAGATTCATAAATGTCTTTATAACTAATAATGCTTGTTATTTGCTTCTAGGTCGGACCTCCTTATACTGAAGACAATTAAGCAATCAGTTGAGATGAGAAATAGTGTCTGCCACAGTGCAACTATTTATGCTAATGCAATTATGCATGCTGGAACAACTGTGGATACATTTCTCAGGGAAAATCTAGTGAGTCACACATCTTTGTTTTATCTATTCTTCATTTTGCCCCTTTGGTTTATACATGTTTCTATTCATGGATCTATGTGCATATTTATAATTTATGCTCAACCATTTTTTGCTTTTATCTCATTTCAGGATTGGTTGAGTAGGGCCACAAATTGGGCCAAATTTAGTGCAACAGCAGGTCTTGGTGTCATCCATAGAGGCCACTTGCAGCAGGGAAGGTCACTGATGGCCCCTTATTTGCCTCAAGGTGGCGCTGGCGGCGGAGGTAGTCCATACTCAGAAGGCGGTGCCCTCTATGCTCTGGGACTCATTCATGCCAACCATGGCGAGGGCATAAAACAATTCCTTCGTGAAAGCTTACGTAGCACCAGTGTGGAGGTGCACTTACTGTTCTGATTTTTTTGTGGCTTTCTATCAGAATCGAGATGCTTAGTTAATTATGGAATTCACACTGGAATGTTGTTGGCAGGTTATTCAACATGGTGCATGTTTAGGTCTTGGTTTGGCAGCTCTTGGAACAGCCGACGAAGATATCTTTGATGACATTAAAAGTGCATTGTATACTGATAGCGCTGTTGCTGGTGAAGCTGCTGGTATCAGTATGGGCTTGCTTATGGTTGGGACTGCAAGTGAGAAAACCAGTGAGATGCTTGCATATGCGCATGATACCCAACACGAGAAAATCATCAGGTAAATACGGTATCATTTTCGGATATTGGCTGAGCCATCATCTTTTATATTTAACTCTGTTGTTTATAAAATTCTCCATATGCTGTAGGGGATTAGCATTGGGGATAGCCCTTACAGTTTATGGAAGAGAAGAAGAAGCAGACACACTAATCGAGCAGATGACTCGTGATCAAGATCCTATACTTCGTTATGGTGGCATGTATGCCTTGGCATTGGCCTACAGTGGAACAGCAAACAACAAGGCTATTCGCCAGTTGCTGCACTTTGCTGTATCAGATGTGAGTGATGATGTCAGGAGGACTGCTGTTCTTGCACTTGGATTTGTCCTGTACTCCGAGCCAGAGCAGGTAGGTTCTTACTAGTGTTTTTATTTTTGTTTTTGCACTCCAAGCCCCTATAGCTGTTATTGCGTTTCTCTTTTCAATATAATTGCTTGACATTGTCTCAGATTAAAATCATCTGTTGATGTTTTCAAGCTCTTGCTTGATTCTTTGTAGTTCAGTCTTTTATGTTTCATGACAGAAACACATGTATGTGTGTTTATATTCTGTCTTCTCAATTGTGCTAAATTTTTCTGAACCGTGAAACTGCAGACTCCTCGAATTGTGTCCTTGCTTTCAGAGTCTTATAATCCACATGTACGATATGGTGCTGCTCTTGCAGTTGGCATCTCCTGTGCAGGCACTGGCTTGAGTGAGGCTATATCATTGCTAGAACCTTTGACGTCAGATGTTGTTGATTTTGTTCGTCAAGGTGCTCTCATTGCAATGGCTATGGTCATGGTCCAGATGAATGAAGCCAGTGATTCTCGTGTTGGAACGTTCAGGTATTGCACTATAAAGATGTATTTTCCATCTGTTTTACTTAACAATGACTAACATTTAGTGCACATTGTTGTCACCCTGCCTTTTCTTTTACAAAGTCTGATCTCGTTTCTGTGCACCTGTTATGGTAGACGGCAATTGGAAAAGATAATTCTAGATAAGCATGAAGACACAATGAGCAAGATGGGAGCAATCCTTGCTTCCGGAATACTTGATGCTGGTGGTAGGAATGTGACTATAAGATTGCTTTCTAAGACAAAGCATGATAAAATCACTGCTGTTGTTGGCCTTGCTGTTTTTAGCCAATTTTGGTACTGGTATCCACTTATCTATTTCATAAGCTTGGCATTCTCACCCACAGCTTTTATTGGCCTCAACTATGACTTGAAAGTTCCAAAATTTGAGTTTGTATCAAATGCAAAGCCATCTCTGTTTGAGTATCCAAAACCAACCACTGTGCCTACCACAACATCTGCTGTGAAACTTCCTGCCGCAGTTCTGTCCACATCGGCGAAGGCCAAAGCTAGGGCCAAGAAAGAAGCAGATCAGAAAGCTACTGCTGAAAAGGCAGCTGGAGCGGAGTCTTCACCTGCTTCAACTAGTGCTGGAAAAGGAAAAGCGCCCAGTGAGAAGGATGGGGATGCTATGCAGGTAAATATCAATGATCGATGTTTACAAATTGCCTTTTAACTTAGTTTGGAAAAACAGTACTGCTAAAATGTACAAGTCCATTGTCATGTTATTCTAATGCATTCTTCAGTTTCTTAAGATTGTCATATCACCATCAGACAATTATTTTGCGTGTTTTGACAGGTTGATGGACAACCAGAGAAGAAAGCAGAGCCTGAGCCTTCTCATGAAATTTTGACGAACCCAGCCAGGGTTGTTCCTGCCCAGGAGAAATTTATTAAATTTATGGAAGACAGCAGATATGTGCCAGTGAAGTCAGCACCTTCAGGGTTTGTTCTCTTGAGAGACCTGCAACCAACTGAACCTGAGGTGCTTTCTCTTACAGATACACCTTCGTCTGCAGCATCACCAGCTAGTGGTTCAACCACAGGACAGCAAAGTTCAGCATCAGCCATGGCTGTTGACGAGGAGCCCCAGCCTCCTCAGCCTTTCGAGTACACCTCATAATTCTGGTCATTGCATGTGTGATTTTCCCATGGCTTTAGCTTCCGAAATTCTGGCACTCCAAGTGAATGGAGGAACCCTAGTGTGTTTGAGCAACCACTTCTGCTATTCCAAATGATTATGGCGAAACAGGAGCTGGCCAGCATTTTGAGGTTTCCTGAGATTTAAGCTCCAATTGTGGTCTTTGCTCAGTATTTTCGGTCTATAAACTGTTTCATTTCATATTTATATTTCTAAGTTTTCAGGGGCCAGGGAAGGAGGATGTGGCAATTGGACTGCTTTAGGAAGATTTCAATGTATAATTCTCCCCTTCCAATAAACAAGAATTTGTTCTGCCAGAATCTTTACACTGAACAAAGTCCCAAGTGTCGTCTAGGACCAGTTGCTGTGTCTTTATGTGTGGTTCTCCAATCTTTGAAGTGAAAACTGTAGATCATGCTGTTTCTTCCATTTATTTATGAGTTTAAAATGACTAGGGCCATCTTCCCTGCTTTCAGTGGAAATTATATTTGATCTTAGTGTTGTGGCCTAGCATCGTTTTTTTTTTATTTTTTTTTTCTTGTAATTCTTTTTTCATTGGAAATTATATTTGACCCTAGCACCTTCCTTCGGTACATTACAAAGCGGTTCAGCCTACTTTTTGTTTGCAACTCGTGATTGGAAATGTGTTTTCTTTTCTTGAATAAGCTCATCCAAAAAGGGGGAAAAAGACTCATCACTTGTATCATGTGAACCCTAAAGCTCTTTTTATAAATTCTTCAATTTCATGTAGGCATCAATTGACGTTTCTGAGTCTTCAGAAGATGGTTTGGAGACGTAATGGATTCTCTAAATTGACCTTTATATGTTTTGGGTTGGTAAATTTTTTTCACATAAAAAAAGTTTTAAGAAATTTTTTTAATTATTAACTCAAAATTCGATAAAAAGGTTGAACATAATAGTTCAAGGATTATGTTAATAAAACACTAAAAAAATATCTTTAGCACTAACTAAAAACTAAATTCTAAAGTTAAAAATTAAATATAAAAATATATATCTGATCATGCGTTGTAAGGAGAAGCCTTTTAATTTTGTTAACTTAATTATATGATACTAATTATTTTTTTTAATAATAAGAACAATAATTTAAATTTGATTGATAAAATAATTTGCTAGCAAAAGTCTTCCTTTTCCTATTAATATCTTTAATTTAAAAAAGAATATAACAATTTTTTTATATTATTTATTTAATAAAAATGAAAATCATCTGGAAGACATACAATTTTTTTTTTTAAGATGATTTAAAATAGGATAAAAAAGATATTAAAATGTTTTTTTTAAGAAAACTTATACAAAAATATTCTTTCCTTAAATAAAATTCTCTCATCATTCTAAAAGCAAGTTTCAATTATAAAACAATAACAACCTAATAATTTTGATGTGAGTATATAAAAAAATATAAAAATAATACAACACTCAAGTGTTGTCTTGGGGAACTTTTTGAAAATATCATTAAACCTATCTCAACTAGTATTCTTAAAACCTTCTGATCTGAATTCTTGTCTAAGCTGACATTTCAAATTAAACCATGTGGAGATTGATTTAATGTGACAATAAAAAAATTTTAAATGACATTTTTTTAAAATATTAAGGTGAAGACACATCAGTTTGATTTGAGTTAATCTATCAAATCTGCAACTTGGATCGTGAATTTGACTAAGTTTAATAAGTTTGTTTTTCTAAAACTTTTTGTTATTTAATTATGTAGTAACAAAAATTGATGAATGCAGTAAAGCAACCAAATATATATATATATATATATATATATATATATATATATAGAACTTAATTTGTAAGAAACTAAATAAAAAACAACCTAGACAAGTTGACATGCGTGGCTTGGTGCACTTGCACCTTTAAAAATAAGTACATGCTTGTGGGTTTGCTCGCCTATACTTGCACGCCTAAGCTATTATTTTTTTTTCCTTCTAAAATAGATGAATGATGTGTTGTTCATTTTTTTGTTTTTTGAAAAAATAGCAAGCGACTTATTGTCTATTGCTCAGAATTTGGCTACTACATATGTGGCTAGAAAATCAGGTTATAGTATGTTTTACCTAAAAATTAGATTTTCAACTTTTGTTCACCTAAAAACTCATGAAAAACACTTTTAAAACCTTAAGAAACTAAACCTCTAACTAAAAAAACCCTCAATTTTGTTTAAAACACAAAATCAAATCAAAGAAGACTCTTAATCCTGATCTACTTTTCTAGGTGACATGGAAGCCCAAAAAAACCTCAATGACACTCCTCTTGTCAAGAGAAATACTTTGACACCAAATTTAACTATTTTTGCGCATGAAATCCAAACCACCAACTCTTTCTCTTTCCTTTGATATAATCCAACAACTCTTTTTCAAACCTAATAACTAAAATGTGAATAAAATAAAGTCTGAGATGAAATCGTATAATTTTTAAACTAAAGAAACCAAAAATGATTTTAGATCAAAATTCTAAGCCTCAAAGCATTGACACAATATATCACCATCACTTTATCATGGACACCGCTTCTCAAACAAAAAGAGCTTATTAAAACAATTTTAACGTCATTGCATAAGACTTCATGATAACATTTAAAGAGGTCACATGTGCCTTCAAAGCAATGAATCAAAAAGTAAACCAAACAAACTATTATGAAGTGAGTATCTCATATTAATATTTAATCAATTAATTTAATCTAATTCAAAAAAAATATTTCAAAAACTCAAATTTAACAAATAAAACAAACAAAAAGACTCGAGATAACCCGAGTTATTGTTAAAATTAGTGAAAAACCCTATAATAATAATAATAATAATAATAATAATAGTGGAGCCTAATACACAATTGAATAAATGTTAAGGGATGAGATTGAAAAAAAAAACAAGAGCATTAAAAAAAACCCAAACAAACTCAAGACAAATCTCCTAAACTCGGGTTAATATCCTAAACTCACAACTCATAAAATCCTGATATAGATTCAATCAAGAAGATCAATTCTCACTAAATTTAAAGTTGAAGTATGTAATTGAAAAAAAAATATCAATTTAAAAAATTTGCTTAAGAAAAACTTAAAACAATCAAAAGATTAAGAATCAAATTTGGTATAAAAAAATGAAGGATAAAATCGCAAACAAAATCAAATTTGGTATGAAAAAAACTGGTTCAAACTGGTTTGGTTCGGTTATTTTAGAACAAACTGGTTTGACTTGGTTTTTTCCAGTTTAACTCGAGATAAAACCCAAATTTAATAAATAAAACAAATAAAAAGACTCGAGATAACCCAAGTTATTGTTAAAATTAGTGAAAAACTCTTTAAAAAGCAAAATAATAATAATAATAATAATAGAGCCTAATATACAATTGAATAAATGTTAAGGGATGATATTGAAAAAAAACATGAGCCGTAAAAAAAAAGAAAAAAACTAAGCAAACCCGGGACAAATCTCTTAAACTCGGGTTAATATTCTAAACTCGCAACTTATAAAATCCCGACTTAGGTTCAATCAAGAAGATCAATTCCCACTAAATTTAATGTTGAAGTATGCAATTGAAAAAAAAATCAATTTAAAAAATTTGCCTAAGCAAAAAAAAAAAAGAGAATCAAATTTGATATGAAAAAATGAAGGATAAAATCACAAACAAAATCAAATTTAAAAATCATCATAAATAAAAAAAAATATGGACCAAAGTGACCAATATGATGAAATTGAAAAAATAAATAAATCTAATTTCATAAATCGTTTAAAATAGATGAAATAGTAATTAAAACAAAATGGACCAAAAATAAAGGAAAACTCAATTGAAGGGCAGACTTGAAAATCAAGGAGAGGAGAGAGAAGAAGAAGAAGAAAAAAGAATAGGCTTGTAGCACCAAATTAGATCCCCTTTGGCCACATGCCCTAACTCTTCACAGCAAGGACGCCAAGGTGAATTGAATGCCGCCGCTGAAGAATGGCTCATGTATTGCCCGAAGCATGTGAGAGCCACTCACACGTGCTAGCCAATTTTTCTTTTTTAAATCCTATATTTATCAAAGTAATAAATTACCCTTGACCAATCTCATAATAACAATAAAACCAATTGGAAAGGATGAAAAAGCCCCTAGAAGCTAGCCTTATAATTTTTGTTTTTAAGGACACTAATGTCACTTTAAAGCAAATTGAGGCCAAAGCCCCTCTCAACTAACTAAGTGTTTTTTTAAGGGTTTTTATTTTATTTTATTGCTCTAAAAATTATGAAGAGACCCTCCATCAATTTCATGATGTCAGATGTATTCCATGAAAAAACTCCTTTACCCTCGAAGATCACTTCACATGTTTTTTGTTTAAAGGGCAAAATATTATTGCACTATTCTAATTAACAAAGCCCCTCTTAACTAGCTAAATATTTTTTTTAAGGGTATTTATATTATTTTACTATGCTAAAAATTATAAAAAGACCCTTTTAACACCCTCTATTAACTTTGTAATATCAGATATATCCTATGAAAAAAAAAATTTATCCTAAAAAAACTAGTTCACATGTTTTTTTGTTTGAAAAACAAAGATATCATTGCATCATTCCAATCAACAATGCAATGAGTATTAGGCCACAATGAATCTCTTATGCATTTTAGTTTTTTTTTGGATTTAATGTCTCAACAAAACATTAGACCTCATGAGAATTGATGCCATGCAATTGTGCTTAAATTTGTTACTTCCTGTTAAAGATGAAGACAGGCAAATATGCTATTTCAAACTAATGGTAGTATGATATATCAATTGAGTTTTTAATTACAAAAAACTCTTCAACGTTAAATGATAGTTAGATAAATAATCGTGGTCAATTATATATTTATACATAAATGTTTATCTATCTATTTATTTCATATAGAATATATTCGTTGATATTATTACATAATGATATTTCATAACTGTACGTATGACCACTAATTAAGTTCCAAACAAACTCATAATACATGAGAATCCAACCATGCTATATAATTGCTAGCTTATATATAAGAACATCTAGCACCCAATTTTTCCAGGATCACATCTTGGATTTGTAATCTAGAAGATAAAAGAAAAGGAAGCTAACAAATGCATGGCACTGCTCTCTTCATTAATAGCGTTACATTAAAATATTACTATACCATGAATGGATCACATGTGAGTGGATTGAAATGGAGTGCAAATCAAGCCCATGATACCCTAGACGATATCGTCTAATTTTCAGAGTTGAAAGTTGAAATGTTCAAATCTGCAGCCTTCATCTTTAATTAGAGTCATGAAAAGAGGTGGTAAAAAGCAATGAAAAGAGCGTCGTAGTTGGCCTGTGAAACACATAAATAATGGGAGGTGAAAGGGAGGTGAAACTGTAAGGTGGACATTAATCCACAAGGCTCCTCTCTCTCTCTCTCTCTCCCCCTCTCTCCCTCTCATCAAGTCAAAGCCAGCTCTTACAGGCAATCCTGGCCCATTATATGTAAAGACAACACTCGCCACCCCTCAATCCAAGAAAATTTCAGTTGATATAAAATCTACTTCCATGGGGGTACCCCATGCCTGTTCTGCCTTTCAAAATATCATAACCCCACTTAAATTTTGACCCTTTGTCTTATTCTTCTTCCCTCATCGTCTCTCTCCAATCAGGTTATTATGTGGCAACTTCTATTTCCAATCACTTCCATGCAACTTTGTTTCATGTTTTTTCTACTCTAACCAAAACCTAGTGTTATAATAGCTAGCTCCTTAAGTTTATGTCTCTATTACTAGTACGATATTTACTTGCTGTTAATTTGATGGAATCATATGTTTTTTCTTCTCAGGTGGACAATGGTTAAAGAAGTTTGACTAGCAGCTTGTCCTTGCATGAATTGAGCTTCTAGCTTCAGGGTTTTATTTATTTATTATTAAAGCCATTCACACTCGTATATATAGCGATGGATAAAGAAGAGAATTACTCGGTATCTTAGCTCTCACTAGTATAGCACTGTTTTTTCTTTTGATAAATCAATTCGCCACCATGTTACTTTGCTCTGAACTTAACTTCTCGCAGGGAAGTTTTACCGAGCTAGATTACTCTCTAGATCATCATCATCAACAACAAGACCACCTTGGACTCATGAAGCAGCGGATAGGTGAAACTTCTGGTGATGATGATTGCAACAACGGGATGATTGATTATATGCTCAATAATCCTCAACAACATCAACAACAAATGTCATCCGGGTTTTGCACTTCTACTTCTTTCGATAAATTGAGCTTTGCTGATGTGATGCAATTTGCAGATTTTGGGCCTAAGTTGGCCTTAAATCAAAACAAGATATCGGAGGAAGAAACTGGGATCGATCCGGTTTACTTCCTTAAGTTTCCTGTTTTGAATGATAAGATTGAGGAACAATCTATAAGGGTTCCTCAACTAGGTGGAGAAAATATTGAAGAAATGTTTACAGGAGTGAGTAGTGGGGAGAATAGAGCAGGAATGGTGGGGGAAGAGAGGGGTATTGGAGAAGATGAAGAAGCTAGGATTTCGGATAACAACTCGGTGCAAATTCAGTTTCTTGGAGATCAAGATCTTCAAAACAAGAACCCTATACCAGAGGGGAAGAACAAGAGAAAAAGGCCGAGAACTATCAAGACAAGTGAGGAAGTTGAGAGCCAAAGAATGACTCATATTGCAGTTGAAAGAAATCGAAGAAAGCAAATGAATGAGCATCTTCGAGTCTTGAGGTCTCTCATGCCAGGATCGTATGTGCAACGGGTATCAAGTTTTATGTTTTCCATTAAAGAAATGCCATGAAAATTCAATTGATTTTTTTTTTTTATCAAAATCTTAATTTGTTTGATATACAACCACCAAATTGGAAACCATTTTTAGTCTTTTAAGGACATTCTATAACAGGATATTGGTTTTTGTGGATATGCAGGGAGATCAAGCTTCAATAATTGGTGGAGCCATAGAGTTTGTGAGAGAATTGGAGCAACTACTTCAGTGCCTAGAATCCCAGAAACGGCGAAGACTGATGGATGATTCCTCTCTTGCAATCCAACAACCAGCTCAGCCTGCATTCTTTTCTCCTATGCCTCTACCAAATGATCAAATGAAGCTCGTGGACTTCGAGACCGAACTCCGCGAAGAAACAGCTGAAAACAAGTCTTGCTTGGCTGATGTTGAAGTAAAGCTTTTAGGGTTTGATGCCATGATAAAGATCCTGTCTAGGAGAAGGCCAGGCCAGCTCATTAAGGCCATTGCAGCACTAGAAGATTTGCAGCTTAACATACTCCACACCAACATCACCACCATTGATCAAACTGTTCTCTATTCATTTAATGTCAAGGTATAAAATCAGCTGCCCTTTGCTCATCTAACACCTTTTTTTTTTTTTTTACTGAATCAATCTTGAATAAAAAGTATTCTTCTTCTTTGGTTCAGATTGCAAGTGACTCTGGCTTTACAGCAGAAGATATAGCAAGCTCAGTTCAACAGATATTCAATTTCATCCATGCAAATAGCAGCATTTGATACAAGTAAAAAATGGTACAAGAAAGATGAGCTGCTATGTATTTTGATACATACGTACTTTTCCATTATCCTTTTTGGCTATAACTTTTTTTTTCCCCATTGTTTTTCCCTTTTTTTTTTTTTGTTAATAATTACTAGTTACTGATCTAGTAACTAAGTATTGGATAGTTTGGACCAGTGATTCTGACGAGCCCATGTGTATGCAGTCTGTCTGTCTCTTGGTTCTTATTCTCTTTACATTTTCTATCTTCAATATTGTAAGAATATGTATTTGCACTTTGGCAATTAATGGTGGGGGTGATTAATTTTGCTAATCATGCAAGCCTTCTGATCTAGAGTTCTTCCTTTTTCTATTTTTTTTTAATTTGTTGCATAGATTAGTATTATTAGACACCTCTACACCACATAACAATTAAACATTTTAAGAGTGTAACATAGCGTTTCTTGCCGATTTGAAAATAAAACATTTTAAGAAGATAGCTTTTCTTTAACCATCATAGCTCAAACTCACGACAAAGTGTAAAAAGTAGGAATCTTTATGAATAATTTTGATGCGAAGTCTCATCCTTGAGAATGACAGAAGATATACAATTGGGTTGACTTTGTTTGTTCGTATTTTTTTTTTCGTGATAACAAACAAATTACACATGCTGGCTGCTAGTACCATATGGTAACCGAGCGTCTCTGGTCTCTTTGTCCTATGTATGTGTGGTGGATCAGAAGATGGTTTGGCAGAGAAGAGAAAATGGGCTGTGGAGACAGATTTCGTTGATGATGCATGCTCGAACCACAATGATTTGCACTTATTATGAGGTCGAAGGTCAACGAGTCCCGAATCTTCTTGCAGTGGGTTGACTTGTCGGAAATCAAGATTTGGTAGTATTAGGCTGGACCCTGATGCTGCCATTGTCGTAGGGTCCCCTAATTGAGAGTTTGTGAAGATTCATGCTTGCTCACCCCAATTTCGTCCTGCATATTGTAGAACGTTTTCTCATGTGGGGTTACTGTTTCTGGCTTCTCCTTGAGTCAATGAGGATAGTGTCCAGTGCAATTAATGCATGGGGTTTTGGTGTTAATTTACCCTGTTCAAAAGGTGAAGGTAACATGTCAAGTGAGTTTATCGTGGATGCTTATTTGGTGTTTTCTCATATAAGAGGAAGATCTTGCTTTCATGTTAGAGAGGTGATGTTCGCACATGATGAGGCAATATGATGTTACTCAACATTGTACTAAACTTTAGAAAGCATTGGGATAACGTTTGGATATTATCTTTGTCGTGTGATAGAGAAAAGATTGAGATAATGAGGATAAAAGAGATATATCCTCCTTTTTTTTTTTTTTTTCCATAAATATATTTATTTTTATATGTTTGTCTCTATTCATGCAACCAAACACATTTTTTTTTTATTATTTTTAAAAAACATAAATTTACTTAAAACTTATTCTAGAGATAAATTTATTTTTATATATTTATTTTCATTCCTGCAACTAGATATGTTTATGTTATTTTTATATCTGTATTTTTTATCATAAAACATTAACTAAACATTAAAGGAAGTGGAGATAATAAAAGAATTAAGATATCTGATGCAAACCTTGTGAACATAAAATTACAAAAACTCATATCTAAATTGACCCTTTTTAAGAAAGTTAATTTCAGGCTTGTGATTGAGCTTGACACAATGATAACCCGCATCAAGATATAAAGACTATAAAAACTAAACCCCCACACAATATCTATTATGAATAGACACAAATAAGAAGTATAAAAAACAACACAAAGCTTGATTAATTCTTTGATAAGTCATGGTAGTTTCATGAGGACCTAAGAGTAAAAACAAACTCTTACACACAAGTTTTATTTCTGAATACCCAATCCACCTCTTATTAATATTTTAAAACCTAAATACAAGCTAAATAATCCTATTTATACTAGGTAGAATATCCTAAACAATTGTGGAAAAATAATAAAATATTTCTAAATAAAACAAGAAAAAGAATCCTAAATTAATTAGAAAACTAATAAAATTTCCGCACAGTAGCTTCTGGACCTTATCATAAAGCTTCTCAAATATCCAATTGTCCTGAAATTCTAACCCAATATAGAACAAGACCTCTAAAAACTTCTGGTAAAACTTTATCCCAATATAACAGTACGATTAAAAATTATGCTTATTAATTAAAGTAAACCTATGCATTCAGAAAAATAAGTCCAAAACCATCTTTAATGCCAAAATTAATTAGTCTGTCATTTAGATTAGGTCCCTCTTGCATATAGATTAGATTGACTAAAGTTTGATCATTACTTATTAAAGATATACCCACCTTCAAATTCATCTTGGTCTAAATACTCTGAATAAGTCATTAAATGCATCTTCAAGCTTCTTTACCTTTAATCTTATAATTGGCATAACTAGAAGTTTTAATAAGTTATTTGGTATAGTTTAGATCACATCATCCCCTCTCTTCTTAAAACAATTTGACCGTGAACTATCACTTACATCAAACAAAGAGATATTAGAAACATCAAAAGTAGCACTAACGTCATACTCACCTGATAGATTTATTTTATAGACGATTCTTTCGCCCTTTATTAATTTTGAATGCATATTGTTCATTTGTTTTTTAATATTTATCATTTCACATTCTCATGGAAAGCCTTTATTACCTATATTTTTTTTTTATTTCCATCAAGACTAACCCTTTTATCAATAGGTAAAGGAAATGAATCCAAAGGAGTCAAAGGATTAAAGCCATAGACAATTTCAAAAGGAGAATAATTAATATTAGAATAAACACTCCTATTATACGCAAATTCATAAAATAGCAGACAATCTTTCTAATTTTTCAAATTCCTATGAATGATAATTCCTAATAATATAGTTAAAGTCTTATAAACTATTTTAGTTCGACTATTTATCTGTGGATGATAAGTAATAAAAAATAACAATGTCTCCCCTCACAAAACCTTTAAAAGTAGCTAAGAAATTTAATAGCATGGTCATATATAATGCTCTTAGGTACCCTATATAGCTGAATTATTTCTCTAAAGAATAAATCAGCTATGTTAGTTGCGTCATCAATTTTATGACAAGATATGAATTGTTTCATCTTAGAAAACCTATTTATAATTACAAAAATATAACCTTACCTTTTTTTTAGTTAGGCAGACCTAATACAAAATCCATTTATATATCAACCCAAGGTTCATTAAGCACATGTACAGGAGTAGATAAATAATAAGGTAAAACTTTAAACTTAGCTTGTCTATATGTTATACATCTAACATAAATTCTTTGCATATATCTTTTCATCTTAGACCAATAAAAGTACTCATATAAAACATCTAAAGTCTTAGCAACCCTGAAGTGTCCTATTAATCCATCCTCATGAGTTTTATGAATTAACAATTCATGCATGAAATAATTAGGTACACACAATCTCTTTTTTAATAAATACCAAAGAAATACAATCTTTTCCATTAAAAATCACATATTTTTAGACTAACATATAAACATTCTTTTCGCAAAACAGTTAATACATTTCTTAAATGTTCAACATGCTCCTCTAAATTCTTGCTATAAATCAAAATATCTTTAAAATAAACCACAATAAACTTAACTATAAAATTATGCAAAACATGGTTTATTAATATCATAAAAGTACAAGGTGCATCATTAAGTTCAAAAAACATAACTAACAATTTATATAAACCATATTTAGATTTAAAGGTAGTTTTTCATTCATTGCTCTCTTTCATTCTTATTTGATGGTATTCATTTTTCAAATTAATATTAGAAAATATACATGACTCATGCAATTCACCTAACATATCATCAAGTCTAGAAAATGCATGTCTATACTTTACTGTAAAATTGCTGATGACACAATAATCAATATCCATCCTCCAAGTCTCATTATTTTTTGGCATTCACAACACTAGAATTGCACATGAACTCATGTTTTCTCTTATGCACCCTTTTGACATCAGCTCCTCTATTTAATTTAAAGTTTACTTATCTCATCAGGATTAATTCTATAAGTTGGTTGATTAGGTGCATATACTCCAGGTACAACATTAATTTGGTGCTTAGTTCCCTTAGTAGGTGGCAACCTATTAGGGATTTTACCAGGAAATATATCTTTAAAATCCTGTAATAAAGAAACACAAATAATATGAATATAATGATCAAAGTCATTAATGTTAAAATATGTTTTCTTATACACAAGTAAAATCATATGCATATTATAAAAATAAGCATTATTTATCTCACCCCTCTTTGTATAAAAATTAACATGTTTCTTAAATTTTTTCACACTCTTCTTTTCTCACATTTCTTTTTTCTCTCTCTTTTTTTTTAAGCTGAATCCCCATTAATTCTTATTTTATTTGAATCTAACCTTTTTCTCTCTTAGCTTACTTTATTTTCACTGTTCATCACATTCTCATATAGTTTGATCTTTTTCTTTAGCTTCACTTTCTCCTTTCAATTTTAATTGATCTTCGTACACTTGTCTTAGGAATAATGGTATAAGTATGAATGTCTTTTCACTATTCTCTAGAGATTATATGTTCTTAAACCTATCATAATTGATTTTTGTATCAAATTGCAAAGGTCTCTCTGATTATAAATGAGTAACATATATAGACACAACATTACACAAAATCGTATCCTTATATTTTCAATCAGAAAAAGAAACAAAAACTTGCTTAGTAACTCTTACTTCTTCATAATCATTCAACCATTAAAGTTTATAAAGCTTTTCATGTTTAATAATGTTCAGATTTAATTTTCTAACAAGTGTAGTACTAGCAACATTAGCACAACTCCCACCATTAATAATCATCCTACATATCTTATTATTTATGTGGCATCTAGTATGAAATATGTTTTTTTTATTGCTTTACATCCTCCTTCTTAATCTGAACATTAAATGATTTATTAATCACCAAAACCTTTTCATCAACTAGATATTTAACATTACTATAGTCCTCAAGTGGTGGCATCTTATCCTCTTCGGATTTGTCACTTTTATATTCAATCTTACCATGCTTTCTCATAACCTTAATCCTTTTGTTTGGACATTATGAATCTAGATATCCAATTTCCAAACATATAAAACACTTAATATTATAATTATGATTAGATGGGATCTCAACTTTACCTTTTTTGTTTTAATGGTCAAATATTTCCTTCAAGCCTTAAATGATTCAACTTTGTGCCCATAATATCCAACTTTGATGTGAAAGCCCCTTATCTCTTACAATTCGGCAAATAAGCTAAAAATAAACTTGAATTACCTTATTGAAATATATTGCCCTTTCTCTTTGACAATCTCTTTATCTTGGTAGCTATATGAATCATAATTTCTATCTTAATATAGTGTCGTAAATTAACCATATTATTTATATCTCTATTAAATCCATCCCAGAACCTTGCCATTGTAGCTTCTCTATCCTCCATAACATTAGCTCTAATCTTGACAATCTTCATTTCCTTGTTATAATCCTACACACTTCTAGAACCCTAAGACAAACTCTGCCATCTTTAATATAGTTTTCTATAATAATGATCAAGAACAAACCTTTTTCTCATGACTACTTTTATCTCATTCTTAGTATCTATGGGTCTCTTTTCATTACTCATTTTTTCTAAGACAAGTTGATACCACTAAGAAATAACATAGTCGATAAACTCAACAATAATAAGTTTTACTTTCTTTATCTTAGAGCAATAGTGATAGTAAAAAATTAACTCCACTTTTTTCCCACTCTAAATAAGCTTCTGGATCGTTTTTGCCTTGAAAAGCCACAATTTTTATCTTAATATTACTTAAATCTCTATCCAAACCATCTTGAAATCCATCCTCCCTATCTACCCTCCTACGATTGAATTGCTTAAGTGGCTAAACTCTTATAGGCATTTACTTCTATCGGCCAAAACCTACCATCTTGATTGTCATCAAGATCTTTGACCTTCTCATTTGTATTTTTATCTATAAAGTTTTTTCAAATATGAATTAGCTTGTCTTGTAGACATTCTTCCTTTTAAACCTCTATGGTTTGGCCCATCTCAAAGACTAGCCATTTTGGTTCTCAAACCAGCCACCTTACTCATTACTTCTATAAACTTTATACTTGTCAACTTCAATTATTGTTGTATGGCCAAATAACCATATTTAGGATTATTTCTATCTTTTGATGGTGATGATCCACTTTTAGTTGACATCATTAAGGGTTATAAATTAAGCTAGTAGCAAATATATATAGAAGAAAATTAAAAAAATGACCCGATTTAATTGAGGTTAAAATACCAAAAACCCATAACCCTGATTATTTGATCAAGATATCTCTATATAAAAAAAAAATCAAAATAAATTATAAAATACAATTCTCAATTGACCTAATGATGAAATTGAAAAGAAAGAAAAAACTCAATTAAAAAAAAACACAAAAAACAACCTAAGTCAACTCAGGTTACATGTTAAGTATCATTCCCAATAACTTAATAGAAAGTAAATAAAAAAAATCATGAATTCTAATTTCCAATCAACCTAATATTAAAGGATAAAATTAAAAAAAAATAATTAAAAAAATAAAAAGAAAACTCGAGTTAATCGGGTTAACCGGTTAAGCATTATTCTTGAGTTAAGACTGAAATAATCTAATAGAAAGCAAATAAAAAAATCATGAAGTCTAATTCTCAATTAACTCAATATTAAATGATAAAATTAAAAAAAAATCTGAGTCAATCAAGTTAATCTGTTAAATCTATAATATATGAGAATAACATAACTCAATAAAAAAAATATAATATTAAAAAATAATATAATAAAAGGCATTCGATTAAAAAAAATTAGAAAATAAAAATAACAAATTACTATTTCAAAGTAACAATGTTCCATGAGGGGCCTTTTTAGTTTTTGGTTAATTTTCCATAACATTAATCATAATGATCTGGCTAAATATATAGAGCCCAACCCCAAAATACAAAACCTTAAAAGGCCAACTCTCTAAAGTCCATAAAAAAAACCATCCCATATAAAACCCTCTCAAACCTACAAACACAAAAACCCTAAAGGCCCTCTCTTTTCTCACCTCCCTCACACGAGCCGCTCAGCCAGAGAAAGCAGAGACACACACAGCCAGAATGGTGTCTGGGTCAGGGATCTGTGCAAAAAGAGTTGTTGTTGATGCAAGGCATCATATGCTAGGCAGGCTTGCATCAATACTTGCTAAAGAGCTACTAAATGGGCAGAAAGTTGTTGTTGTTAGGTGTGAAGAGATTTGTATCTCTGGTGGTTTAGTAAGGCAGAAAATGAAGTACCTGAGGTTCTTGAGGAAACGCATGAACACCAAGCCTTCTCATGGTCCTATTCACTTCAGGGCTCCTTCTAAGATTCTCTGGCGTACCATTAGAGGGTTAGTTTTTTATTTATTAAAGTTGAGTTTTGTTGAGAAAGTTTGGTTTTTTTTGGTTTGGTTAGTTACAGAAGGTGATATTTGGATTGTTAGAGGATAACCCATGTTGTGATTTGTGAGATGTTAGCATCTTTAGAGATGTATAATTAAAGTTTAAACATTGCTGATCCTTATTTTGCTAAGCACGGAAAATTTTAAGCTATAACAGGTGAGGGTCCTGAAGCCATAAAGATTTACAGTATATTAGAGTTTTTTATTGAAGTTACTCTTTGCTGCTTAAGGTTTTTTTTATTGAGAACAAACAGGTGATTTAGTTGTGAGTGGATAATAGTTTGGATGTGCTTTTGAGGAATAAGAACTTTTAAGTTGATTACCGTAGATAAAGTGTCTAGTTTTTGCGAATGAATTTTAGTGTTTGAAATTATGTTTGTGCCGTTGAGGTGTCTATATAGGGGAAGTGTCCCATCTTCTGGAATTAGATGATTGTTGATAGTTGTTTTTATGTTTTTGTTTTATTCGTATTTGCATCTTGCAATGTTTTTGGTAGTCCAAGTTACAACTTTAGTGTCTCCATGTTGTTTTGGTTTTATCTATGATCTAAAATTTATTTGGTTTGAAGGATGATTCCTCACAAGACCAAGCGTGGAGAGGCTGCTCTTGCTCGTTTGAAGGTTTTTGAGGGTGTTCCTCCTCCATATGATAAGACAAAGAGGATGGTGATCCCTGATGCTCTCAAGTGAGTCTTCTTAGAAGGATCTTATGTGAGAACTATGTTTTTTGTGGTTCATGTAGCTGGATGCTTATTCTTTCTATGTTTTGGATGAATCAGGGTTTTGAGGCTCCAGCCTGGACACAAGTACTGCTTGTTAGGACAGCTTTCATCTGAGGTTGGATGGAACCACTATGATACCATCAAGGTAAGAATTGGCTACCTAATTCCTTCCTCTTTCATTTTTGCTGCCCACTTACCATATTCTCCCTTAGTTGGATGCTAGCTATTTAAATATTTCATCAAACTGTAATTAGGTTAACAATTAGAATCCCTTCCCTGTTTTCTTTGGACTTTAAATTGTACAGTGCAGCGATGGCTGTTATTGTCATATGCTGGACAATGATCGCAATTTGCCACTAATGGTGTTTCTATCTGCGATATTTGATGTAGTCTTCCATTTAGTTATTAACTTCCAAGGATGCCAGCTATTGTACAACGTATTGCATGATTTTACTGGCAATTATTTGCCTTTGTCAATAAAACTGTTCATCGAGTTTTTTGTGAGGCACCTTTTTCTGACCTGTTCTTCCCTGCAGGAGCTTGAGACGAAGAGAAAGGAAAGAGCCCAGTTGATCTATGAGAGAAAGAAGCAGTTGGCAAAACTGAGGGTTAAGGCTGAGAAGACTGCAGAGGAGAAGCTTGGTCCCCAGCTAGACATCATTGCTCCACTCAAATATTGATTGGAGAGAAGGTTGCTAGTGAATGAGAAACTCTGAGAATATTGTTTTTGCATCCCAGACTGTTTTCTTTTTTGTCAATTTCTGTTCGAGTGAATTAACGTTATCAACAGTTTTATTTGAACATGGTTTGGCATTTCAGTTTAGATATATAATATTCTGAACCTTCCTTTATCCCCCTTGGTGTTTTGCATATCCTGAAAAATTTATGGACCATTTTGCTCTTGGATGTTTAATGGGTTTGACTGGGAAAACAAGAAATAATTAAGAGCAGGAATTCAGGATCATAAAGTAGTTAAGTTCCAATGCTCCCCTAACAAGATGCCCAGGAAAATGTTTCTAGTGGAACATTGAAGGTGGATTACGATGAAAACTCAAATGGAGCTCCGTATCCAGGGTCCTAGCTTGTAACTCCCATTGACATGGGCCAGTCTTGATCAGGAGCAATGCTCTGTACTGAATCAAAATTTTCTTACTATTACATGTGGCAATTACACTTCTTTCTTAGCCAATCATTGGATGTTTATGGGATTTAAAAGTCGGCCAGTTGTTGATTGACTCCTTTGCTAGCAACGTTTATTATGCCAATTAGGGAAAATCCATGATCTTGCTAAATGTTATCCCTCAAACAAGAGATCAAGCATCGTTTATTTGCGGATATCAATTCTTCACAAGGAATTCTTTACTGCTATAGTGCACGTCAGCTTGTCCCTTTCATTTTAGGGCTGGGTTTTTGGGGGCCTGGAAATGCCACCCCCATCATTTTCACTATTCCTGTACCTTTCCATTTATTGATTCTAATTCCATAAACACACTTACGGCTTTTCCCTTTTCCCCTCCAAAATCATTAAAACTTTGATATATTTTTTAAGACCAGCCAAGAATGTATAAAACAACTTTATTTTTTATACACTTTGTTTTCTCATGGTATACCTTTTACTTCAACAACATAGAAGTAGTACGTTTTAACCAAGTTCCATGTCTCTAAATCATAGGCCACTTAAGTTAATATTGTTGTTTTTGATCAGTTCGTATCCTGTCATTATTTGTAGGATTGCTCTATGCAAGCACTTGGAGGGTTTATTCCAGCACAAGGAAGAACGAATCCAAATGATGCAAATGGGTTTCTGTTCAAGGGATTCAATGTGTTTGGGAATTCTTCTGTTTACTCGGGAAGGCCATGAGCAAGCTTTCTAAGCTCACAAATCATATCTATCTAGCCAGCTTGGTTCCTGTAAATTAAACAAATATGCCTTAATTATGTTGTTAGGGATGGAAATGTGTTTAATTGGTGGCTTCTAAGTTCACATAATTTGCAGGAACCATATAACATTTGCCAAGTATGGCAACTTCGGTCCAGGAGCTGACACTTCTAAAAGGGTTAGCTGGGCAAAGAAGCTGAGCATTCAGAGCTTGGAAGAGGTAACCAGCAAGTCTTTCATTAATGCCGATAACTAGATGGAAGAACAACCTATTTAGATGCAAGCAGCTATCTTGTTTCATATATCCTTTGAAGTAGTTTTTTAGAGAACCGCCCGGCTTAGTAGTCTCAGGTTGCAGGTGATGCAGTTGCAGGCAGAAGCACAAACAAAGAACAAAACAAGGGCAAAGAATTGCAGAAAAGAATTCTAAATTCAGAGTTTTATTCTCTAAAAATAAAGTCTAATGTAGTCTAGCTTTTTATGAGGTTTATAACTCCTTTAAACGGGTTAGAAAAATCCAACTCTACTAGTTAATAAAATCATTGATTCTAAAACATAAAGAAAAATAATAGAAATTTTGAAATAAAACATGAAATCCAGAAAACTAATAAAATTGGCTCAAACATTATCTTCCGAACCTAATTTGAGAAAATTCATGTAGCAAATGGATTGACAAAGAGTCTCTAATAAAACTAGATATCAAGAATCTCTTGAAAAAATTTGAGCCTAATCAAATGAGCAAATAAAAAATTACAGCTTTTTTTAGCCACTATATCTGACATGACCATATCTTCTCTTAGAGCATCTCCAACATGTGAGTTAAATGAAAAGCCAAATGTAAAAGGTTGTACTTTTATTTTTTACTTCTGCATTTCTTCACTCCAACGCCTTAGGCAAACGGATAGCTATTTTAGATATTTATCCTATGAAGAGCCATTTCTACATTTCCCTGTAGAAATGGCAAAAGCAAATGGCTATTTTTATAGCCGTTGGCCAACAATTTATTTTATTTTTCTTTAAAAGCAGGAGGAAAGAACTTGTAAATTTTAAAATTTTGTATTGTGCCTAACCCTTCTCTCAAATTTAGAAAAACAAGAATTAATTATTCTTCAGTTAATTAATAACATTGGTTGTGTTAATTAGCTGAAATTAAAAGGTATGCTTTTTTAAAAGCTTTTTCTATTTTTTCTTTTATATCTCTTGATTTTTTTAGACCTTTTGTTGTTAATTTGATATTTGTGATGATTTTTATTTCTTTGTTATTTTATGTTTTTGATATGGGTTAAGGAAAACAATTTTTATTTATGTTGTTATATGAATTAATAATGGTAGTTTATATTGATAAAAATATAGAGTAACATATTTAAAATTTATTTTTGATTGTCTGTTTTAATTTGAGGTCAATTATATTTTATCTTGTTGAAAATGCAATTAAATCAGTATATCAATCCTCTTTTAGTTCCAAAAAATGATCAAATTGTTATGTTAGAATAAGTAGGAGGCAATGCTCATTATTAATTCACATGTATGGAAACTACAAAATTACTAGATATTGAATGTGAGTTTCTTTTACACTTTCTTATAAGGTTTTAATTTGAGTTTTTTTTTTTTTTTTTGTTAATGTAGATGGATTCAAATTTTTCAAGCTCTTTTACCAACTTTCTTATGAGTGAGTCAGAAGATATTCTCTCTCAACCAAGTGATTCTAATCAATTAATTGATGACTTAACATACTCGAATTTAAATGTCTATTTGGTAAAAAAATTACAAAGAAGTAAAAATTTCTCACCAGAGAAAGATTGTTTACTTGTCTTTGCATGGCTAAATACAAGTAAGGATCCAATTACAGGAGTTGAACAACAAACAAAACAATTTTGGGCTCGAGTACATGCTTACTTTGTAGAGAATGGAGGAAACTTGAATAATCGTTCCCAAATAAGCATCTCAAGTAGATGACAAGAAATAAATAGAGAAGTCGGTAAATTTATTGGATTTGTTACTCAAATTGAAAATCATCAGCAAAGTGGAATGACCAAATAATCAAAGGTAATTTTAATATTCATTTTCATATTAAATTGTTTAAAACATATTTTAACATTATTTAATTTCTCTAATTTTTTACTAGATTAATGATGCTCGACAAATATATGCTTCTTGCGTTGGCAAACGATTTCAACTAGAACATTGTTGGGTTATCTTAAGAAAAGAATTCAAATTGCAATTTGAGCGTGCAAGTCAACATCAAAGGCCAAACAAGAAACAAAAAGGTCATGTCAATGCAAATCCGGCTTCATCAGCTTCATCTACCCCCGATTCTGTTAGTTTAGGAGAAGACAGTGAACTATTGAATTATCAAGATAGACTAATTGGTTAGAAGGCTGCAAAGAAACGACTTAAATGTAAACAAGGAAAAGATAAAGCTAGGGAGGTAATTGTAATAAATCTCTTACAACAATTCAGGGATACTCTAGTTGAAATTGAGGATCAGAAGAAACAAAACAGAAAAATTATGTTAAAGCAACAAGCTATGATGATTAAACAAAGTCAAGAGAAACAAGAATTAGACAGGATTGAGAAAGAAGAACAAATTATGAAAATGAATATTTTTAATTTGGATCCAATTTCTACAGCGTATTTTCAAAATAGAAAGTTAGAAATTATGCAAAAGAGGTGTTTTAATTTTTAATTAACTAGATTGATTTATTGTTTAATGTAATGTATTTTTAATTAATTATGTAGAAATTTCTTGGTTATTTTAAATATATTGTTATAAAAGTGGTATCAATTTATAATACTTTTTTGAAGTTCTTCTAACACTTAATAACAATAAGTATGATTAATTAACTTGAAAGATAACAAC
Organism: Populus tomentosa; assembly: GCA_018804465.1. Taxonomy (NCBI): domain Eukaryota; kingdom Viridiplantae; phylum Streptophyta; class Magnoliopsida; order Malpighiales; family Salicaceae; genus Populus; species Populus tomentosa. The sequence goes on from CM031969.1 coordinate 29,691,424, forward strand.
CATAATGAAAAAAAAACATAAAAAACTTGAAACTTATGATGACATAAGAAGTTCAAATCTAATGATTCTACTCGTTGTCATATTATTCCCATAAATGTTCAACCAAATCTTGTAGTTGAGAGCTAGTTGCTCTATCCCTGATTCGATTATGAGTTTGAAGAAAATCATGTAGTTCTGGTATTTCAACATGTGACACTGATATAAAGGAATTGACTTCACGGTTATGGTCAAATCCAAGGTTCATTGCTCTTTCATCCTCAATAATCATATTATGAATTATTACGCAAGTTTCCATAATATTTGCAAGAGTTTCTTCATCCCAGTATCGAACAGTTCCACGTACAATTGCAAAACGAGATTGGAACACCTCAAATGCTCTCTCCACATCCTTTATTTCAGACTCTTGCTTACTTGCAAAATATTTTCTCTTTTCTCCTAATGGCATTGGGATTGTCTTAACAAAGGTTGATCAATTAGGATAAATCTCATATGTTAAGTAATATCCCATTGTATATTCATGCTCATTAATTGTATAATTGGCAGGAGCAGTTCAACCTTCGGTAAGTGCAGCGAAGATAGGTGACCGATCAAGAACATTAATATCATTTAATGATCCAAGCATTCCAAAAATGGCATGCCATATCCAAAGATCTTGTGTAGCCACTGCCTCTATAATTATAGTTGGTTCACGACAATGACCAGTATACATCTCATGCCATGCAATTAGGAATTTCTCTCATTTCCAATGCATACAGTCAATGCTCTCTAACATCCCTGAAAATCCACGTTGCTCCCCAATTGATAATAATCGACAAATATCGGCCTCGTTTGGTGCTCTTATATACCAATCACCAAAAACTTTTATGATTGCTTTGACGAAGCTCTAATACTTTCTATTGCAGTGGTTTCTCCAATTTGAAGATATTCATTACTAAGATCTGCAGGAATACCATATGCAAGTATTCTATGAGCTACAATTATCTTTTGAAGGCAAGATAAACCAAGAGCATATGTCCTTTGTTTGAAATATGGATTATGAGCTTCCACTGCATTTGCGATCCGAAGAAAAAGGCGACGACTCATCCTAAATCTTCTTCGAAATTGACTTTCAGTAAATTTAGGATTTTTAGCAAAATAATCATTATATAACCTTAACTACCTTCCTTTCTATTACGATTGACAATATTGTGACCATAAATAGAGCCACGATATCTTGTTCTCCGCCCTTGATTATTCGATTCTTCTTCATCAACCACAGCAGTAGCAATTTGAAAAGCGAACGCAGGAGTATCATCATCAAAATCAAAAGCATCATAAAAATTAAAATTAGAATGATTCATGATGAATTTTAATAAAATATAATAAAGATTGGAGAGAAGAAAATGATGAGAAAAAAATGTTAAAGTATGTGAGAATATTTATAGATGGATTATTTTTTAAAATTTTGAAATCTTAGAATGTTGGTGGTTAATTTTTGCCCATTTGAAATTTTAAAATTTAAAATGTTGGTGGTCATTTTTTCAAAGCTTGAATTTAAAAAAAAAATTGAAAATCAAAATTTAAAATGTTGACGGTTTTTTTCAAAGTTTGAATTTGAATTTACTTTTAAAAAATTAAATTTTTAACAATAACATATAAAACTAAAAATTAAAAATATTCATATAAATAAATTTTAAATTATATCTTTTAACTTTCATATTACTTCATTAATTTTATATTACTTTTATAAATTACTCATATTAATTATATAATTAATAACATCATGATTTAACATGAAATATATTAAAATATAACTAGCTTTTCTAGATAGCTTTTTACCATTGGAATACACATAATCAAAAAAGCTATATTTACACTATTAAAAAAGTCATTTTATCCATTTAGCTCTTTAATATAGCATGTCTCATTGGAGATACTCTTAGGTCTAACCCTATCTCACTAATTCATAAAAATATTTGTCAGGTCATCTAAATAGTTTATTGATAATTCCAAAAACAAAAGGGTAAAACTCAATCTCTAACAAATAAAATATTGAAGGATGAAAATTAAAAAATAATAATAATTAAAAAAAGTTCAAAAAGACTCGTTTCGAGCTCGCCCGGGTCAAGGTACAAAATATCTGACCCAATCATGATACCAGGGTGATCACATTCAAAAGATAAATGAATAAAATCATGAAGTTCAACCATTGAATAACTCAATGATGAAAGACAAAAATAAAAAAATAAGGTATTTAATATAAGCAATGAAAAAAATGAGTCAACCCAGGTTAATCCGTAAACCTCATGATCATGGACACATGATTGAGATAACTCAATAAAAAAGAAAGGAAAGAAAAATACGAAGACCAATTTCTAATAAATCAAATATTAAATGATGAAATTAAAATAAATCAATTTAAAAAATTACAAAAAATTCAATCCACATTAATAATTGAAATTGATGACTCTAGTTGTGAACCTGAAACTAATCATGGCAATAGGAAAAAAAAATCTAAGTCAACTTGAATTAACTTGCACACTCCGCAACCATGAGCACATGATTAGCATAACTCAATAGAAATAAAAATTTAAATAAATTAAATGTTGAAGGATAAAATTAAAATAAATCAATTTTAAAAAAAAGAATTAAAAAATAAAATAAAAATCAACTCACGTTAAGCTTTGAAATTTATGACTAGTTATGAACTCAATACTAATCCATAGAAGACAAACCATAAAAAATAATAACTCAAAACTCTAAAAACAGGTAAAAAAAAAAGTTTTAAAAAAAATAGAAGAGTCAACTCAGGCAAACCTTCTAAACTCAGTTTAATATCTAAAACTAGCAACCCGTGAAATCTTTGACACGGGTTCAATCAAGAAGTTTAATTCACAACCAATTTAATTTTGAATAATGATATTGTGAAAAAAAATCAATTTAAAAAACTTGTCAAAGAAAAAATGATAGCAATAAAAAGAATGTGGATCCCAAACAAAGTTGAAATTGTGTGTGTGTGTGTGTGTGTGTGTGTATAAAATAATCTTAGACAAAATAAATAGCAATCAAAAGAATGGAGATCAAATTTAAAAAATTAAAAAATAAAAGATGGTGAAATTAAAAAATATATAATTTTTAAAAATAGTAATTAAAAGAATAGGGGTCAATTTGAAAGATTAAAAAAATAAAAATGGGTGAAATTGAAAAGAATTTGTAATTTTATAACTTATTGAAAATAAAAATAAAAATTAGTAATAAAAAGAACATGGATCAAATGTGAAGGAAAAAAAATTAAAGAGATTGATCTGAAATTTTAAAGGAAATAGCACTGAATTTGAGAAGAAAAGAGGAAAAAAAAAATTATCACCAACACCAAGCGAGAGGTGTTTTTAATCCATGAGTTATTTCATTATGTAAAGTACGCTTAATTATTTTCTTATGTTATCTTTGATTGTTTAGAAGAAAAAAAACTTATATCTTTTGAAAAACTATTAATATGAAAAAGGACTCTTTAGTTAGAAAGAAAAAATAAAATTTTATTCGTGTCTATATTTATAATATTTGCATCACATATATATAAAAAAAAAATCTTAAAAAAACTATTTTAAAAAACTATAATCATGATGAACTTTAATGGAGCTTTTGTATTCACCTTTGTATATTATGCATGCACATTACACATGAATGATTTTATTCAAATTTTTTTTATTGTAATTGATTATAATATTTTTATAAAAAAATTATTGATAAACATGTGCCGTGAATACTGGCATAATAGAAAATAGCAGGGGACCCTATACAATTGTTAGGGTTTCTCTCTATTTGCTTCTCTTCTTTCTTGTATTTCTATTATGCATAATATTTGTTTCTTCCAACAGAGCAATGAACAATTAGGTTGGTGTGATTGGAATGGAAAGTGTTTGTGCTCTGAACAAAGAAAAAGGTTGGTGGGCTAAGGCAGTGGTAGCAAGGTATGGTTCTAAGCAAGAACACAAAGCATGATTCTGTCAATCAGGTTGAGGATGTATCTTGATACAAGGAAAGCAAGCCTTGGTCTTTGCTTGCTGCACACTGCGACTGGACATTCTGGTCTGACCATACAAGCCCCCAGAATTTCTACCATACAGATTGATTCACCAAGCTAAGAGAAATCATGCCAGAAACTCTAATGTAGTTATTCTTGTAATGGAAATAACAACTATAATGTGGGTCATTTATTGGGGAAAAAAAGGTATGAAATTTGGGATAACAGGAGATAAAATTTAAATTCAAATTACCGGCCATCGGAGCTTCTGCTGTTTTGGTTCCAATCAGCAAACCTCCCTTTCTCAGCTTCAGCACATGGAGTCCAGTTGCACCGTGGAGTTTCCTCCTTGGAGAATAGACATCCCAGAACAATTGTTTGACTGTATTTAGTTTTAAATGGCTCTACACAATTCCACTACATATGACTGCATAACAAGGCAAAAAGTGCTTGCAGTCCCCAGTTGCACCGTGTAGTTTCCTCCCTGGAGAAATAGACATCCCAGAACAATTGCTTGAATGTATTGAGTTTTAAATGGCTCTGCAAAATTCAAACACGTGACTGCATAACAAGGCAAAAAGTGCTTCACATAGATCATCACTATGTAAATGGCCTCCAAATCTCTTGGTTTATAGACCTCATTTCTCTTCAGATGATGCAATCAAGACTGTACAAGTTCCTCGTCAACCTGATGCGTCCTTATAAATCATCTTTTGGAAATTCGATTTGCAGACTGCCTATTTTATGTTATGAGTTGGGACACTAAGATAAAATTTGGTGTTCTTGAAATCATCCAGAAGTGGGTTGTATCCATCCTTAGTTCTCGTCTTGGAGGGCAAACCAAACTCTTCCATGAATGCTGATGTATCGAGCTACACAAGATATAATAAACTTCAGCTAGACATGAAAAGAAAGGTGTATGACATCTATTCTGTTCTCTAGTGCAGTTAGCATACAACATCGCTTTAAACAGTTGTATCATCATTCAGGTCAGAAAAAATCTCATCGTCATCCATTTTGTAAACTGATGGGCTATTAACATATCATTGAATCCAATTAGGCACATGGACATACCAACATAGAGGTAACTGTTGAATTTGTTTAATTTTAATCTTAAAACATAGAGGACTACTAAAATATTATGATAGCTAGCTTCCTTAATATTGATAGCTAGCTTTGCAAGGTAGTAGGTATACAGTTTATAGTTGATCACTTTAATGACCCCTCTTTTAAACAAGAATATTATGTCTCTGCAAATAGACAGCACTACTCCTAAAAGAATAGACTTACCACTAGTGTTCGCCTCTTCTTTCCTTGCCTGGCTGAGTTATCCCCATGCGGTTTCATCCACCCAGAGCAGTAATGGTCCATTCGTTCCAAAAGCCAAAAGTCCGTGGGAAAAAAAATATCAGCATCACCCTACAACACCTTGATTTTCTCAGAGTTCAACTAAAGCACCATTGGAATTTGGAAAACAAGAATGACCTCGGAAAGAGCAATATGTCCATTGATTCAATGCCTTTATGTTGAACAGTAACTGTGAATGTGCTCGGTGTTCATAAAAAATTCAAGAGCTCAGTACATCATATTAGTTGAGTATTACACCCCAAGAGGTATTGCCACCTGGACACCTACAAAACTCACTGATTTGAAGCACCCCTATTAAAGCTAAATGCTAGTCACTAAACCCAGTATACCCTCATTTGGGCTGAAGCCCATAGGCCAAAGACTAACGAGGCCACAAGGAACGTTACCGTGAAAATAAATAAATAAAGCAGTTGCAAATTTTATGCTGAGGCTTAGAAAGGAATAAATAAATAAAACAGTTTCAAATTTTATGCTGAGGCTCTCCCTTCAGAGGTTTCAACTGTATAGGATAAGCTTGACACCTTTGGTTGCATTGCGATGAAAGCTGGGACAAGAAGGGGGACAGGACCCTCAAAAATTGGTTTCAAAATTTAAAAGATGATGAAGCAACAATTCTGATGATTGAGGATAGGGAATTAACCAAGGAAGAATGAATTTCACTTTTTTCCCTGAGACAACTCAATCAAAGTAGTGGTATGCGACATGACTTGGATTTGACTTTGTAACTCATCAAATAGAAAGGACGTCCCTCCAAGCCATACATATGACTTCCATTGAATACAGCTTTCCACAGTAATCTATATGTATCTATGAGCTGAGAGGGGCTAGTGTTTTTACAAGAAATTTCTAGCCAACCTTCCTACATTTTAAGGAATCTAGCGAGGCAAACATAGCATCCGCAAGTAGTATGAAAATTAGCCCTTTTCTAGGAATCCATTGAGTTAATTGGATTTCCAAGTCCTGTAGTAAGGAAACCTTTGGTTTGTGGTGATCTATATTTAGAACTGTGTTGTCAACTGTATCTTAGAGCACAAGAGATCCACAAAGCCAAAGCAAAATTATTTGTTAACTGTAAATTCATTGGCTGTCCCATGGACCAGGACTAGCAAGTTTATGATTGACTATTCATTGGTTGTGAAGTGAATATGAGAATTCCAGCACTCTACATGAGATCATGCAAGGCATTTCCTATAAACTTGAAACAAGACAAAATGTGGGGGGAAGAGCACCTTTGCATCCAGATAACTGTTGTAATCTAAGCTGCGGCCATCTTTCTGCAAATCAAGATGTGAACAGGATAAATCATCTCTATGACCATGCATAAATGGCCCCTCCAGTTCCAAAACCAACATCAGACCCTTTCACATTCCATGCATTGACGCTATACCATAAAGTTACAATACAAAAAGAATTTACTATGTTATATGAGAAAGAACATACCTTGGTTGAAACTAAAGGAGCCCTTTCACCAGGTATACTCACATCAGGTAGGTAACTAAAGTCTGAAGCAATTAAGGACATCCTTGGTAATACCTCATGTAACACCGCTAGCAGTTTCTGCATATTCAAACAAATATCATTGTCGGAAGTAAATTTCATATAGCAGAAAGCTTCTTTTTCTTATCTAAATCATGGACATGGAAGGTAGAGTTATTGATTCCTTACCAAGCAACCAGTTGGGAGCCAACATCTTCGAGGTTTTGGGAAGACCTTAGACCAAACACTTTTTGCTATTGACACGGACTGATTTTTGTCCAGTTCCACGATCTCAACACAACGCTTAATTAATGGGTCTTCTAGTGGCTTGTACAGCTCAAAGAGCGATTCCCTGCTTATGCAGAAAACACGAGCAAGCAAGGATCAGGTGCAATTTGTCCCACAGCTGACAAATATAAAAGAAGTTCTTCTGTAGTTGTTATGAAGCTTTTATCATTCTAAGCCTCCCACAATTATATTTCTTAGAATTAACCAACCTAGTGGATTTTAATGCAAGATTTTCATCAAGCCCCTGCAATTTGCCACAGGTAAGGTGCATGAACCAACTATATAGCTAATTAACCCTTTCCTCTCCTTTTAAATTACGAGTTATTTATACCATCCCAAGTATATCAATAGAGAATCAAAGTTAACTACTAGAGATTTGCACGATACTAGAAACAGTGAATGCAATGTGAAGGGAGGAATTTTGGGATACCAAACACACACTGCTGCTTACTTATCATGTTGCTTCTCAACCCATACTTCTTTCCATGGGAAAACTTGATTTTCTGAATAGACAAGATCATGTGGAAGATTATCGAGAACCTGCAAGAAATAATGTATAGATTTTTATTTTTTTTGGGACAAAAGATGACAATAAGAAACCCATGGATAAGGGTATTTATCAAAAGGTGCAGAGACTCATTGACCAACAACTTTTCATCTTCGTTAGCATGATTTGCAATCAGCATCAAGATTTTGGTAAGAAGCTGAAGAAAAGGAAAGAGAACAATATTTTGCTACCTATATCATATTGGTTAAGAAGAAGTTGTAAGGAAGACTAAAGCTATAGATTAAGAGCATAATAACTAATCTTTGTATACATCTTACATATTTCATTAGATTTTTTATTTTCTTAGTAATCAGAAAAATGCTTTGAGCAGCTACCTGCTCTTGTATTTAATGGTTTGATATGCAACCTCATGCTTAAAAGAACAGGCATGTGAGTCAAGCTGATCAGCAACAGAGACTTTTCAAGTCAATATGCTCCTCATGACATTGCTTAAATTCTTTATCACAGTCCCATGCTCTAACATGCATCAATTTGGTCAAAACATGCGATCTTAAACCATCAAAATATGTAGGTAGGAACTAGAAAACACTAGCAGAATGTCATGCATCTCTAAATACTTGATTTTGGGGAATAACCTGCACCACTGGCTTAATAGCAACAACTTGTCACCCAAAGAACAACTTAAGATAAAAATACCTCCAGCATGATCACCCAACATGGTTGTTGCTTGACATCCCCTATTAGAAAGACAAACTAAAATCAGTGTCTCAGCCAGAGACAGTGATATGCAGGAAAAACAAATAGCAAAATGATTTATAGTTGAAAAGAGTCAGAGATCAGTGTTGACAGTAGGATGTTTGATTGACTCAGGAATGAACAGCTGAGCAGAAAGGAGGAGAATAATTTTATTTTTTGAGAATGGGAAAAGGAACATTTTTAAATGGTCCTCAGAGTTACCATGTTCCATACATTTTCTTGATAAAATCATTCAATTTTGAGTGAATCAGTGTTCACCTCAACCCCTCAAAAATTATGGACAGTGTGGTGTGTGTCCAAGTCTCACTAAAGATTACCAAGGGAAGGGGGTTACTGGAGAAGGGCTGGACCCATCCAGTGGATTTAAAGTATAGATCTTCAGTCCATATTCTGATCCAACGGTGGGAATAATGAAGAAATAATAAATAAGTTAAAAAAATTCAAGGAATCATACCCCATCCACTCCTGTCAGCAGCATCCCGACATTCTACTCTAAACTTTGACAAGTGACTACGAACTTCTCCTACAGTTTCTTTTTGTATTTCAGCCAGAGAGGGACTGATTTCCACTGAGCTGCACCAAATGAAATGTAACTTAGAACAAGATATCCACAATCCCCTGAAAGCTAGTAAATAAGAAAGATACCACGGGCATGCATAAACTTGAAGTTAAAATATGAGGATTGTACTCGTTCCATGATAGACAAAGGGATGGTAAACCCACATACGTGTAAGTCATGTTGTTGTATATTCTGGCAGGTGCATTCAACATTATGTAGTCTAGAATGCCCTTTGCACAAATTCCTGATCCACCACCAATTTCATATATCTGAGTGCACATTATAAAACAGCAGGATCAAATTTCAGAAAATATGTTTGTCATGCAGAACTCAAGGCATCAATGTAAACCAGAAATTAGACAACAATTGGATCTCTGCTATCATTGCCAGATCAAATTCATAAATTCAAAATCTGACATGAGAGCAATAATTCATATGAATAGAAAAAAGTCTCAGCATAGGCAATGTCCAACATATCAGTTTTCTGTAACCAGAAGCTAAAGAATAAAGAAAGTTCAAGTAAATCTATTGAACCTAACACTATGTTTGGATGGAGGGAAGGGAATGGTTAGGTCTGCTTTCAGCATAACTGTGTGTTGTATAAATGGCAACCTGAGATCTTTCTCTCAAGACCATTAAGTTTATAGGAGAAAAATATGGGCCTCGATGTTCCATCTACATACAGATTACTTCAGATGCAGTGATCAATTCATGATAGAAAATTAGTTAGACCGAGCAACCCATTCCTTTAATCTTTCTCTTCAAATACTGGACAATGATATAAATCAGAATGCTTTTAAAAATCAAATTACAGAAGACAATTATTAAAACCCAGAATAAATAAATAAATGAACTGTCAGCAATTTGAGAGGGATATGGAGCTTACTTGTAGTGGAACAGAAAGTTGTGATGTACGCATTATGGCTTCAGCAATTCCATGGGCATACCAAGGCTAGAAGGAAGGAGAGGTTCAGAACATGAGAAGACAAGAAAGTCATTAGACAAAAGAAATTTCTTTCCATTTTTTTCAAGTAAGATTTACTATAACCATTATGATGAATCTTCAAATTAAAAGGCTAGTGAAAACAGATAATCAAGATTTAGAATTAAAGGGTGGATGATGAAAGAAAAGAAAAACAAGAAAATAGATATGAAGAGACATTATTTAATCCTTCATAAACTCTATCTAATAACAATAATTTCAAATGAGAAAGTAATAGTGGATTCTTGTCAATTATGAGGATGAAATGAGGATGAAAAAACCGCTTGAACCCTGATTTTCTTGATTGAAAAAATTCAGAATTTCTCATTTTGCAGTGAGGGGCGTGGAGGGAGATTACCTTAAAAAGCTCTACTGGAGTAAACCATGAGATGTCACTCCGCTTGTAAATTTTATCCAAGTGGTTCATATAAGCTTTTCTTCCTGTAACATGTAAACAAAGATGCTCAAAAACAAATTTTAGCAAAATTACTCCAAAAGAACTAGTGACAGTCTGAAATTTCTACTCACTGCCGTATTAAAGCCAAGTATAAATTTCAGTCTGTAAAAGTATGATAGTCCAGGGTACTCAAAACAAATTCAGACTATGAATAATCAATGCTAAAGTCTGAAAATCAAAAGGACTAACTTACTCAAACAAAAAAATTTGGCTTGTGTCAAAGTCACGAAACCACATGACTGGTGCATCATGAAGCGCATACCCAGCATACCATTACAGCTCCGAAAGTAGCAAGGCCAATAACTCAATAAGCTTTATGCATCATGCTTTTAAATTCTAATTTTTCATTGGGTGATACTTCTTTTCACCAATTCATTTATGAAAAATGATCTTTGGCTCTCCTAACAAATCCAAATTTATAGAAATTTTACTCCTATCATCTTCTGCATGAGCCAGAATTTCCTGCCAATGGATTCATTTTTTGCTTTGCAGTGCAGCTAATCTACACCCTACAAGATACTTCTCCCAAGCATTTATCACGACACGACCTCCTGCACATGCATTGTCTAAGAAACATAACCGAGACTTTAGTTTGTTCATTAATTTATTGTTTCAGCATAATTTATGCATTGCCACAAAGAAGGAGCCAGACCCAGTTTTTTTAATTAAAAAAAAATCCTTCATTGCAAAATTGTTGTCATCGGAAAAAAAAATTTAAAATTTTTCATGAATCCCATATCAGAAATCACAAAAAACAAGATTTCAATCGCAAATCATCAACAATACCTTCAAGTTGATTGAACTTAATGCTTCTCTCAAGAACTCCAACGGACCTTGATCTTTGAGAGAAGTACCCATGTTTTGGATCATATAGTGCAGAATGTATAAAATCTCTCACCTATCAAGATAGAAACAAAAATACAATCACTAGAATAAACTCATCAAAGAACAAAACAATAAAAATGACAAAATGAAAGGGAAAAAAGGACTTACAAGGACTGGTTTTTCACCAACAATGTTAGTGGAGAAGTGGGATTTGTGTGAATGAAAGAAAGAGGACAACTTTTTGGTTGTTGGAGAGCGAGTGAACATGGTAAAGTATCAGGTTGATGATAGCACGCTATAGGTTACTGTGTTGAAGTTTCTGTCTTGTCTCAGGTGAGATGAGGGTTTTGTAGAGCATTCCTTAAACCCCGATTGAATGGATTTTTTTTACAAGTCTGCAAATTGATAATTTAGATGGGCAATGACAAGTTATAAGGCTTGGGTCATACAGATTCATGGGTTAACCTGGCTCTATTAATTCTTATTTAATTTTTGTCTAAAACAAAATTAATACTTTTTTAGATAAAAAAATTAAAATAAAAATTAAACAAAATTATTTTAAACAAAAACTAAAAAAAGTCATTGATAAGATAACTCGTATTACAGCTAGTCCGAGTTAATGGGTGGAGCTTATTTGGATAACTCTGCTACAAGGTGAGTTTAGTAATTTTTTTAAATGAATTTTCTACCAAATATGTTTTAAGCTTATGTTAAAAATTTGATAAGAAATAGTTTTGGATTATAACTAAAAACTAGAGAAATTTTCTTTCCAAAAAGCAAAAGATAATGAACCACTAGATAATTTCACGCAGTTTATTTTTTTAAACCTCTCAACTAATAATTTAAACTGTAAAATTTTATCATTACTTGGTAATTTTACACGGCTCACCTATTTAGATCTTTCAAGTAACAATCTGAGCGGTCAGATTTTATCATCATTTAATAATCTCACACAGTTAATCTATTTAAATCTCTCAGACATTCATTTAAATGGTCAAATCCCATCATTACTTAAAACTTTATATAACTCATTTTATTGCATTTTTTTTCAATAAATTTATAGGTAAAGTTTCAGATTTTTTGAATAGCCTAGATCATCTTTCAGCTTTAGATTTATCCCATAATCATCTAGGAGACTATATCATTTTTAATTAAATACCCTTTTAAATCTACAATTTCTATATTGATATTATAACTTGTTAAATGAAACAATACCATCTTTTTTATTTGCTATTCTTTCTTTACGCTATCTTGACCTTCATAACAATAATTTCATAGGAAATATAAGTGAACTCCAAGACGATTCATTGGCATACCTTGATTTAAGCTTAGGTGCTGTTAGTTTTTTTTTTTTTTTTTTTTTAAAAAAAAAAAAAGCATGTTTCAACGGTTACTAGCATGCAAGAAGTCCTGTCAGAGGCTCTAAGCCCAAACATGTTGGACAAACTATCCATTTCTGGAATGGGGTTTTGAGCCTATGTTTCGATACTGGACATTGGACTATGGCATCGTAGCTCTCTATCAGTAATTTTTCTCTTACACAGCATCACAGCAAATGAGAAAATGTTTTTTTCCCCCTCATATCTAATTCATTAAAGGATTTGTATTATCGAGTGTACTATTTTAATTAAAACAACAATATTTTATTTTATTTTCTTGTTTGTTGACTTAATTATGTTTTTATCCAAAAAAAAACTCAACTAGATTAAATAATTTTTGTCAAAATCAATATTTTATAAAGAGAAATTTTGTTTTGTGGTTGAAATTATGTTTTAAATGTTTGCTTGGTATTGAAAAAAACATCAAATTGATAGTTTTTTAGTGTTTTTCAATTATTTATCAAATAAAATACGTCTCTAACCCAAATAAAATACAGGTCTTGAAATTTACCAGATCAACCAATCAAATAGAGCCATGTTTGACAACTCTGGTTTCTTTAAGAGGGGTTTGGACACTGTACAATTCCATTATTCCTTAGTTGGGTATTCAGCTTTTGTTTGCATTATGGGTAGGCTAGCCATTTTTCATTAATAAATTGCGAGCAGTTCCTGTTCAATCCAAGGAAGTTTTGAATTGCTAAAGAAGTCTTGGCTCTCAAGTTTGTATTAAATTTCCAAGGAATAGTAAGTTTTCCTCATTCAATTACTCTCCATGATTTTTTAAAAAAAATTATCACCTCTCTTTAATGAAAACATGTAAGGTAGAATTGAAGAGTATAAGCTAACAACACCAAATGTAGAGATACCTTTTCTATGGTCTCGAAGTAGGAAATTTGGGACCCAAATTAAGGTTGTTATTATATGTTTCATATAACCCTGCTTTATGAGTTTCATGCCACCGATTTTAATGTGATTTTTTTTTAGTTTTTATTATGGTATTCTCATATTCTTTTAAAGAGCGGGACTAGTTTTATTCGAAGTTTATGGTTGCCCCTTCCAATAAATATATTTTCTGAGAATTGAACTTGTATTTTTACCCTTATAGGAATGTAACAATGTCTTAACTGTTAGACCAACCCTTCTTTGATTAATGTTTTTTGTTTGAAAAATGCATTTCTTGATTCAATATTAAAATAAATCAATTTTACAGTATAAAAGATTTATTTGTTGATTTAAAAATTATTGTGAATATTCTAAGTTGTTTGTGACTCAATTAACAAAAAAAATTGAATTTATATATTTAAAATAAATAAAATTCAATTAATTTTATTTTCTATATTACCTCCATCATCTTTATTTTATTCTTTCAAAAAATATATTAAAAAAAAGAGGGGTAATTTAGAAAAATTAGTTTTAATATTAATTTATTATTTATAATGTCATCACCTTCATCTTACTCCTATATTACTTTTATCACTTTTATTTTATCTTTGATTTATTTTTGTACTGTTAGAGATTAAATTTTATTTATTATTCTATTCTTCACATTTAACATAAATTCAAACATAAATTTCATTAAAATCTTTAAATTCAATTCAATTCAAATAATAGAGATTTCCCTTACTAAGTAAAAAGATCATACACAACAATTATTATCTTTTATAATGAGAATAGATTTCTGGAGTGTTTTCTTTTAATCAACACACAATGTGTGTGTGTGTGTGTGTGTAATTTTGATGAATATTGAAGATAATCATATATAGGGTACTAGCTTACTTTATTATTCTTGTTGATAATATATTGAAGAGGCATGTTGTTCCCTAGACTGTGAGTGCAATTAACGAAGCAGCTGTGTTGTTCCTGGATTCCAACGGGTACCAAAAATAATAATAAAATAAACCATGACCTTTTGGAGCTAGATGATATCACAAAAATCAAGGGAAAATAAAAATAAAAATAAATAAATAAAACAACTTCCTAATAATTTCCTAGTAATCTGATTTTCTCGGGAATCCTAATGTATGATTTCATCTTGATGAATCATTTGGCTAATATTTTATCATATGTGCTTATGATTTGAACACCTTCCTTCTATCTTCTTGGGAGCATAAAACCTCAACAAGATCTTTTCCGAACTTCGAAAGAATAAATTATTCTTATTTAATTAGATGCTCATCTAGACATGGAATTGGAGGCTTTCAAAACTAGCATTATATATATATATATATATATATATATATATATATATATATATATATATATATAATTTAGAGTGTCCGGATCAGCTTACGTGTATCACAACTAATTTCAAGGGTTCATTGAATACCCTGCAAGCCTCATAAACATATAAAACACCTCAGAGGTAACAATAACATACGATAAAATTTGAACTTATATACAGTGAAAGGAAATAAATCCCTTCCACCATCGGGCCACAATCCCATGTGCTTCAAAACTAGTATTTTGATCGGAGCCATAGCAGAGAAATTCATGTGCTCCATTAAAAGAAGTTGAAATACCTTTGGAAAACAATATAGTTACATACTAAAGAATATTATTTGGTGAAACAAATGGTGTTTTTGCTTCTTTACCAATAAAACTAAAAACTGGTTTTTGAAGGCATTAAAATATATTTTTTTTCATAGTTTTTTTTTTATTAAATAGAGTGGGATAAATAAATATATTTTTTTCATTTTAATTACACAATGAAACGACCTAAATATTCTTGAAAAAAAAAATTAGCCTAGCATCAAGGAGAATTTTTGTAATTTAACAATGATTTTTCCGTTACTATAATGTTAGTCGAGGGGTAGTTTGGTATTTACCTGAATATAGAAAAAATAAAAAACTAAAATACACAGTGAAACGATGAAAATACTCTTAAAATAAAAAATTTAAAAGATAGAATTAAAGGATGTTTTTGGCTTTTCATATTTTTTGTAATTACCTAGCTAGCTTAGAGACAATTTCATGTTTGGCTAAAACAACTTGGGTGCGCGTGTATTGCATTGAGAGGCTTATGGGAGGCACCAACACAATTAGAATGGCACATGTAGCACCTCCCGATATTAAAAAATGCTCTTTTGTCATGTTGTTAGAAGAGTCACCATGTTCTCTTCCATTTGGAGCAATGCTTGTTGGCTTTCGTGGTTCATTTTATTGCCAGCAAGCTTTTTTTTTTTCTTTTCTCTTTTTTTCCTAGAAAATTACAACTTGGTTTTTTTTTGTTGTTAATATTTGAACTTTAGTCTTTATTCTTTTGATTTATAATTTATGTTCTTCACTCTTTTGTAGAAGTTTTATTTATTTTTTATTTCATCATTCTATTCCAATTTACAAATATTATATTTTTTAATTTCTTCCTTATTTTTTTTATTTTTAATTTTTATCATTGGCTCTTTTGTAAAAGTTTTATTTGTTTTTAATTTCATCATTCAATCTAAATTGATGGCATTATATTTTCAAATACGGTTCTCATTGTTTTGATTTCTATTTTTTTTCTTGATCTTTTTGAAAAAAAGTTATTATTCTTTTCAATCTCATACTTCAATCATGAATTTATTTTTATTTCTTATGTCAATTTTAATTCTCATTCTTTTGATTTTTTAGTCCTTTTGCTAAATTGATTTCAAGACTGAGATGCCCTATAAGAATTTTAGAATGATGATTGGACACTTTGAAATGATGTTATTTTGATTTTTTAAAAAACACTATGTTTTGACCAAGTTTACTAGGTCAATTATGTGGTGATTGTTTCTTAGATCTATCTTGAGCTAGAAGTGAGTTAGCCGAGTCCTGACTGATCTGTCATTTGTCAGGTTGAGTTGAGTTTAATAACAATGCTATGCTAAAAACATAGTTTTAGCCTAAAAATTAAAGTTGGTTAATTAAGCATACTTAGTGGTTACATTATTGACTACACTATGGTTCTCTATCCTTATGCTTAATCCTTGATTATTTTGACGAACGTATATAATATAATTAAGTTAAAGGGCAATTCGATAAGCAATTATGACATGTGATACACCTTGACACTGAGTGTTTTTCTTACATTACAATGCAAATATTCAATGTATCCTTAATGTTAGTGTTGATGGACAAATCACTTCGCATTGAAAATTCTCTGACCATACACTTTCCCTATATACCAAGGTTAAGATTTTTAATGATTATTCAACTAATTATGAGATTAATTGATATATGCACGAAGCATATAAGTCTGTATATCATGATAATTTTCTAAGTAATTTGAATAAGATACGAGTATCAATTGTCATTTTGTTTAGAGAGCAAGCATAGATGCTGTGTTCAATTTCAAGTTGCAAAAAATCAAAGATCTTGAATGGATTAAGATGGAATTGGGTCAGATTTGGTTAATATAATTAGATTCAATGACCTTTATGTACCATTCATTTTCTTTGCAAAATAAGCTTTTCACTCTTTTTTCTTACATCAATGACACCTTTTTTTTTCCTTCAAATTTATAAATTTTGTTGTTATACAACTTGATAAAGTTAATTATGAATACTTGGAGTTATTTTTTTTTTATTATTAAACCATATATTAATGTATTTCTTAATAGTCTTAATCAAGTTATCCATAATATATGGGGGAATTGCTTTCCATGTCTTTATATTAAACTTGAACCCACAATATTATCTAGAACAAGAAAATTAAAGAAAATCACTTGCATTTCTTAGGGATCATCACCAAGACACCGTATTAGCCGAGTTTATGAAACAATTAAGGCAAATAATCTCTTTTCTTTTGCTTGGTTTCATTTACCTATGACATTGATTCAACTCATGAATGCAACTTTATTAGTAACAAGAAAACCTAGGCTTTCAACTTTATAAGAAAATCGAAGGTATTTCCTAAAAATCATTACCAGGACATCAATTATTTTGTCATATTTCTGAAACATGATATTATATTACTATTTCTAAATGCGACAAGATTAGTATCACATTTTAAAAACATAATATCTTAATATGTTGTATTTTAGAAGCGCGACATGTTATGAAAAATAATAATTGTCCAGGCCATGAATTATTCAAGGGTACAATGGATGTAATAACAAAAAAATCACATCAAAGCTCAGGTTTCAGACTTTTCAAGACACATACATACACAGAGATCTATAAAGGTGACACACACTCATTTAAACCCTAGTGATAACTAGAGAGGTGACCCATAATATGTTATAGGCCAGGTTAATTTTTTTATAAAATAAAAATAATGATAAAGTTAATTCAGGTTAACTTGATCAACATGTGACTTGAGATATGAGATAATGACAACCCTATAAAAAAATTTAAAAAAATCACAAAACTTAAGGTCTAATAACCAAATGTCAAAAGATGAAAGTAAAAAAACATCAATTTTAAAAAAAGATATGTCGAAGAAAAAGACCTGAGTCAAGTCGGGTTAACTTTACAAACCACTAAATGCAATATGAGATTGGAATTTAAAAACTAATTTTTTAAAAAAGAACACAGAAAAAAAGGACAAAATTTAAATAATTTTTTTAAAAAAACCCGAACCAACACGTGTTAACTTAGCCGCCCCACACCGGGGATAACCCCACATAAAAAAAAGTAAAAAAAATCACAATGCTTAAGGATCAATAATTTATGACAGATGATAAAATTAAAAAAAATAATTTTTTTAAAAATCAAGTCATACCAAATTAACTCGATTAACTTGTGATATGATGTATGGGATAATAATAACCCCACAAAAAAAAAAAATCACTAAGCTTAAGACCCAATAAGTCAATGTCAAATGATGGGAAAAAAAAATCTTTAAAAAGGATTTTAAGAAAGACCAAATTTAAACTAGGTTAATCATTAAAATTGGTGTACTGAGTCATATGATTGAGATTACCTTATGAAACACAAAGTAATTACAAAGCAAAACTTTCAATCATAAAAAAATAAAAATAAAAATAAAAATAAAAACAATAAGGATTAGATCTTGCACAAAAAATAATTGAATAAACTAATTAGAGATTAAATTGAAAATAAAATGAATAAAGAAAAGGATAGAAAAAAAAACAATAAAAAAATATGGACCAAAATTAGAAACAAAACAAAATAAAATAAAATTCTTAAGGATAAAACAAACAAACAAACAAATAAATAAATGTAAAAGATAAAAAATATAATAATCAAAAGAATACGGCCCAGATTAGATATAAAAATTAAATAAAATTAAATTATAAAGGATGAATTCGAAAAAAAAAAAACTTTAAGAAACATTAAAAAAAAAAGAATAAAATTCAAAACAATACATAACTGGAATTTTAAACACTTGACACAAATACCAAAACTTATTAGAGAAAAAAAAACAAAAAAAAAATCCATCATTATCGAACCGTCACGAACACAAACAAACAAGCCCCTTTAGTAGTTGCACCGCTACCTTATGCGTTGGATAAGATGGTGATTGATAGTTTTTGGGCACCAAAATGCTTTTTATACGCCTCCCAAATGGTGTTGGAGGCAATGACACGCAAACACGTACACGGCATGACAAAATAATTAAGTGTAATGGAGAATAAAATGATCATTATACTATCTGAATCTACAATACTTCTTCTCATATGACAAAAAAATATTGAGATATTTTAATTTTTTTTTAAAAAATAATTTGTCATAAAAACATGCAATTACAAAAAAATAATAAAAAATCCTAGCTCTTTCTTGGACGGACAACAGTTTCACAGGCCTATAATGTTGCCATACGTAAGCAATAACTATTTCCTTGCCTGACATTAAAGACAAGAGCTGCTGGAGGAGAGTCTGTCACAGGTGGTGGCTGCTCTCTGTTCGTGCATGGTGGAGCTGGTTGCCCAGATCAGGTTTGGTTGAATGTGGAGTTGGTTCTGTTATTGTCGTACATGGTGGCTATTACCATCGACCACGGTGAAGAGGGGAGGAGTTGTTGGCTGTCAGCTGGTGGATGGTAGTTTTTGTGGTGTTGGTGGTGAGGAGTTGCACACCCTGAGTTGAAGGGAAGGGCTTGGATAGAGACAGATAAAAGAAAATGGCGTGGGTCTCTTGAAAAGAAGTTATTCATTAAATGTCACATAATCATGATGAAATTATAATAAATATCGTGATTTCACATTTAGTCAAATTCTAGTATTTTTGAACAATAACTTTAATTAAATGTCGCATTCTAAACGATAACATTCTAAAATTGCTTTTTTTTTTTTTTAATTTCCATGTCGTTTCCTTATTATATGCTAATTTCCCCATTTATACTAATAAAAGCAACAACGATGACAAGTGAAGTTGTGCTGGTGCAGTGTCCTTGTAAGCCCTGCAGCGGGCTGTGTGCATGAAAGAAAGTAAAGAAACGGGTTCTTATCAACAAGTAGAAGCAACACCACCGCTGCCACGACCATAACTAGAAATCTAGATGACTTTTTTTTTTTTGTCTGAAACTTCAGTGTCAGCTTGTCCTGCTACACACTTACATGATTTTTTTTAGCTTCAGAGAAATAGTAAATAATTGAATGGCAACCACTACTGCTTCTTATATGGGTAGGGTCCACAAATGGACCACCTTGTTCAGTTGTCCTCCTAGGGCCGGCTTTGCCCCCTTCCTTATCCACTCCTCTCGACGCGCTGCCTGATGGACACATCATTGTCGGGCGGGGGCGGCCACAAATTGTGTTATCTCTTTTCTTTTTATATTTTAAAAATATTTTTATATTTTAAATTATTTTTTAATATTTTCAAATTGTTTTGATATATAAATATTAAAAATAATTTTTTAAAATAACAAATATTATTTTAATATATTTTTAAATAAAAAATATTTTAAATAATTTTAATTCAAAGATATATATTTCTACTATTTATTTTTATTGAAAATCAAGATATTGGGAATAGTCTACCATTCATTGTCATTGGAAAATCAAGATATTATGATTAGACTTGTCAAGAGATTCATTACCTTTTGGACATAATTACTATCTCATTTGATTTTCTGGATTTAAAATTTAAGATTGACTTAAAAAATTTTGAAGGGAAAGATTAATATAAAAGTGTTTCTTTAAAATTTTTTGAAATAAAATTTAAATCTCTATTAACGTATAAATTGATATGAACACAACTTATTTTATCAAATTAAGAACAAAAAAACATCTATAAATTAAAATTTAAAGATACAAGCGTGTTATCAAAAGCACATTCAGATTGCCAATCACCCAATGTCTTCAAATTGCCAATTTCTCACCTTTTATGTTCCTATAAAGAATGGGACTCAAATCTTGTTTTTTAAAAATTTAAATTTTATTTTTATATAATTTTTTTATATTTTCATATTATTTTATATGTAAATATCAAAAATATTTTTTTAAAGATAAAAAAATAATATTATTTAAATATATTTTTAAATAAAATATAATTTAAACTATAACAGTTAGATTACTGCCCAACTCAAACACTCCCTTTCTTGACAAGGAAGCACTGCACACCAATCCTCTATACATTCATCTATTGAATATTGTTGGGAATTAAAGTTTGTGTGCGTTATCTAAATATAAAACTATTTTTATATAAAAAATCAAATTTATATTGTACTTATATGCCCCCAATAAAACATTTTTCTTGGGATCAAGAACCAGACTTGTTACATTTTGGGTAAAACTTTGTGGGGATGGTCTAAAAATAATTGATATCGTTATCCACTCAACATTATTTTGTGGTGTGTTTTGAAGGGATATCAATTTTTAAAGTGAGTTTGTTTTTTATAATGTTTTTTAAAATATTTTTTATGTTGAAATATATTAAATGATATTTTTTATTTTTTAAAAATTATTTTTAAGATTAATGCATTAAAACAATTAAAAACACACAAATAAATTTAATTTTTAATAAAAACAAAAAAAAATTTAAATTTTTGTGGAAAGTGATTTGCACCGAGTTTCCAAAAAAAAAATATTAGAGGACGAAGATATCAGTTAGGATGATAAATAAGCTTGCTTTGATCAGTTTTAACCTGTTTGGCAATGTGGTTTTAATTGTGATTATTTTTTAAAGTGTTTTTTGTACCAAAATGCATTAAAACGATCCAAAACATTTTAAAAAATTATTTTTTTACAAAAAAAATTGAATTTGTTAAAAACAAGGTTGACTCGCATTTCCAAACACAACCTAACTTTCATGTTTGAATTTAAGGGGGGTGTATGTGGTGTTGTGGTTGAAAACGCTTTAAACAAATTAATTTTTTTAAATATTTTTGAATTATTTTGATATAATAATATTAAAAATAAAATTTAATAAATAAATAAAATTATTTTTATAAATTTTAAAGTAAAAAATACTTTGAAAAATAATCACTACTATAATGCCAAATCATCTTAATAGAAAACAATTGGTTAATATCAAACAAAATTTTTCTAAAGCTTATTAAAAGAAATATTTATTTTTAAGTTTTAAATTTTAAAATTTCTCAATATACTTAACAACATATTGAATTATTTTAACCTTTAAAGATAAATAACTGATTCATTTACCCAAGAGAGTTGTTTTTTTTTTTTTTAAATCTGGACTTTTTAAATATAATTATTAAATTTAATTTAAAAATGAACTTGAGCGGATAAAATAAGTTAATTTATTTTTTTAAATTTCAAAACTACATTTTATTTATTTATTTTTAAAAAAATCAAAAGATTTTTGTTGAATTAAATTGTGAGTTAACTGATTTTTTTTTATTTATCAAATCAAACAAGGCAAACCCTCTATTTATAAAATCCCATTTAGATTAATTCTCGAGTCGACAAGTACCCACTAGTTCGAATTTTAATAAGATGTTTCCAAGAATCTCCATCCAACGAAAGCTGACCGATTTTTCTTTTTTTAATAATTAAAATAGCAAAAATCTAAAGTTACAAACTAGACAAAGACTTCACACACAGAAAAACACAATGTACACGTCGCTGTCCTAAAAACACCTTTCGCCCCCCTCCCCCCACCTCTCTTCTCTCATAAGACACCAACTAGCAAACTCTCTCTCTCAAATATCAACACAGGCATATACAGACTCCTTTCTCTGACCTCAAACTCGGGGCTCCTAAGCCCCGACCCAGGAACCCAAAAATCGGATTCTGGGCACCATTTCAACATTTTCTGTCACTTTCTTGGGAAAATATTTAAAGTGTATTCAGGAATGTACTCTGCAATACACTCACTGCCTTTGGATGGACATGGAGACTTTCAAGCGGCATTAGATGGAACTAATCTACCTGGGGATGCGTGCTTGGTTCTCACTACGGATCCAAAACCAAGGCTCCGCTGGACTGCTGAGTTACATGAGAGATTTGTTGATGCTGTTGCCCAACTTGGTGGACCTGACAGTAAGAACTAGCTCGCACTACTTTGTTTTTGTTATCTTTGTGTTTGTTTTTTTTTTAATCAATGGGCTGTTTTAGCTTTTCTGCGTGTCTTTTTTTTTTTTTTCTTGAATTTGGTTTATTGCCTTAAAGTTTCTATTCTTACTGGCTAGAAAATGTTAAGATATTGTAAATATGTTGGTTATTTTGTGGTTCTTTCTATGAAGAATGTTTGTTTTAATTATGGGCTGTTCTTGAAAATGTGTTTTTGGGTTTTTTTAGTTTGTGGAAATTTCTTCTTTTCTTTTCTGTTTCTTTGAAAGAAATGTGGGCTATGATCTCCAGTCTGGTTAATTTTGATGCCTGAAATGTAGTTCACTCAGTTTAGTAATTATTTCTTTTTTGAATTTCTTGTGATTATTAATTGATGTGGTGATTCTGGATGTGATTAACCACTTTTGTTGATAATGGATTCGAGAGATTAAAGGAGGTCCCTTTTTTCCTATTATTTAATGGAGGGTTTATTCTGGTTTTTTGTTGTTTGCAAATAATTTTATGTGTTTATTTTGGCGGAATTGGCAATTGGCGAATATTATTGCTGTAGTAGTTAGGTAAAGTGTTTTCAATAAGCATGTTGGTTAAGAAACTTGAGATGGCCTGCCAGTCAATTTTTTTAATATGATTTTCTTTTAGGAAGATTATCATAATGATAGCATGAGAGGACGGACTTCTCTTTCGTAGTTTAGTTGTTTTTGATTGATTTGCTGTCTAAGCTGCCTTGATCTTATGTGCTTTTATTCTTTCAATGTTTGTGTTAATTCCCTGATTATTGTGCACCAAATGTTTATAGCATAGTTCACCAAGTAGAAAATACAACCAAAAGGACAAATTAGATGAACTATAGCACTTTGTCCTTGACTAGGAAAGAATATTCTGTTATTTGGGAGTATTAAATTTGTAAGCATTTGTGGTTCTACTTTTGAATGGAGATTTTTACTCACAATTACCAAGCTTTTATTGTCTATAACACTAGTCAAAGCAGCTATGATACAAGCTCTTTATGTTTTTTTTTCTCTCTCTAAAAAGCTTAAATCACCACAGGATTTAATTATTTTATTCCTTTCTAAATGCAAATGTTGAGTTTGCTTGTCCCGGAGTTTTGACCATGCAATGTAATTGATCCACGTACTAGGCTGGACACTTCAGACATAACTCCACTTTGTCTCTGGAAAACTTGGATAGTGCTGCTCAGAATAATCTTTGAAACCAGGATAGTTTGTGAGTGGATCCGCTAAGACAACAATCTTCTTGTGGTTAGCTAGGGTGAGGTGGCAATTTTATTATGTCTTTCACTGTAGTTGCTTGATTTAAGAAGCAAAAAACGTTTTTTCTCCAAAAAAAGAAAGAAAAAAAACAAGAAGTGGAATGTTGTGCTGTATAGTAATTGACCCAGCCTGTTTTCCATTTCAACTCCTAACCAGCTGCCAGTCTTCATTACCGAACTAAGGAAACTGATATGGAAATTGTCAGTGGTAAAGCTATATTTTCTCTTAAGAGAACAAGGGCCAAAGAAAAGATAAGGCATTGTTCGGTAACACAACAAATTTTCCTTTTTCATTTTCAGTTTTCTTCTCTTTTTCCAGTTTTTCGTCTCCAATAGAAAATCAGAAAACATGTTCATTTTGTAAAATATATAATATTTTTCCAACGCAGAAAATGTTTTCATAATATACTGTTTTCCATTTGGGAAAAAATGGCTCAATGGAAATCATGTTCAAATTAACTTGTTTTCAGGATATTCTTTATATTTTGACATAGATAAATATTTTTTTCCTCTTCTTAAGGTTTTTCTCATTAAATGGTTGTGCGTGTGTCGTTTCTCTTTTGGGGGATTTTTCTTTTTTTTTTTTTTGGGGGGGGGGGGTTGTTAGGGGGGGTGCTGGATATTATATATTAAAGTGTCCAGTGTTTGTGGCAGCTGCAGCCATGTATACACTGCCCCAAACATCTCCATCACCATACTGCCAGCAAAACAAATCGACCTTGATCAGTTTTCTATGGTGATATATTTTTTTTTGTTTCCAACCTGCCATTTGTGCAGCTGCTACCTCTAGAATGTATTAGAAGTACCAACTTCTAGTAAGCTAGAAACACCAACGGCTGTGTAATAAACCATTTTCATAAAGGCACAATGAGACCAGTTCTGAAACATTTAACCTTTTTTTTCCCTTAATCTTTAATGGGTCATGGTAACATTATGACATTTGAAGTCCCTCGTTATGGCAGCAGCCATCTAACTGATTTGTAAATGAACAAAGTGTAGCTCATTGACATCTTACTTTTGTGCAAACATTTAGGAGGCAACCTCTATGTGTTACATGACATCATGAACTCCTCACTA
Organism: Populus tomentosa; assembly: GCA_018804465.1. Lineage (NCBI taxonomy): Eukaryota > Viridiplantae > Streptophyta > Magnoliopsida > Malpighiales > Salicaceae > Populus > Populus tomentosa. The sequence continues at coordinate 29,716,771 of CM031969.1, forward strand.
TTCTTCATTTCTTAGGCACACAATCATGCTGATTTTCTTATCAAAGTTTTCTGTTTTATTTTCTTAAATGAATTGCAGAAGCAACACCAAAGACAATTATGAGAACAATGGGGGTAAAAGGCCTCACCCTTTATCACTTGAAATCTCACCTACAGGTTTGCGGATACCATTGTCTCTTTATTCCTTTTGATCTTCAAGGTATTAGCTTTCTATGATTTCATGCTCATTCACCTAGTTAACATTTCTACTTGCAGAAATACCGGCTGGGAAAGCAGCCCTGTAAGGAATCAAATGATAACTCCAAGGATGGTATTGGCCTCGTATCATTAGAACGGTTTTTACAAGTTATTTTCTTTCCTCTTTTCAGTTAAAGTGCTTACCAGAGGCATAAGATTATTCTTCAAATAATTTCCCTCTCCTCTGCATGTGAACTCCTCTATTTGTTTTCTTGCCACTTGCATGTTTTGTATTTTTCTGTGCAATCACCATACTGGCAAATGTCTGGATGCAAATTTCTATCTAGTGTCAATTGTAAATAACTACACCTATTTTTACCAAATTTGTCATGCAAGACCCCAAAAATGGAGGGAGGGGTGGCGGGTGCATACCTTGGGTGCCATAGCAGAACCCCTTCTGGTGAAAATTTGTTGTACTTGAAAACTTGCTGATTTAAGGAATGATGTGCAGTTGGGATTGCAGCATCAGGTGCAGAAAGTCAGGATACTGGTTCATCAACTTCGGCATCATCAAGAATGATTGCACAGGATCTTAATGAGTATGCTTTCTCTACCCTTGTTGTGTCAAACTTGTTCCACCTCTCCTTGTGTTCCCATATTTTCTGCCTTTTATCTTTCAAACAGTGGTTACCAGGTTACTGAGGCTTTGAGAGTGCAGATGGAAGTCCAACGAAGATTGCATGAGCAGCTGGAGGTTAGTTTTCATTCATGTGTTTAACTTGGTTCAGAAAATGTGGCTTTTGGACTTCTAAGATAACATATAAGCTAGAATACGATACATCTAAGTTGCTATGAGTTACCCCCCCAGTATTCAATTATGCATGAGACAAGTTAAAGCCTCAATTGTAGAAGCTTTTCACTATTTAATCGCCTCCAATTTAAAGCGTGGAAATGTTAACTTCTCATTTGATGTAGAAAGTATGAAGTGAGCCTGGCTCACCATTGGCTCATGGTGAGCGAGATTCGTGATTACCATTTCTCCATTCAAGGGATTGCTGGAAAAAAAAGCTTCTACTGATGGCTTATTTCAAGCTAAATTAATTGAAACTTTTACCTAAAAAATCTCCTTTGTTTCCTTTTGGAAAATTGTCTTTAATCCATGTAGCTTGCAATCTTGGCTATGATTTTGAGATTTTGAGCTCTTTCTAAGGGTTTTACAATAAGCAGGTACAACGTCGTCTCCAACTTCGGATTGAAGCACAGGGGAAATACTTACAGTCAATACTTGAGAAAGCTTGTAGAGCTCTGAATGATCAGGCTGTTGCGACTGCAGGACTTGAGGCTGCTAGAGAAGAGCTTTCTGAATTAGCAATCAAGGTTTCCAATGAACGTGCAGGAATTGCCCCACTTGATACCATGAAAATGCCTTCCATATCTGAACTTGCTGCTGCTTTGGAGAACAAACATGCTTCCAATGTGCCTGCTCGTGTTGGTGATTGCTCTGTCGAAAGCTGCCTCACTTCAACTGGGAGCCCAGTTTCTCCAATGGGTGTGGGCGCACAGGTTGCTTCCACGAAGAAAAGATCAAGGCCTGTGTTTGGTAATGGAGATTCATTGCCCTTCGATGGCAACATCCAGCAAGATGTTGAATGGACAATGAACAATATTGTATGATTAGCAGGGAAATTCCATCCTAGAAACAGAAACTTCTTTGTTTCATTTTTTTTAGTTGTCTAGCTGATCTAAATGTCACATCGTATTCAACTTATCGTCAGTGGCCTGTATATTCTTATATCTTTTGATTATAAATCTTTTTCTTATAACTTGAAACTCTCTCCCTTTCTGCAAAAAGAGTGGCATGTTATTCATCTATTCAGCTTGCTTTTATAGATGGCATTGAAAACCTGGAATGCATAGAGTTGAATTGAGTTGGAATTATTTCCAGTCTTCCACTTCTGTCCTTGACCATTGCTAACTGGTGTGGATGAGAAAATTGGGTGCAGAGTTTACTGTCCAAATTCTAGAAATTATACTTTTTTGGGCTCCATAGTTAATACTTAGCATCTTACAACAGTTGATGAATGCTGAAAAGATCAAGGGATAATTGGTTGTATAGAAAGGATCATTTTCCTTGTCTGTTTAGCAACGAATCCACGAATGATGGGGTGCCTTATCGTTTCTTTCTCGCTTTCTTGCTTTCTTTCTTTCTTTTTTCTTTTTCTTTTTCTTTTGTTTTTACATGGGTGGATTTAATCCCATCATTCTTGTACCTAGGAAATTGAGTTATTTTTTTTACTTCTGCAAAATCATGGTCCACAAACACATAGATTTTTCATAATTTAATCATGTCTTTGATCTTTTGTTCCCAAAGAAGGTGATGGAAAATTGGAACGTCAGCCTGGATTCGTGCCCTTGTAAGTCGGTGACTTATTTCTATGGTAACCAGATAGGGTAGCCTCAACAACATGAACATTGGAATGATGACTAGACTCGCGTCCAAGCAAAAGCTTTATTCTTTCTTAGCTTTATAGTGTTTGAATATTCAAGAGAAGGAGAGAGAGTGATGAGTTTAGAATTTTCTGGTTCTGCATTTGTTGTCATAGCCATGATGGCATGTCCACTTAAAGAACCTCATGTTACTTATTCTTTACTTTTTTTGTGCCCTCTTTTGCTTTCTAGGAAATCAAATACTCCTTGTCTCCTTTACCATATTGCACCTCGTGACTCCTCCTTTACTCTCTTGGAGCAACCAGCTGCCTCCTTTCTCTTCTTGCAGCAATGAAAGATTCACTTGGTAAATCTTATCTCGTACTTTCTTTCTGTGCTTTCTTTTCTTTTTCTTTGCTTATATTTTTTGTTGAACTAAGGGATCCAGCAGAAATCCAACTAAATATAACCCACAGATATTAATTTTACTGTCAGTATATTATCTGCTTTCCAGGTCCCTGTTTTATCTTGTTTCTGTTTTCCCACCTCCTCTGGCACTGATAATCTATAATTGCTCTTTATTAGTCTGTCAATAACAATTCCATCTTTTTTTTTAAAATATGATACAACTGTTGTGATGTTATCACTTTCATGCCATGTGACCTAGACTCCAGAATTTCTTTCATTATAGGGTGTTTCATTACAGTTAATTGATCCATTGATGATATACCAGATCAAGCTTTGCTAGACTGAGAAAGCAGCCTGTAGAATTCCATGTATTAGAACTATGATATCCTTTTAACTTATTAGCTACATCTAGGTCTTCAAAAGAATGGGAATGAATCACACTCAAGGAAGGAATTCTCTGTATAGCATTTTCATTCATTTCCTTTTCCTTGGTTTTTCAAAGTTGCAATGTTTCTTGAACAATTTCACAGCATGGAGTTAGGGGTCCCTTCTTTGGATAAAACTAGAAATCCATCATCATCAGAGAAGCAATAGAGTTAGACAGAGTGGAAAGAAGAGATTAAATTGTGTTTAAAATGTAAAAAGACCTTTGTGAAACATGCAAATAATACGAATCTTATGGCTCGTCTCCTTTATTGAGCCTGCATTTTGATTCCTCCTCGTGTCTTGTTTTTAAGGAACTTCTCAACCTTGCCCTTCTTTGAAGTCCTTGACATCCAAACTAGGAGGGATGTTTCACCGTTGCGGATCACCAAACAAATATAACAGGTTGGATGCAAAGCTTGAAAAGAAGCTGATTGAACTCAAGAGAAGTTCATCTGGGAAGACGAATTTTAAATCAATGAATAGTATAATCATGAGGTTTCCCCAGTTTAAAGAAGAACTGAAACACATCAGAGGGGTATTCGAACAGTATGGTAAGTTTAAACAAGGTTGGTTTTCTGGTACGGAGAAACAATGGACTGTTCTTGCACATTGACTCTCTATATCTTTCTCATAGATGAAGATGCAAATGGTAATATTGACATGGAGGAACTAAAAAAATGCTTACAAAATCTGCAACTCAATTTAAAAGAGGAGGAAATTGAGGATCTGTTCCACTCCTGCGACATTGATCAAAGCGAGGGGATACAATTCAATGAGTTCATTGTTCTTCTATGTCTCATCTATCTCCTAGTAGAACATTCATCCTCTCCACTGAGAGTATCCACGATAAACTCAACTTTACCTTCTTTCAACTCTTTTGACGTGAAGATGTTTACTTATTGTGATCAAATATATTTGATGATGTAAGGGTTTCGTTTCAGACGTCAAAGATGGGTTCACCTGAGCTTGAGGCCACTTTTGATACAATAGTTAAAGCATTCTTATTTCTGGATAAGAATGGAGCTGGCAAGCTGAACAAGAAGGACATGATCAAAGCATTGAATGAGGATTCTCCATGGGAGAAATCCCCGGCACATATAACTAGTTCTAGATTCAGTACTTTCTCTTTTACACACTACAGTTCTAACTTTGACTTTGCTGCTGCTTTTGTTAAAATCCTTTAACCATCCTCTTGGTGGTTCCTGTTATTACATGCAGAAGAGATGGACTGGGACAGGAATGGGAAGGTCAGTTTCAGGGAGTTCCTCTTTTCTTTAATCAACTGGATCGGGATGGATGCTGATGAAGAAATTCCTGTGAGCACAAGAACTTGATCTGGATAACTGTCAGTACGAGGTCAGATTGAAGCATTTGTGTGCCCGCATAAATCATCCCAGACTTCCCAGTGTATATTATTCAGAGCTGTTGCTCCTTCGTCATGTTCAATTGTGAAAGTATTTTATAGTTTGTTTTCGACGGTAAATGTTTCAAATGTCCTATGAATCAACATATGATAATTCAAATGTTTATTTCTTTCGCTTCCTTACCATGGAGTCCCTTGGATCATAATTCTGGTCGTCCTCTCCTGTTTAAACTATGTTCTGAAAAACTGTGTAAAAAGTGGGCATAGCGGTGGATATGGCAAGAAGCTAACAGGCATAACTGAAGCTTCACTAAATTCTAATGGAACTTATATGTGAAAACTTGGTAGCCTGTTGAAAAACAAGGCACATATACATTGATAGTCTACAGAAGGTGCAAGAAGGAAAATAACCAAAGAACAATAAGTTGCCGCAGAAACCTGTAGTCACTATCTAGTTGTCACTTGCATTTCTCATTGAATCCCTAGAGCTTGGACTCTTCTGATCATTGACAAGGAACAAGCATTCTTTTGTCTCCATTCTTCTCTACTTTCCGTATTTTGCCCTCTTTCCATGAACCATTGATCATTGCCATCTAGTATCCTTACAATCTGCCTCATGGTTGGCCTTAATTCTGGGTTGGACCTTGTGCATGCAATTCCCAATTTGACGACTCTGATCAATTCTTCATGATCATATTCACCGTTCAACCTTATATCAGCCAGATCCTCCAGCGGTCTCTTCTGGGCCTCAAACTCATGAACTCTACGAACCAATAGCACCTCAGGCCTCCGGAAATCAACTGCCATTTGTCCACTGACCACCTCCAGAACCACCACACCATAGCTATATACATCAGCCATTGGGGTTGCTTCACCATGTTCTATGTACTCTGGAGACATGTAACCGAAAATTCCACGGACTGAATTATTTTCTTTAGCATCTGCTTTATGGGCATGATCATTTCTTGCCAAGAATTCGGCAAGTGCAAAGTTACCAAGTCTTGGATTCATGTCTGGATCAAGAATGATAGAAGAGTTAGTGATATTCCTGTGGATAACTTGCTCATCCCACTCCTCATGAAGATAGAGAACTGCAGAAGCAAGAGACTTGATGATGTTATATCTGTGGCGCCAAAGCAGAATAGAGTGGCCAATTCTATTGTCATGATGGAAAAGAAGATGACTCATGTGGCGACTTGCTGAATAATCATAGACGACAAGCATCTCCCCTAGTTCTGTGCACCATCCACGGAGTTGAATTAGGTTGCGGTGGCGGAGCCTGCCTAAGTTTAGGAGTTCAGTTGAAAATCGAACGCGTATTGCGGGACACTGGGTCATGCCAAGCCTCTTCACCAAGACTTGATGGCCGTCTTCAAGGATTCCATAGTAGGCAGTTCCGAAGTCCACCTCTGCTACTCTTTGTGAGTCGGAGAAATTGTTTGTAGCAGAAATGATTTCCTTGTAGGATATTTCCCTGGGAGTTTCCACCATAAAGAGAGCATTTTGCCGGTGACTTCTGTTGTTCGACTTGGAAGAGCTCAGTTTATTAATATTCTCAAATTCTGCAGTTTCATATATAGTTTCTTCCATAGCTGTGACATAGGCTGATGAAGTGAACGAGATTGTCACGTCAGAACTCGGAACGGTGGTGGTCGTGGTGGTGTTGGTTTTGCTTATGCTAGTGTTGCTTGCAGAGGATATAGCTATGTATCTAGGATGTGACTGAAACGATGGAAGAGGTGGCAATTTGCCCAAAATGTTGCCAGAAAGTGCTTCCACAACCCATTTCATGTTAGGCCGGAGCTGCGGGTTGTGGAGTGTGCATAGAAGCCCCAGATGAATCAAGCTTTCCATATCAGAAAGCCCGAAAGAACCATCTGGAAGCCTTTTGTCCCCTGCTTGCAGAAGCTTCCCTTCACCAGATAGCCCCCTTATCCAGTCGAGCAAAACGATCCGATCATCGGGATATGCCAGATCCACCGCCCGCCTCCCAGACACCACCTCTAGCACAACAATTCCAAAGCTAAAAACATCAGATTTCGCAGTAGCAATGCTTCGTTTCTGGAAGCTCTCAGGTGGCAAATAACCGATGGTGCCACCTATTTTGGTCGATTCAGTCAGGTGAAACTGGTGGTTCTTCATTGAAGGCGTCCTGATTTGGTACTCAAGTTCATGTTCTAACCACCTTGCCAAGCCAAAGTCACCAAGCCGGGCATTATAATGCGAGTCAAGCATTACATTGCTCGTCTTCACATCCCGGTGAATGATCTGTGTCTCCAATTTTTCATGGAGATAATGTAATGCTGCTGCCAAGCCACCAACTATCTTTCTTCTTCGTTCCCAGGAAAGAGGTGCTGCTTTCAGGTTTTCAGGCCTTCTGAACAGCACCCTGTCCAGGCTGCGGTTAGGCATGTAGTCATAAACCAATAACAGCTGTTCTTCATGAACACACCAACCTCTTAGCCTGACAAGATTCCTATGTCGAAGATGAGCAACCGCAACCAACTCAGCTGCAAAAGTCTTCTCAAACTGCTCTCCTCTCTCAGCCAAGCATTTAACAGCAACAACAGTGCCATCACTCGGTAAAACTGCTCTATAAACCTTTCCATAACCTCCACTACCAAGAACCTCATCTTCACAAAACCCTTTAGACCCTATATAAAGCTCTGCATAGCTGAATATCCTTGGATTAGCACCACCAACCTTCTCCGATAGTTGGATTCCCTCAAGGTCATAAAACAGACCAGGCTGTGGCTGCTGTTTACTTGCTTTATCCTGCAGAAAACAACCAATCCATTTCGAGTCCTGTAACCGGCGTAGTGAATCACCTAGGAAATGAAGTATTTGGCTCCCACAGCCGCGGTGCCGGTCCTTTCTGACACCATCTTGCAACGGTTGTGGGATTCTGGGGTCCTCAAATGGCTTGATTTCCTCCAAATCAGCAGGTAAAATGATGCAAAGGTGGCTGAGTTGCATGGTTTAGGTGCCTGGAAATGGACTTGATGGGCAAGGAATGAAGGTGGCAAAGTAAATGAACGAGACTTTGGCTTGCTCGTGTGTTCATTATGTGAACACTTAAGGCCTTTCTTCGAGCCTCTGCTTTAAAGTCAACACGGTTAGGTTGCCTTATGGTTGAATTTTATGCCATCAGCCGGCTTGAAAAGAAACCATCCTTGTCTTGCCAAAAAGAAGATTCTAAAATATTTAATCTTCGCTTTTTATAGTCTATAGTTTCTAGAGCATAAATAAAATTCTTTGGTGTTCAAAACGAGGGTCTGCTGGTCATAAACGACACCTTCGAAGAACACACGGTCTTGACGGTTGAAATTCTTATCTTGCTTGCTTGGTTCAAAACCCCACCGTAACCCTAACTTGCAACTAAGCCTATTTATAGTTCACATTAAAAAAATGGAGTAATGCTGTTCTTGTATAAATGTCCTGCTCACATTAAATAGGTGGATTTTAGCTCTTAATTGATATTTTTTTTTATAAATGAATTTTGTTAAAAACATATTTATTAAATCTAATCTAGAGGTTGATGCAATGCAAGGTTGGATTACAAGTTTGGCAAGTAGAGACACTAAAATCTTAACAAGTTTAGTCTATAATCCAAATTCTTTATAATCAAATAAATTAAATTTATTGGGGCCAGAACTTAAATTAAATTTACTAAATTAAAAAACCTAGTTTGAATACATTTTATAGTTTTTACTTTAATATATTTTTAATTAAGAGTATTTTAAAAAAATTTCATATCAATTTTTCTAAAATATTATTTAGATAAATGATATTTAAGATAAATTGTATCTTATTTATCTATAAATAGACAAAAGTTATCAAATCAAACGTAAAAACAATCAATAAAGACTAAATACTAAGTTTTCAAAAAGCAATCCAAGTCCGTCCAAAAAAGCAGCAAATGTTCAAAATCTTTTCTTTTATCAAATCAAATCAACAAAACAAGGAACGAAAGTCATTTCCTTTAAGAGATCAAATCATGGTGATATTAAAAATGTGTTAAAATGGAGTATTCGAAATTTCTCTTGCTTGCCCTTTCCCTCTAAATCTTTTGAAATGGGAGTCTTAAATGAAGTAGGTGAATGGGTTGCACTTAACACGACATATATAGTTATAGAAGTGCAATTAATTTTGTTAGGTTAGAGGTCTTTGTTCACATGCATACAATGGCTAAGACAAACATAAAGCTGTAGTGTGGATGTCTCTAGAAAAAAAATCATGAAAATCAGACAGGGAGAGAGAGAGAGGATGTAACAGGACATCCAGAGGGGTCCTAGCAAATTAATTTCGTAAGATCACGTTCAAATAAATAAATAAAAAAAAGAGTAAATTTGAATATTGATTAATATCACAAACATATCCTTACATTTATTTTTCTCATCTTAAATAATCAAACACATTTATTTGTAAATTCTTTCCTAGAACAAAAAACCCTAATGAAATATCATAATCATATTTATGCTGTGATTAGATTGAATTTGTATCCTTGCAATTTCTGAGATGAGCACACGGCAAGTAATGCATATATTTTGAGATGGGACAAACGCTTTTGAACATGTCCCTTGGTCTAATAATAACGACGATTCACAAAAAGTGAATAATCAAAGTACTCGCTGTCATACAAACTGACAAATAAAATGTCTAATTCATCACTTTAATTATAAGATTCTTTAGTCTTTCCACTTGAAATTTTGGAAAAATAAATCTTTTTTTTTTTTTTTTTTAACCCGGGGTGTCCGGGCCAGCTTGCGCGCACCACAACTAATCCCCGGGCTCACTGAACATCCTACAAGCCCAGTGAGCATGTAAGGCACTGCGGGGGTGACAGGCGTACACAGAGAGGGTCGAACCCGGGACGGGGACGGAACAAGTCACACGATTGACCACAGCAGCTGGACCCTCAAGTATAAATCCTTTTTAGACACGGTGGTGGTGAGCTTGATACAAGGTTAAAAAACAATAGATGAATGTTATACAGGTAAGGTGTTTTTGAAGTATAATTGCGGTTAATTTTATAGTGTTTTTTATTAAAAAATATATTAAAATAATATATATTTTTTATTTTTTAAAAATAATTTTTAATATCAATATATCAAAATGATCTAAAAACACTAAAAAAATATTAATTTAAAGCAAAAAAATAAATTTAATTTTTTTAAAAAATATTTTTAAAATACAGAAGAAAAAAAAAGAAATGTAGTCATTTTAAGATCAATTCCTATAAAGATGTAAAAACTAATTTGATATGTATTTTTATATATATATATAAAAGAAAAGAGATGGAGATAAAAACGAAATAATATTGCTTACTTGGAGGGTACTAATATTAATTCTTATTTAACCAATTTTATTTTTTTGATCTTACTAAATTAACACCGCCTAGTAAAAACTTGATAGATTGAAATCACCTGAACACGACCAAAGGCGCAATTAGTGCTCGTAGGTTTGTGCCAAGAGTCATTGACACAATCATGATATTAAGACTTTGGGACCCTTTAATCAAAATTAAGATTGCATGGCAGCGAAGACCTAAGTAAGGGATTGTTGGCATACAGTGACTCTTAGGATAATGTTATTTATTCGTGCGTAACGCCGGTTTGTTCGAGTCTGGTCATGTAGGTTGCCAACCATTTTGTTTTTGTTTTTTTGTTTGTTTTTTTTTCCATATATGTATATGTATATGGTCCCTATTTGTCTTGGAACTTAGTGGCATATTTTTTAATGTGGGGGAACGTACATGTGCTTTGCTATGATGTGTCTCAAGTTGAGCCAAAATCTGTTAGCTGTAGCCATTGAAACTCGCTGGGATGTTATTTGAATTTTTTTTACCTTTTCATTTATGGTGCTGTTTTGGGGTTTGAAGAGGAAGAAAAGGAGGGAAAGAGGAAGAGGTTTAAATCAATGGAGGGAAAAAAGAACCTGAACCAAACAAAAATAACATCATTTTTTTTTTTTAATATTACAAGACAGTCTTTTAAAATAATGTTTTATTATTATCTTGTAGTAGAAGAAATGGAGACAATGGAGATGGAAAGTGGACATGTTTACAGTAATCAAGAAACTTGAATTTTTTAACTACAAGCTGTGTAATTTAATTGATCAAACTCTGGATCTATTTTCTAGAAGTCACTAGTTCGAATCCCACAAACCTTAAGGCCACTGGAGGCTTACATGGTCGTTAATTTTAGGGCCTGTGGGATTAGTCGAGGTGCGTGTAAGCTGGTTTGGACACCCACGTTAATAAAAAAAAAAAGGCTTGAATTTTAAAGGTTTTTTAAATCTTTAAAACCATTGAAAGGAATAGAAATGTTAAACAATCCAAATCAAACAAAGAGAAATGTGAACATAAGAGAGGAGGTGGCTAGGGTTTCATAGAGTATTTTATTCTGAAGTTCATGTTTTAACTTAAATACAAAAAGATTATATATAGGCTAAACTAAAAAAACTATTTTACCCTTAATAAATCAAACAAAATAAATATATTTTTTAACTCTCCCCTTATACTCATGATACGACAACTATAAGCATCGAGAGTAGCAAGTTTGTAACTAGAAAATAAAAACGGGAAATGAAATGCGACTTGGTATGCATGTAGAGTATGCACGCAGCTACAAAAAAGAGGTGGATGAAAGTAAAAGACTTTGAAAAATTGTACCCCGAAGATATCGTAAAATATAGAGAATAGTTGCCTAGTGAACGGTAGTAGAAGAAGTAATAAACTGACTAACAATATGAACAACATACACAATATTTGGACGAGTAATAGTGAGATATATCAAGCTCCCAACAATAGTAAGGTATAAAGTAAGATCTGTTAAAGGTAAGCCATCAAAAGAAAAATACTTTGCATTAACTTCAATAAGAGTATCTATAGTCTTGTTATCAGTAAGTCTAGCCCGTTTAAGAATATTTGCAACATATTTCAACTGAGAAAGAAGGTAACCTTTGGGTGAGTAAGCTACCTTAATACCTATAAAATATCGAAGAAAACCAAAATCCTTCATTTCAAATTGTTTAGCCAACTTTTTTTTCAAAACTGAAATGCCATCAATGTAATCATCAATAATAATCATGTCATCAATATATAAAGACGTAATGATATGACATGCATTAATGCATTTAATAAAAAAAACAGAATCATGATTACTAGAAACAAATCCAAAAGACGATATCACAACAGAGAACTTCTCAAACCAAGCATGAGGTGCTTGTTTGAGACCATATAACACTTTCTTGAGTTTACAAACATACTCAGAGTCATGTAAAACACTAAGAGGGGGCACTATATAAACCTGTTCTTAAAGATCTCCATTAAGAAGTTATTTTTAACATCAAGTTGAGAGATATGTCACTGGCGAACCGAAGCTACGATAATAAGAGTGTGAATAGTAGTTATTTTTGTAACAGAGGCAAATATCTCCTCATAATCCATATCATACTATTAAGAGTATCCTTTTGTAACTAACCTAGCTTTGTATCGCTCAATAAATCCATCTAAATTAGTCTTGAGTTTATACACCTAACGATAACTAACAACACTCTTACTAGGAGGTAGAGGAATCAAATCCCAAGTATCTGTTTTATGCAAAGTAGAAAGTTTCTCATCCATAGCTTGCTACCAAAAAGGATAAAAAATTGCATCTTCATAGGAAGAAGGATTAGATAGACAATGAATACAAGCTAAAAAAAAAGGCAAATAAGGAAGTAAATGATGAAGAATAACAAGAATAAACAAAGTCTAGTGGTTTTATGGACTTATAAATATGTGTGGATTGACGTAGAGGTGGATCCATAATCTCAGACGAAGCTTGAGGGACTATATATGAGAATGGAGCTTTAGGTGTGCCGGAGAGTAAAATGTCAATACACATAGAATGATAAGTATAAATTAGTTGGACATAGAGAGGGTATTTGAGGTACTAGGAACCTGAGATGATAAACTATAAGAATTTTTAGAAAAAGGATCTATACAAATAAGATCAGATCTAGTCAAACTATGAGTAGTGGATGTAATAGAAAAAAAGGTTTATGCTTGAGAAAGACAACATAACGAGACACATAAAGTTTTTGAGTTATTGAATCAAAACAATGTTACCCCATTTTACCTTCACCATAACCAAGAAAGACAACATAACGAGACACATAAAGTTTTTAAGTTATTGAATCAAAACAATGATACCCCATTTTACCTTTACCATAACCAAGAAAGACACAAATAGCAAATCGAAAGGACAATATACTACGTTCTACATGAGGATGAAAAATGAAAAAAGTGCTACAAAAAACTCTAAAGAAGGAATAATCATGGGTAAACCTATATAACTTTTTAAAGAGAGAAATACCTGAAATATAAGAAGAAGACCTACGAAAAAAAAAAAAACATTACTTGTAATTGTAAGGAGAGAAACTTCTGAAATTGCTTAGCCAGAGTAATATGATCGATGATCGAGCCTGATGAAACTACTATTGCAGTATTGTGGTGTGGTGGTTTATAACCTTCAGGTGATCTATGAGCATTATATTGTGACTAGTTGCTAGGCTTTCAAGCTTGATTCTATTGTCTCAACTTGGGACACTAAGCTTTCTAATGACTTTTCTGCTTACAGAAATTGTACTCATCGAAGGAAACTCTTGTATAAGGCTTATTATGATGAATAAAAAAATGACTTAGAGGGTACTGCTAGTACAAAAAGATTCGAAGTAGAAAAAATTCACTTTTCAGAATAAGATTGAAGATGTATTTCTTCAGCCAATAACTTACTAACAATAGAGTCAACAGAAGGCAGTTGAGAACGATGCATAATTGAACCTCCAAGTCCTTTAAAATCACTGTGGAGTGTTGTTAAAAACTGTATCGATCATTGTTGTTCTTTATGATCAATATAGGCACCACAAGCATTTAATTCTACTAATTCTGTAAGAATCAATTAATCCCAAAGATTTGTCATAGCAGAATCAAACTCTTGAATAATCATATTCTTCTAATAAAGAGTTCGTATATCATTCTCTAATTGATACTGTTTTGCAAAATTTGATTGTGTGAATAACTTTTGCAAATGATTCCAAACCTCCTTTGTTGTCTCATACTTTGCCAATTATATACCCTTGGAATGCTAAATAGAATTGTTAATCCAAGTAATAATTTTTATATTATTTACTTCTCATGAATCTATCAAAGCAGCATCTCCTTCCTTAGTATTCTTAGGTGTCATATAAGTTCCACTAACATATCCCCACATCTTTTTATCCTTAAGAAAATTTCTCATTACATAACTCTAATACGAATAGTTCTTTTCATCCAATCTCACACTCACAGACTAAAACAAATCATCTTTTTCAGTAGCCATAATCAACAAACAAGAAAACCAGAACACAAAAGCAGCGAAAAATAAAATACCAGATTGTAGAAACTGAATAGTTATCACAAAAACTGAATAAATATCTTATTGAAGTTATACAATTACTCCTAAACAAAAAAAAAAGTAGAAACAGAATGCAAATACCAAATTATAAAAATTGATGAGAAGATAAAATACCAGATTTGCAGAAATTGAACAAATATCACTAAAAAAAAAAAACCTCGTTCCATAAAACTAGCTCTGATACCATGTTAAAGCAATCTAAATTAACACAAAAGAAATACAAACATAAAAGAGAAGAAGACTAGGGTTTTCATTGATCATTTTATTCTAAAATTATTATTTTAACCTAAATACAAAGAGATTATATATAAACTAAATTAAAAATACTATTCTACCCTTAATAAATAAAACATAATAAATATATTTCTTAACAATTGCCACTAGCAGTTTGACATTTTATAAGCATCAATTAAATGGATTTTTAGTTTATATATGGTGTGATCTGTTTAACTGCCAAAGAAAGAAGTTAGCCCTAAAGGGTCGACAAGAGAAAGAAGAATCCATATATAGCAATGGTAGAGGAGCCCCTTTGAGTTGCATCTGGTGGACCAAGAACACCTGCCATGAAATTATCTTCAGCTAACTAATACTTAGTTTCTTCTCAGAATCGGGTCCCTTTCGCCTCTCAGTTGACAGTGACATAAAATTTTTAGATTTTGGTGGAAGCAAATGAGAAGAAAGAAAGAAAGAAGGAAAAGGAAAACAACGAAAATTTTTTAGATTTTGAGGGAGTGGGATATATATATAGACACACGCGCACACTAGATATTTGTAAATTGAGTTGGCGATATATAAATTGAAAATGCAAGTCACTTGAATTTGGAATATTTCAAAACAATACTACAAAATGTCCTTTATCCACAATATTTGATAGCCATCGGAGAGCTGAAAATATTGGTTGGCCGTCACTAGATGTAACGAGAACGACATGCACTAAAAAGATTTTCATTTTATGTACGTTTGGTGAGCTTTCTTTTTCAAATATGTATAGTTTATTTTTGTTTGAATTACGTGCCAATGCCAGCCAACAAGCAAAGTTATTAAATTTGGTGTAGTACATTATCCGGCTAAAGATCTGAGCCACCGATTTTGTGATTTAGCTATATTCAAAATATATTATTTCAAGATTTTTTTTTAAAAATAAAATTGAAATGATGTTATTTAAAAAAAAACTTAAAAAATAAATTTAAATTTTGACCAAACTAATCAGATCTTAGGTTAATTCATTAGATTAATTGAGTCATATCTAATTAATTCTTACTTAATTTAATTTGAAATATAACTTAGATTAACAAATCACTAAAATTATTTATTAGCTAAACTGGATTTAATAACAACACTAATAAACACCAACATTTCTTTTCAATGTATTATCCTTTAAATTTTACATAGCCTACGGAAACAAGAAAAACCTAAACTTGCAAAAATATAAAGGCGAACAATAAATTTTTGGCTCCATAACAATCTTGTGTGAAGAATATTGTCACCATTTGCGGCATGATCATGTGTTCAATCAAATGACTTTACATTATAAATAAAAGTTGTCTCGTGAAATCTAATGACTCTGGAAAAAATTTTGCTGCTTTAATCCAAAGGTTAATTTCAAGAGGATGTCAAGAATATATTTCCAAAATAGTACTTGTCAAATTGGTGTGCTTAAATTTTAATTAATTTCAGCTCAAAATAGCTTAGAATTTGTACTTCATTTCATGAATATTCTTGGCGCAAGCATAATATTGGAATATAATGAATGCATTTCTTGCACCAATAAAAGATTTTAAATCTTTTAATTAGCCCATTATCGACTAGAAATTCTAACTTCATCGCTAATCTTCAAGATTGATTATAGAGGATCATATTACTTAGTTTCTGTCACTCTCTACAAATACCTTTTGATGGGGACCTGTGCCTCCTCTGTCTGACAGGAGAACTAGCTACAAGCTAGCTTATTTTAGAACATTTTTCAAATATATATATATATATATAGCTTATTTTAGATTTTTTTTTTTCAAGTTACGTACTTTATAAGGCTTACCCATTAGGAATAACTTCACCGTGTCGCGTATAGCATGTGGTAATTCTAGCTAAAGTGTAGATGAAGTTACAGTATAGATAGCTTGATGTGCCCTGAAATATAAGAGAAGGATGATAACATAAAAGGAGAGAGAGAATACTTGAAGTTAGTGTAGGATTTGGGTTTCACATCATTCCAAGTTGAAGTGGGTGTAAGCTATCATGGGTCTCATGTTGGGCTACAAAATCTTGTTTATTTGTATTGTTTTTAGTATAAAATTTTAAAAATTAAAAATAGTTATTTTTATATACATCTAGGTATATAAAAACATTATAAGAGTCTGTTATATTTTTATCAATATTAATATTATGTAATATATATTTATCTCTCGTTAATATTGTGTAAGAGATATATTCTTCTCATTAGTACGTGTAAGGAATATTATATTTTATTAATATTATGTAAAAAATATTTATTTTTTATTACTGTTATTTGGAGAAAATAACTCCTCGATCTCTTCGTTCAAGAAACATGACAAGGTTCATTGGTTATATATATCCCTTTAACCATTAAGATAAAAGAATTAACAATTTTGTATTATCTAAGTATTCATACTTTTAATTTTCAAAGCATTTATCATAAAAAAAAAACAAATACTCTTATTCTTAACATTTAAAACTCATTTTCTTATTTATTGTAACCGCTTAAAAAGTTATTGACTTTATTAATTGAGGATCCCTAAATTCTATCAAAAGATATTGTTTTGCAGGTGTTAGGCCTTCTATCACTAATCTTCAACCTTATAAACTCTGGAAAAGAAAATATTAACATAAACATGTAATTAATCACTATCCAAACACTCAAAAATCTTATTTCTAAACATATTGAATTTTGAAACTTCATCATATACTTGTTTATGTATATGTGGGTCTCTGCACAAACACAATTAAGTTCTAAGTTATAATAATTTTGAAATAAGAAAACAATATAGATAAAATTGAAGAGGTATCTTCATATCACTTTATGTATCAACCAAAATTAAGACCTCTCTCGGATGATTTTAAAAGTACACCTTACATTGACACCTTTTATTTTTAATTTTGTTAACAACTCATATTATATTTTTCAATTTGATATATATTATTATTTATATGATAAATAGAGGTTTTTTTTCCTCTCATAAAAATAGGTATTATATGCTAGATTGCATGGTGAATCGTTTAATACTAAGTATTCTGTTTTAGGAGATAGCATTTAAGTTTCCTTTTTTTTTTTTACCTTTTTCTTTTTGTGGTCTTTGAGAGTTGGCATAAGCCTTCTATGCTTTTAAGATGTGTTCGGAGCATGATCAAGAATGCTCTGCATATTTCTAATGTGGATGGTTTTGTGTTACTCTCTAATGATTTTGCGTCTCCCAGAGGAGAAGGCATCAATAGAAACGGAAGCTAAGATGAATTTCAAGAGAGAGAGCTGGTATCAATAGTCTATATGATCAAGTAACAGAGCCGCGAATTATGGAGTCATGCTCGCAATTCAACTTATCAACTCGAGTGAGAAACCATTTCTACCTTTGTGGAATCACATCACGGGAGCAAAGTGATTAAATCAATGCAAGTTCAAGAGGTGGCATCAAAGACCACATAGACCTGCGACCAAACTATGATTCCTAATTGTGATGATTCAGAGAAGCATGAAAGAAGTTCATCTGATGCAGCCTTCGACTTAGGTCCCCTTGTTCACGATGTGATCATGTCGTTGATGATAACAACTAATTTGTCTTGTGAATGCTGCTTCAGACATCCCAAAAACATATGGATCACAAACCTTTATGATATATATATGGATACTTTCTGCAAAATTAGTCTGTATATATTTTAAGGTAGCATCTTTTTTCTTTTTCTTTTCAAAATTTTCTAGGACTTGAATCTTGTGCCTCATCTTCCTTTCTCTAGTACCTTACAGAGTGCTGAAGTTACTGCTGCACCTCGTCGCAACTCCTAAAATGAAAACAAAAAAGCTACATGCAGAGTTGCATTGCATTACTGGATGGGAATCTTTGAATTTCTCAGATCATAAATTAAGGCATTCATGAAGTTGTTAAGTGATTATTTTTCAATTGGATTCTCTACGAAACTTACAACTAATATTAAATTGTCATGACTGAAGTTCATCAGTTGAATACGTTGGTGATCGATCTGTTGTTGCTTCTGTTTGATAGTTAAAGATGAAGTCGACCATTCCTGAAAACCCTCCTGCCCTCCTAAGTTCTGGCTGGAGATACTTGTTTTAAGCTTGTAAGAAGTTAAAATCAGTAAATTCAATTAGACATTTCTTGTAAGCTAGCATCGGCCTTTTAAGATTGTACGTACGTATTTGGTCTGTTACATGCTAAATTAATCTGGGTTCCAAATCACTTCTGCCTCCCACCATATCCTCTATTTTCTTATGGCTACTGCTGATCTTTGTGGTGCAACTTATTTCTGTAACAGTTTCTGCTGGTCGCTGAAGCTTTAAATTTTCAGTTTAAGTCAAAGAAAAGGCGGTGGCGAAGCGTTTCTCGTGTGTTCATCAGGAGTGGGGTTGGAGCACATAAACGTTTTTCCCCCTGTTCTTCAGTTGCTGCTGATCATGCAGTTTCTTTCTAATATATATTGCTTTCTGTAGAAGGAACCACTTTAGTTTCATTGGATAAAGTGTTTTTTATTTAAAAATATATTAAAAAAAATAAACGAACCAAAAAATAAAAACTATCACATGTACTCGGAAAAGCTGATAGCAGCACCAGACAGCAGAAATGGCATATAGCTTGTAATCAATAATGGAATCAGTAGAACCCTTCTTTTTTATTAACTGGAATTACTATTTTCTGCTTTAGATTATGGTTCCATGAATGAAGGAAAACAGAATTTTTATACATATAATCTGTGTATACTATAAGAACTTTCAAATTTTGGGTTTTCCGCCAAAAGTAAAAATTAAGAAGCGTTAAATATGAAAATCATGAGAGTTGATTAGGTATAATCATGGTAATCAAGGGCTAACTACTAGCTACTAATACTAATCCAGGTTGATTAGGTATAATCAAGTTTAATTCAAATAATTTTTTACATGAATCGATTTAAAATACAGGTCAACTGAGTTTCATATCAACCATCAGATATGTGTAGATTAGAAAACAATACTTTCTTAATTCAAATTGTTTTTGCATGTATATTCTTCTTGTTTTTCATTTGTCTCGTTTTAGGTTTGATTTGGTTAGAGTTCTATTTGGTCTTCTTTCTTTCTTTTCTTTTGTTATTGTCTAGTTTTGCGTTAAGTATCCTTAGATGTAAAAAAAGAGTCCAGCATTTTATTTTGTCCGTAATATCTATTTAAAGTAAAAAAATTTCAAGAAAGGTTTCACTAAGAGAGAGAGATCAAAGAAGGGTTCTCGCTCAAGAATGTAAAGACCTATCCATTATGTTTGGGGTTTTAAGAAAACAATTTGATAAGTTAAAATAAATATTTTATGAATGGAAAGCTTCAAAGAGAGAGAGAGAGGAACAACAACTCTTAAATGACAAAAGGCAAAGAGAAGGGTAGTTATTTTCATACAAAGTTGTTGGAGGAGAGTTTTGGTAAGAAAAGAACTCCGAAAGCGCAAATAAGAGACGTATAAAACATCTATTGTACCTATTGGTGATTCGAAAATGAATTATCTTTAAGAGATAGGGAGTGATATGATCTAAGAAAGGGTTGAACAAGAAAATTCGGATTTTAGCGTAATTGTGTTTATTATCTAGTTTTATGTTTTTGAGTATAATTCTTAATCCAACCGTTGGATCGGGTTGAGATTTAACAAGAGTTTTCAATCATGATTTTTAAATAAACTTGTGTTTTGTTTGATGTAACACTTTTCTCTTTGGTTAAACAAAAAACAATCTAACTTATCTAAGCATAACTAATTTTGTGGTGTTTTTCCTTATACTTTTTTTTTTTCGCGAATTGATATTCGTAGTATGAGGATTCTTATTCCAATATTGGTGCATTTAAAAAGTTTTTCACTACAACACATTTCTATCAAATCTAATTTTTTAGCTTTTCGAGATTTGTCTTTCTCGTGTGTGGGTTACATGACCGTGATCATAAGGTTCACATTATAATTTTTATGAGATTTGTACCTTAAACAAAGATACAAGAGAAGATATATTTTCTTAAGATTTTTTAAATTCTCATGTCATTGAAAAATATTCCTAAGAAAATGACATGGAAAATTTAGCTATTATATGTGAAAAAAAACCCCTCTATTTTAGTAAATAATATTAAAGATATACTATTTTGGTAAATAAGATTTAAAAATTATTTAATTAAGGAAAAAAATACAAGTTGTTCTAGATAATTATTGAGAAAAAAAATTGTTGTAGATATAGATCATAATTAAACAAAAAAAAAAGGAAAATTATTCTACATTATGATTAAGAAAGGAAAAAGTTCAATGTAGAACCTTGAGAATCCAAACTAAAATATGCTTATCAAACCCCTCATTTCAATTCATATAGTCTAGGGAAATATATTTAAACTCATTTAAAGATGAAGCTACAATTGGTTTTGAGTTTTTTTGAAACCTAAAAATAAATACAAAACAGATCAACACCCTATATTTTTAAAGATAAAAGTCGAAAAGCTCTCAAATAGAGAATTTTTAATTATTTAACAGTCAACTTGGTTATCCATAAGTTAACCCAATAACTTGCTAAGTTGAAGCCCGACTCTAATTGGATTAGTTGAAAAACCTAGATTTTTTTAATAAAAATTGAATTGGCCATATCAATTTATTAAATACACAATCAAGATTTTAAACAAGATAATCTATATCAATATACCGCAAAGAGCCACTTACCTCTCTCTCTGTCTCTTACAAATAGATTGGTTGATGAATTATCATTTGTTTGTCATGGTGATAACTTTTGTTATTATGATTTTTTTTTAAAAAAATAAATTTAAAAAAAATATATAAATTATAGATTTTTTTTAATCAAGATACAAGAATTTTAAGTGAACCTATGCAAAACTATATAATTATTTTATTAACCAAACGTGAAAGAATTTATGGCTGAGGCAGCAAAACACAACCTAAACCACGTAAACACATAAACAAATGACTCTTAGTTGTCTATGACAATAAAAATAGGCATTATTAATTAAATATACTAAATAAGGAGATTAATGACTTCTAATAGAGATAAAACTGTAAGGGTGAAGACTTATTCTAGAATCATGAAAAAATACCCAAAGCAGCTATTGTCCCTTCATTTCTTTTTTGGGATTTTTTTTATTTCCTTTTTTTTATTATTATTAATAGCACACGTTTTGTTTTTGTCACATCCTCCTTCGATTTTCTTTTTTAAAAAATATGTGGTACTTAAATATTTAATTATATTTCCATAATGTTGAAGTCCATCTTTAGCCAAGTTGATTCGGTCACCGACCATATATAATTTTTCATGACAAAAAACCCCACTATTATCCTTGGATTTTAACCGTTAATGTAAAGTTAACAAGGATAAAACTGTACTTTACTCTATTTTATATGTATTTTAGGTCAGGCTTGCTTCTCCATCTATTCTTATCCCTAGAAACAAAAATAATTAAAATTAAGAGAGAGATCAACATATTTTTTTGTTAATTCCTCTATTTTTTTGTTAATTAAATAGGGTTTAGTGTTAAAAGCTTCTTCTATATTCTCATATCATTTTGCGTATCTCCCTCCCTCTCTCTCTCTCTAACTCACTGTAGGTAAGTCTTTTTCTTTTTTATTATTTTTTTTCCTCTAAAGCCTCTTGTGCTTGTATAATATTAAACTCTCTGCTAATCTCTCTTAATTCCACATCTGGGTTTCTATTCTTTATCATTATATTAAACATAACACATGAACCATAAAGAGTACTAAAATGCATTGTTAATTCACATTATATTAAAAGATTTATATTAAAAATCCATTCTTTGTATTATTTATACATGCATATTTGTCCTCCATTAAGGAAGAAATCAAGAAAGTCTGGTTCTTGAATCTGGATTTTGAAGATTCAAAGATGGGTCTTTTAGACGAAGGTGGATCCTGTTTCTCCTTGCTTTCTTGATTCATGGACAAGAACCCCCAGAACCTTGGCTCTGCAACACTGTTGTGTCAAATGCAACAGATAACAAAAAGAAACTAGAGGATTTAATTACATGTAGTAACAAACCAAGATAAGTATTTGTGCGCGCGCGCGTGTTTGCATGTGCATTTACTTAGGCAACCCATATCTTTAATGTCAGGCAAGGTAACAGGCCTGTGAAACTGTTGTCCATCTTAGAAAAAGCAAAGTCTTTTTTGGATCTGCATGTCTTTATCATCACTGGAGTTTAAAGGGTTGTGTGTGTCACCTTATCTTTTTGCTGTTACATTCATGGTAGTACTCTGGAAAAATTCATGGCCATGACAGCTATAATGATGTACCATTCATCACTTGTCTTGGGCTTTGCATTTTCCCCTTGTCACTGGGAGTTATTACATCAACTGAGGTTGTTGTTGATGAACATCAAACAAGTTTCTTATGTTTCATTACTGCATTACTAGCATTGTATTTTAATTTCTACTCGACTGCTATCTGCGTTTAGCATAGCGATTTTATTTGCCTTCTAGGCTTGTTTAATAAATTCTACTCAACTTCTTCCCTACAGGGTTTGTGATCATTTCTTGAAACTATGGCTTTTCTTTAAAGTCTTAACCTTTTGGATAGAAAAATAATTGTGCTTTTTGGCAATATCCTTGACGAGTTCCTTTTTATTCCATATTCTGCCATGCAGTTACTTTCACCTGCAAGTTCTGTTTGTTTGTTGATCTCTTTGAACTCTTTCTTCTTTGCGCTTTCACTTTTCTTTGTTAGATTTTTTGCTTGGATTTGTCTGTAGTGAAGTGTGTAAATACGACAATTTCTAAAGGTTTTATAGGGAAGGACAAACTGATGTGGGGTTACTGAAAAGGAGGTGGAAATGGCATCAACTTCTTGTGCTAAGCAGAGTCCACTGGCCATGAGAGAACCAGTTATGAGCTATGTTCAATATCCAGCACCTGGGGCCACATATGAGGATGTTATAGTTAGCACTAAGCTTTTTATGGAAACTTTGGAGAAGTTTCATGCAGCCATGGGAACCAAGTTCATGTAAGATTCATAATAAACTTCACATTTCTGATTGGTGCTGTTTCAGCTTAGGGATTGTTTTTTTATTGTCTACCATTTGTCATTTAGATGCCATGTTTATGCTTCTAGGATCCAAGTTCTGTGTAAGCACTTCGTTGTCATCCTTTTTCTCTCTTTATCCTTTGGTATTCCTGTCTCATGCTCCTGTTTCACAATTGTCAGCTCCATTGCAAGTCACTTCTGTTAGTTAGTAACTGCAGTCACAAACCTGTTTAGTTCATCTACGAAGTTCAATTATTGGAATTTCCATTATCGATAGTCGTGGACTAATCTTAATCTTGTATTTGTTACAAGTTAGTTGGAAGGTTAAGAGAGAGGCATTAATTGCACAGTATAATTACAAAAAGCAGAAAAGTTGAACAAAATTTCTTTATTTTTGGTAGTTTTTGGACATTTTTATAGTCGCAATGCAAAGATAAACACCAAGGGTTTCCTAAAATCTTGCCCGTTGCTTTTAAACTTACTGCAAATAATTTAAGCATGTATTCCTCTCTCAATCAATCCAATCAGGAAAGTTCATAAAGATGATTGCATTTTCAGCGCGAGAATTTATCAAGTTTCAAAATGTTAATGGAGGGGATTGCAAAATATAGCTTCTTACACCTCGAGCTATCTGTCCCATCATTGCATTCCGAATTGTGTTTTTTTTTTTATTGTAGGATCCCTATTATAGCGGGCAAGGAACTGAACTTGCATCGGCTTTTTGTGGAGGTGACGTCTCGTGGTGGTATTGAGAAGGTAACATGAAACTGCTTTAAGTTGTCTGATTCATTTTTTCTTGAATAGTTTGGATTATAAATTGTGTAGATGGATGACTTAAGGTCCAGTTTTGTCGTGCACGTGAGCATCCTTCTGGAATTGGTGCACGGAAGTTTTTCTTAAAGACTCACGAAACTAGATTGCCTTTTGCAGGCATCATGTAGAATCTCTTGTATATAAAGCACTGATGTGGATTTGGAATCTATATCCCTTTAGTTGCCGAAAAACTAAGAGCTTATGAATGTGTATCAAAGAGACCATCGCTTCATCTTCCTCTGGATATGTTTCCTGCATGTTTTGCTTCCACAATGTTTTCAAGCAATGTCTTCTATCACCTGACTTGGCACAAGTCATTACCTCGTAATATTGAATAATTATGAAGTTATTATATTCTTGCATATTTTAACTAGATTTACCTTTGGTTCCTAGGTGACTTTGATACTGACTTCTCACTTTCTGCAAGATACAGCTATTGGTAACGCGCAATTTTATGATACACAGTTAGAGGGCTTACTCATCCCCCTCCACCAAACCGAAACCCTGATTGCGCAATACAATTTGTGGCTCATTTTCAAATTTAATGTCCAAAATGTTTCTTTATGAAATGGAATCTAATTGCCTCTAGGAAGAAGGAAGTCTAGATTAAATTTACTTGAGATTGAATAATGATTTCTGGCAAACAAAGAATAAATTGTTTCTAAAGATTAGCCATGTGGCCACGCAGTGACATTGATTTGCCTAATGAATTTGCAGATTATTAGAGAGAAAAGATGGAAAGAAGTGACTTCTGTTTTCAACTTTCCATCTACGGCCACAAATGCATCTTTCGTGCTGCGCAAGTACTATGGTTCCTTGCTTCAACATTATGAACAGCTTTACTACTTTAAGGCTCGGAGTTGGAGCCCTGTCTCTCCTGGTGAGTGCACGGAAGAAACCCTTCTTCAATACTTGGTTTGGGATGTTCATGTTTAACACCACACTACTTTTGTAGTTCCTTTGCAGAGTCCATTGATATCACAATGTTCAGCTCAAGTGACTGTGCAGCCGTCACCAGAATACCATGCTGCTGCAGTCAAGCCAAAAAACACAAACACTGCAGAGTTGCGTGGAGGTCTCTCTTCTTTCTTCAACCTGCTGCTTTGTCATTTTTCTCAAAGGTTTACCTAGGATTGGAATATTTCCCCACTAACAAACATGGATTCAACAAATCTCTAGTAATTTAATTGCTGATCTGCTAAAAATCTTGTCAATAATTGCATACTATGTAGAAATAATTGAATGTCAAATAGGCTTTAAAATGGCTGTTTTTGGAATACGCAGAATGCTTCACAATTATCATGGGAAGTACATTTTTTCTGGTAGGAAATGATTCTGAAAATTTGGTTTATGAATCTGCTATTTTCCGTGGAAGAAACAGGAAAAAAAAAAAAAAAAAAAAAAAAAACAGAAAGAAATTTGTTGCAGCAAGGCATTAGCAAACTCTCCGAGTTTTGTTTCTTACAATATCTGATGTTTGTTTCTTTGTCAATGTCTTCTATGCTCATTTAATGAGAAGTCCATACTATGTATTGAGATTTAAGTTCAGATGCATTTTCAATCTATTTTGCCTGCTTGTTAGTTGCCTTTACATGTGCCTATTTCTAACTGATACTCCTTGAAAAAATTGTAGCTTGTAATGAGGTGTTGCTGTCTTTCTTACAGTTGTAGCAATGCCAGGATCATCTGCAAGTCCTCCAGTGGTGGGGGTAATTGATGGGAAATTTGAGGGTGGGTATCTTGTTACTGTCACGGTAGGTTCAGAGAAGCTCAAAGGTGTTCTTTATCAGGCACCACAGAACCAATCATGGCAAGCGCCGCAGCCTCATGGTGTGTCTGCCAACAATAGTTTTAAAACAAACCCTGTACCATCCGCCAAGAATAGTGGTAATACACACCCTGTAGCAGGTACACGACGCCGGCGCCGTAGAAAGAAAAGTGAGATAAAAAGAAGGGACCCCGCTCATCCAAAACCTAACAGAAGCGGCTACAATTTCTTCTTTTCTGAGCAGCATGCAAGACTCAAACCACTTTACCCAGGGAAGGATAGAGAGATCAGTAGGATGATTGGTGAGCTATGGAACAAAATAAATGATTCTCAGAAAGCGGTATGAAATTCTGATATCCCTTGTATGATTGCACATCCTTTATGTCCCCATTCCTCCTCTTTAACCTTTTTAGTTCATTGATTTCTCTGCTGATCAGGTTTATCAGGAAAAAGCTCTTGGAGATAAAGAAAGATACAAAATAGAAATGGAGGGTTATCGAGAGAGATTGAGAACGGGGAATGTTATTATTGACGCAGTTCCACTGCAGCAGTGGATACCAGGTAAAGATTCTGAGATGGTGGAAGCAAGTGTCAGAACTGAGGAAACTGGAGGGGGGTCTCTTCAGAATGATGGCAGTTCCAGTGAAAGTGATTCTGAGGATGATGATAGAACTGCAGAAAAAGATTCGGACATGGAAACTTCTCCAGTATAGGGATTGGGTGCTGATTCTGGCGACATGGATATTGTGGAGACTTCAGCTGAGGTGACAGGTTTTAAGTTATCCAAGAGAGACGAGGATGTTGGAAAGGCTGGCAGCTCAACCAAGGAAAACTAGTAGAGTACTGTACTTGAGACTCGGAAAGAAAACGCACATGGTGACAGACATTGAAACTCTTACGGTAATTTTACCTTCTAGTTTTCTTAATTGTTCGGAGGCAGAACTCTTTCCTTTTATTTTTCGGAGGTAGTGATAGTCATGACATAGTGTAGAGCAGGAGTTTTATATCGAACTTCTGACAGATTTGTGGTCTGGTGAAATCTTGACGCATTTGTCGAACATTGCGGTTTCATCTCTCAACCTATGCTCTAATTGCAGTTTCTGGAATGATTTTTATGAGAGTTGGATCATTACTTATTGTTCATCGAAATTGGAGGAGATTTAAAGTGATATGTGTAGCTTCTTGAGGATCATGGATAATTTCTATCATTAAATTTACAAGTGTGATTTACATTCCAGAATCATGCATATTCCTCGATAGCTGTCTTTCACTAATGAATGCAAGCTTCTGCCTTGTAGCTAGCCTTTGTCCAAGTTGGCAACTTATATTTGGTAAGCTCTAGTTCTTAGTCAATTTATCCAGCTTAATGTTAGAACAATTCAGGAAGGAAATTTGTTGGTGGAAACAATGAGCATTGAAATCAACTTTATATAGTGAGCCACTTTTTCCTATCTTTGCCTCGAGTTGATCTCAGCTCCTGTCACAATCCAATTCCAGGATACATAACCGGCAAAAAGACAAGGTCACAGTTCCCAATCCCATGCAAACCTAAATGTCACGACCTAATTCCCAAATCTATAACCGGCACATAGACAAGGTTCTTCTTTAAGGTTCTATATTTATGCGAACCCAAACTCACATACAAACTTATCATTTAAATAACTCAATCATAGTTCAACGAAATAGTAACAACAAAACTAACTTCATAATATAATTTGATTATCTTACTACAATAGTTAATACAAATTCATAGTTGTGGAGCACTAATTAGACATAAAAGAAAAGTACAAATTACAACAAAAGAGCAGGTTCTGAAGGTCTAACAAAAATAACTCCCTAACAAGCTATAAGCTTGAAAAGATAAATAATGAGAGAGTAAGTTCAACAACTTAGTGAGTAGATAACATTCAATATACATACACGAGGTAATATAACAATAAGGAAAATATATACAATTATGGCTCTAGGCTCTTATAGGAAGGTTTCTCAAATAGGTCATAACAAGAATATCATAAAGTAAAACTTGTCAAAAAATTAAAATGCAATGAGCATAAGGCTCTGTATTATGGGATGATCAGTACACATAGGCTGGTGACTCTCCCAACCAATTAGGGTTCAGATACGATGTGCCCGAAGACTAACACTACCATGTTAACATGAACATTCTGATTGGCATACCATAAGTTCATAATCATAATCAAACAAACATATTCATATCTCAAGGCTTAACTCATGATATTAATCAAATAAGGAGCTATCAATTCACAAGTCAATTCAAAATATATATTAGTTCATATCAAGAATTCAGATTCAACAATTGATCATGTTTTGTCGTAACAATGATAATAATCAACATATATATTATCAAGAAACATGATCCTATTCTTATTAACAACTCAAATAACTATAATATTTCTCATGCATATGAAAAACTATCTACTCACCTGACTCAAAAGTGAACCAAACTCAAAAGGAGATACCAAAGGAAATCCTACTAATATCCCACATATAAAATATCATAATTATCTGAATACAAATGGACATATTAAAAAATAACTCGAAAAGAATATACAATCTATTTAATATACTTAACTAAGGGTTCATTCTATTACTCTATATGTTTTTGAACTAACTAGTCATTTTTTCCAAAAACTATATGGTTTTCTCAAAATCCAATTCATAAGAAAACAAATGATAAGACTTAATAATAATTCACTAAAAAACCCTCAATCATTTATCAAACCAATCTCAAAAATCTAATATTACAGCTAAGGACTCATCTGTAATTTTATCAGATTTTTAGGGGTCAAATTATAATTTTATCAATTTGAAGGACCAAATTAAAAATATCATAAATTCATGACTATACCGGAATTTTTCCCATAATCCACCCTCAATTCTGTCCAGAATCTCTAATTGTGCTCCAGGGACCATTCTGGAATTTTATAAAAATTTTAAAGGTCAAATTGTAATTTTGTCAAATTGGAGGACCAAACTGACAATGTTATAAATTCATAGCTATACTAGATTTTTGCCCATAATTCATCCTCAATTCTGTCCAGAATCTTGAATTATGCCTCAGGGACCAATTTGTAATGTTTTTAATGTTCAGGGACTAAACTGTAGTTTTTATAAATTGAGGAACTTAACTGAAATTTCATCATCTTCAACCTCAAACCCAGAATTTTTCACATATCACCTACTGATATGTCAAGATTTCTAACTCAAATTTACCATTTAAACAAACCATAACTCAAAATAATCTTTACCTAAAATCTTCCAAAATCAATTAAATAACTCATTACCCATAACAATTAACCCATAATATTCAAATCAATTCATAATCAAACCCAAAAAAAAATCTTCAAAACCCTATTATTCAATGAAACATAAAATTAAAGCTAAAGAAAACACATTTATACACATCAAAGTATAAATCTTACTTTTTAAACTTATTTTATCTAACTTTCTTCTCCTTCCTTTGTCTTTCCCTCTTTTCTCTTCTTTTTCCTTACTTTTTCTTCTCTCCTGTTGGTTTTTCACTCTCAATTTCAGATCCCTCCTATTCTTTTCTTTTTCTATTTATATTTATCATGTTTTATTCAATTACCACAATACACCTTATTCATTTATACCTACTTCTAAACCTCCAATAGCTTTGTTACCTTTTTCCTATTCTCTTTCATTTTCAAAACATCACACCAAAAATGCAATCTCTCTCTCTCTCTCTCTCTCTCTCTCTCTCTATATATATATATATATATATATATATATATATATATATAAAGAGCTCTATGTAACATGATAAAATAAAGTAATTGTCTTAAATACAATAGTTAAATATAAATATCATAATTGTGGAGCTCTAAATAGACATGATGGAATAACATTAATTACAATAAAATAACAGGTTTTAAAGTCTAACAAAAGTAACCTGCTAACAAGCTATATACATGAAAATGGTAAATAACGAGAGGGTGAGTTCAACAACTCAATGAGTGAACAACATTCAATATACATATACAATATAATACAACAATGAGGAACACATACACACAAATATGGCTTTATCTCTTCATAGTTCAACCTTCAACATATAAGAACTCTTTAAAACTAGGGACAATCTCTTCGTAGTACTCTCTCAAACTAGATGAGCTAGTGATGTTGTATATTTCCCAAATTAAAATCTTAATTTCACTCTTTAAAGTCAAGAAGGTGTTCTTAACAGGACATCAAGTCTTTACCAGTGCACAATGCATGTTATTCAAATGACAATAACCAAAAGAGATTAAATGGATTGCATGTGCTAATTTGTTATTTTTCTTTAATAGTACCTAGTAGGCTTCTATAGACTAATCCTAAAATCCTCCAAGATATTGAATTCATCCTCGTGAATCAAGTATATTTCCCCACACAACTTTCCTTTTGTTGATCAAGTTTGCCATATAGGCTTGTGGAGCATACTGCTCATTATCATGATAGGAAGGAAAACATAAATATGGTTAATAATCTAACACAATAACATCACTTGACATCATTCTTCCTTTTATTGGGTACTCACTAATGGTCTTCATATCCAATTCTGAAAATAGAGTTATCCCCTTAACACCGCAATAACTTGTTATGGGCTCATGTACTACAAGTTTGAGTTGTTTTGTCTTACTATTATGATGGTATTTCACATCAATTCCTGGAAAGTAAATGTGTTTTCCTATTTGGTTAAAATCTACAGTATTAATAATCCATTAAATAAATGGACGTGAATGTTTAATAACAATCTTGGACTTTACTTTGGGAGTAAAAGTCATTCCTACAAATAAAATAAGGTAAAAAAAAAAAAAGGATCCAAGGCAATACTCACCAACCATCTGTCTGTTCAAGTATACTTAAAGCTCCAAGATCTCAAAGATCCCTCGAAAGAATTCACTAAAGTTTCAAGTTCTCAATGATCTTCCAAAAGAATTCATCAAAGTTAATGTCTTCAAGGATCCTTTAAAAGGATTCATTGAAGTTCCAAGTTTCCAAGGGATTCCTTTAAAAAGGTTCATCAAATTTCATGTTACTAGGGATCACCTAAAATAATCACCACCTGATTTTTAAGCTTACAAGGATCTCCTTTGAAACGTTTCACCTAATTTCATATCATCAAGTATCACCTAAAAGGATCACCACCTGGTTTTTAAGATTACTAGCATCCCCCTTAAGAAGTTTCACTAAATCTCCAAGCCTCTAAGGGTACCCCTGAAAATGTTCGCCTAATCCCCAAGTTCATTAGCTATGAAGTGTTCCAATGCACCATAAAATTCTTGAATCCTACAAAATAGATAAATTTAAAAGTTAGGATTAAAAAAAATTAAGAGAATTTGGAGAGAAAAAGATTGAAAAAAAAAAGACAAGAGAAGAAAAAATGAAATAAAAAATCCTCTAAAAAAAATAACCGAGAAAAAATTAGGAGAAAAAAAGACAAAAAGGCTAATAAAAAAAACCCTTTTCTCCAACCCGAAAGCTACTGTAGAGTTAGCCATGAATTTTCATCCTTCTTAGTTAAGATAATTTAATAATAACATGGACAATCAAATTGTTTGTTTGTATTGAAAGTATAAAAATAAAATATGTTTTGAGGAAGAAATCGCCTAGTGTACAAGTGTGATTGGCACTGATTTTTATATCATGAATATTTTGAAAGGACGCATCTTCATAAATCCTAAGCTATAGACATGGAATAGAGGCATAACGGACCAAATCACTGACATCTCCAAATTTTTCAGTCCTAATTACTACCTTTTTTCCCTTACAAATCCACCTAAAGTAACCAAGAATACCAAACTAATTGTCAACCCAAGACCTAACCTGAAAATCACAAGCTCTAAAAAAATAAAAATAAAATCCATCACAGTAAAAAATTAGTGCCATATTGAAGAAACAAAAGAACATAGTAATATGTTAAAGAAACAGAGAAGACAAAATAATCTTGTATTATGTTTTACGTTACAGCAACAGATACACACACACACCACAAGGAAGGATGATAGCTTTTAAAACTGAAACTCTACAATCTACAATCAGTGTTGGAGTCGGATTCTGCAATTTATGTGGTAAGATGTCTATGTTACTGGAGGATTCTGTGTAGGAATCTGAATTAATTTATTGTGTTGGAATCATAATTAATTTGTTGCTTTTCTCCAATACTCCCCCTCAAGTTAGATCAAGGGGATTGATTAAGCCAAGCTTGGATAGTAAACGATGAAAATGAGTTGAAGTCAAAAGCTTTGTAAATATATTAGCCAGTTGATCGTGACTATGAGTGTAACATGGTTTGATAATCTGTGATTAAACTTGTTGATGGATAAAATAACAATCAACTTCAATGTGTTTAATTCTTTCATTAAATACAAGATTATCTGCAATATGCATGACAGTTTGATTATCACAAAACAAAGTTATTGGAATTCTGCTAGAAAATCCTAGATCTGATGGAAGACCTTTAAGCCAAATTAATTCATATGTCGTGGATGTCATTGTATAATACTCATCTTCAGCACTAAAACATGCAACAACATGTTGCTTTTTACTATGCTAGGTAATCAGATTACCACCAACAAACATGCAAAAACTAGTGGTTGATTTGTAATCAATAACATTGTTAGCCCAACCTGAATAACTATATCTAGTATTCTGAGTATGGCCATGGTTAGTCATAACAATCCCACGACCAACAAAACCCTTTAAATAGCGCCAAATTCATTTAACAATACTCAAGTGAAAAACTGTAGAAGCATGCATGAACTAGCTAACAAAGCTCACTGCGTAGGTGATATCAAGTCGTATAATAGTAAGATAAATGAGTCTGTCAACAAGATGTTAATAGTAATTAATATACCGGAGAGGTTCACTAGTTGTTTCAAGCTTCAATTTACTATAAAATGGAGTAGGGGCAGGTTTGGCATCTATCATCTTGGAATCCTTATGCAAATCAAGAACATACCTACAATGATTAAGGAATAATTCTTTGTACAAAATAGTCATTTCAATCCTAAGAAAGTATTTCAGATTGCCAAGGTCTTTAATAGGAAAATGTTGTTGCAGAGTAGCCTTGAGGTGAGATATTGCTTTACCATTGTTTCTCATAATAAGAAGGTCATCAACATAGACAAGAACTATTATTTTGGCCATTAGTCCAAGATGAACAAATAAAGAGGAGTATACATTACTTCGTTTGAAGCCGATGTCTTTAAGAACAACACTCAATTTTGCATGCCAAGCTCATGGAGATTGCTTCAACCTATAAATGGATTTGTGAAGTCGACACACTAAGATTGGATCTGAATTTTGAGGGTAATCGGGGGACAACTTTATATAGACTTCTTCTTCAAGGTTTTCATGCAAAAAAAGCATTATTAACATCCATTTAACACATCAACAGTCTATTATTTATAGCCACTGAGAGCAAAACACGTATAGTGTTCATTTTTACAACAAACGCAAAAGTTTCCTTATAATCTACGCCGAAGGTTTGAGTATAGACCTAAGCCACAAGACATGTCTTGTATCTGTTAATAGACCCATGTGAGCTGAACTTGATTTATACACCCAGTGACTGCCCACAACATGATTATCTTTAGGAAGTTTGACAACACTCCAGGTTTTTTTTTATCAAGAGCTTACAGCTCATCATGTATAGCCTGCCGCCATTCATTTTATGAATTTGCCTCCAAAAAATTATATGGTCCATGCACATCAGAGATAGCAGTAAAAAAGGCAGTATGCTCAGCTGAGAAATGTTGATATATAAGGTAATTAGAGATAGGATGTCTTGCTGCATAAGTTACAAATTCTTGTAACTTTGTTGAAAGAGCACGGTGACGGGTTGGATTCCTACGAGGCTATGGCAGGGGAGAATAATTGGCAGGATTACCTTAGAATCTCCGTCAAAATCCATGGTAATAGGAATAACATAGGGGTGATGAGGAGACTGATCAACAAAACCATCTTCAGAGTCTGAGATGATAGGAATGACAATTCTTGAGTCAGAATGCATATCTGCAGTTGTGGTGGACAAGTGCCTATCGTGATTGTTATTGTCATCAACTTTAGAATCTGTAGAGATGTGTTCAAAGTATACATTAGAAGGACTAACATCCCCTTCATTTGTAGCCATACCATTAGTGAAAGGGGGAGTGTTGTCTGTAGCAAATATTATATCTGAAGCAGAGGCCAAGTCTGTAGAAGCAACATTCGGTATGGGAAACAATTCTATCAAGTTTTCTTGGTGATTTATGCGTTAAAGTATAAAGAACTTTATTCAAATCAGACATCTCTTGATATGTACAATCTTTTAAATGGAGGATGGTAACATTTATATCCCTTTTGTATTGAGGAGTAACCCATGAAAACACACTTAGCGGCCCTTGGATCAAGCTTGGCCCGATGTGAAGTTTGTATATGAACAAAACAAGTGCGCAATCAAATACTTGCAAATGAGATGGATCAAGTGGTTGTTTTTGCAAGACTTCAAAAGGTGATTTAAAATGTAACACTCAACTAGGTAGTCAATTGATTAGATATACTATAGATAACACTCTGTAAGAACAAAATGATTTAGGAATATGCATGTGTATCATTAAGGCTATAGTTTTTTTCCAATAGGTCTCTATTTTTATGCTCAGCTACCTCATTTTGTTGAGGTGTGCCAACATAACTTGACTAATGTAAAATGCCATGAGTAGCTAGATATTGTGTCATATTTTTTGACATGTATTCAATGCCATTATCAGATTGAAGAATTTTTATATTTGTAGAAAATTGAATCATGACCAGTATTTGAAAATTTTAAAAAACATGCACAACTTCACTCTTTAATTTCAAGAGATAAATCCATGTAACACAAAAGAAATCATCTATAAAGGAAACAAAATATATGTAACCATAGTTCCAAGGAAACTCCTGAGTAGCTAAATATTTCAACAATATGATTTTCCATATAAGTAAATAACCAAGACATAACAAGTTAGTCATTGCATTGCCAAGCATCATAAGCTGGTGAAAGAGACACGGAAGGCTTAATATGGCCATTGATATACCCAAGTTTGGATCTTCTACCAAGAGCAATTGTCACAGCTCTTGACTAAGGGAGATAGTTAAATTCATTTAGTAAAACTAAGCCGCTCTCCTTCAAGCATATTGTAGGATCTATTGGTGCCCTCAACACCATCAATCTTGAATGGGTCTTTCATAGGAATTTCAACTAATCAGCAAGGTTTGAAATTAGCAAGGTATTACGAACCTACTCTGATACCATAAAGACAAAAGAATCTTGTATTATGTTTTATGTTATAGCAATAGATACACACACACACAACGAGGAAGGATGATGGCTATTAAAACTAAAACTCTGCAATCTACAATCAATGTTGGAGTCGGATA
The DNA here is from genome assembly GCA_018804465.1 of Populus tomentosa. NCBI lineage: Eukaryota > Viridiplantae > Streptophyta > Magnoliopsida > Malpighiales > Salicaceae > Populus > Populus tomentosa. The sequence goes on from CM031969.1 coordinate 29,752,234, forward strand.
CTTCAATTTGTGTGGCAAGATGTCTGTGTTGCAGAAGGAGTCTGTGTTGGAATCAAAATTAATTTGTTATGTTGGAATTGGAATTAATTTGTTGCTTTCCTTCGATACATATATTTAAAATTTATGGTGAGTTTTATACCTAATTATTTTTATTTTTAAAACTTTGGTACGATCTCTCCAAGACATTGATAGAGTACATATATAAAGTAAGTGTATGTGTTGTACTGAAAGATAAACTTCTCTTTGAAAGTAATTATTTGAATTGAACACATTTTTAATCTCAAACTTCTATTTGAAAGTAGGGACACATTTTTAATCTCATCAGAATTCTAAGTAAAAGAAGATAAATTTATTTATTGCACTAAAATTACGAAAGTAAATTAATCTTGAAGGAGCATTCTTAGACATTAAAATTTCAATAAATTTGGTCCAAGATCCAAATATCTATATGACCAAACAAATTTATTGGGTTTGGACTTAAATTAAATTAAAAATTCAGTTCAAATACATTTCATGGTTTTTATTTTAATATTCTTCTATTTAAGAGTATTTTAAGTAATTTTGATATCAATTTTTCTAAAATTTCATTTAGATGAAAAACATTTAAGATAAATTAGACTTAACTTATTTATAAATAGACAACAAAGCCACAACATCAAACACAATAATAAGAGGGAAAAAAAACAAGCAGGGACTAAAGAACAAATATTTAGAAGTTCTCTTAAAGAAATTCAAGTCCATCAAGAAAACAAATAATCAAAATCTTTCCCCTCACTAAATTAAATCAAGTTAAGATCTTTTAATTAAAATTTTTGAGCTCATGTGAAAATCTTTTTATTTCAAAATAAAATTTAGATCTGATCGTTAATTAGAAGATTTATACAAATAAAATAATATCTCAAGAGAGCTTCTACACTTTTTTTCTTGTAATTAAATTTATTATTGTAATTTTTACTGGGACTTTTTTTTTCTTTGAAACCATACGAAAGCCCATGATACAAAATCCTCTTATGCTCCCATCACGGGTAAATGGAGGCAAGTGATACCATTAATTATATATATTCGCTGTTATTGTAGTGTTTTCCTTAATATTTTCAGATTAATTTTTTAACGATGCACTCTTTAATTACATGATTTAGTGTATTAAAAAGAGATAAAAAATTTTAATAATGATTTAAAACTCAAACTTAAAAAATAAAAATAAAAAACATTTTTTTTTCAATCATGTAACAAGTCCTTTAAGATTAATTATTCAATGCTCTAGACCTCATTATCAAATGGAATTTTCTCAATATACAATGCCCGACCAAAAATATAAAAAGAGCATGCTCGTAAAAAGATTGTCCCACCAATTTATTTTTCCATTGACTTGGTAATAAAAAGCATGCCAACCTCCACATGCCAGATTTGGCATCTACTCGAGTAGCAAAAAAAAATGTCTTCCCCATTTCTAATTTCGACCTTCAATTTCATGTTTCATGTCCAAACCACCTATTAAAGATAGGTGGAAAATGATATGGAGAAATGGGGGAATAAAATTAATTAAGGGCAAAGAAAACTAAACCCTTTATAGAGAACATCAATATTTATGCAAGATATAAACTTTAAGAAGATTGCATTGTAGATCCTAAAATCTGGCAATGAAAGAAATTTTTGTAAAAAAATCTTGTCTAGACAATCTTCACATCATACTAAATGTGAAAAGAAAGAAGGCAAAATGTTCATGAATCAGAGACTAAAAGAGAATCCCAGATCATGTCCATGTCCAAGGAAGGCATTCTACTTAACTGAACAGCTTCAGCATCAGATGCTACAACCTCTTGACCTTTCTGGTTCTCGTGAATCACTTCGTGACATCCAGTTTTGCCTTCCAACTCAAAGTGCAACTCTTCTCTTGTTGAGTTTTGGCTCAAACCTTTGGGTTTTGTAGCATTCATGTCATGTATAATCTTATCTGGTGATGTTGGTGGTGGATCATCACTGTGCTTCTTTTGAACAGAAATATTGTTGCCTTGTGATATTGCTAACTGTAACTTTGCTTCAAGAAGGGCAGCTGTGGTTCCATTCAATGAATTGGCCTTAAGTTGATGCTTAAGATCTGGGAAATTCAAATGCGCATAATCTCCTCGTAACATGTAAGCTGCTGTGTCATAGGCAATAGCAGCTTCTTCTGCTGTGTTGAAAGTCCCTAACCAAACCCTCGTCCGGTTTCGCGGTAACCTAATCTCTGTAACCCATTTGCCCCAGTGCCTTTGCCTCACTCCTCTAAACGGCTTTCCCGGCGATGTTGAAGCTGATGAAAATGAAGGCTTTTGATGCTGGTTCTGCAATCTTCGACCGGTGTATTTCATCGGCTGTGCGGTCGTAGTTCTAAGCCAATAGTCATTAAATCCCTTAATAGAATAGTTAGCCAAGGTTTGATTTATTTTGAGCCAATCATTACCTGGTTGGAAATGAATCTGACCTAGTTGAGGCATGGAGAATGAAGTGTTTGGAAATAATGACGTAGGCTCACATCTTTGATCCATGCCATGTTGATCGACAGCTTGTTTGGGCTTTGATCCTTGCCAAGTTGTTTGAAAACTTGTTTGGATGAAAGCTTCTGGTTCCTGCAAAAACAAGGTCAAATTTGGAAATTTTGATGTGTTTGATGAGGAAGATGGAGAGGGAGGTTCAGATGCTTGAGCTTGGTTATTTAGTGCTGGAAAATATTCCGAGAAATTCACAGGATTAATGGAGCTTTCTTTGACAATATGGTCAGATATTGAACCTCCAGGAGAATTGATAGAATACAATCCTGACATAAAACAACTTTCATGATTTTGTTTGGAATAATCCTGTCTGCCAAATCCAGGGATGTTACCAACCAAATCGGTACCTGAAACCAGATAGTCTACAGAAGAACTCGATTCCGAACCTGAAAACAATCTTTCGAGAGACGATTGTGATGGCGATTTCTTGCCATTATTTACATCATCTACATGACAAGTAGCCCCAGCAAGAGCACCCCAAATGGTGGGATCACCAAAATATCTTGATCCTGTTGCCATTCCATGAAAACTACTATGAGCTGCCAATTCCTTGTGCATAAAGGTTTCCATTTTAGGAAACTGATCCTCCATACCAACAGCAACTATTTTCTGTTTGAAGAAAAAACACAAAGAGATGGAGAAATGATGTAAATGAAGCCACTCGATCCGTTATATATATTCATGCTAAAGCAACCATCATGTGAGACTGTTACAGGCTATTTAATTAAGTATTTGTTGGAGAACAATATCAATACTATCTTTTAATCTCTTCACCTCATAATTTAAGTCTTATGATTCAAATTGTTTTTTTGTCATGTTAGAGCCTTATTGATTAATTCATTATGAATTCAAATCTTATTATTTTTATTTTATTTGATAAAATTAATAACAATAAGGTGTGGGCATATATAAATTTTAAATTTAAATTAAGAGTTTTCACTTAAAAAAATATGTTAAAAAATAATATAAATCATGTATGTATTGGGATCTCATCTAATAGGTTAAGTCTCTGGATTGAATTGATTTTTTAATATAGTATTAGAGTTTTACTAACCAGATGGTCACACGTTTAAATTTTATTATTTTTATTTTCTTTTCTAATTTGAAATTAATTGATAGTACAAGATATTGTAGATTAGTTTAAGTTTTAAATTCAAAGAATTTTTATTTAAAAAAACATATTAAAAAATAATATAAATCATATATTAAAATCTTCTCACTAATTATTTAAACTTTTAAACTAAGATAAATTTTTCTCAAGATGATAGCCATTATTAATTTTTATAAAAGGGAAGGGAAGTTATCGGACTGATTCAAATCTCAGCTTGTTAAAGAAGGGAATAAGCTCACCACCTACCATTTCGTGCTCTCCATTTCAGAATGTTTTGTCAATATCCAATCAATGCCTGACAGCTTCGTGTTGCTTGTTAAAAAAAGAAGAAGCTCACCACCTTCCATTAATTTTCGAGCTTTCCATTTCAAAATGTTTTGTCAGTATCCAATCAAAACCTGACAGCTCAGTGTTCTTTGCATACCTCTCTTCATGGGTTCATGGGATGGGTGAATATTCTTACATGAGTGACAACAAAGAGCTAGCCTTAAACCTCTATTGGCATTAATTTGATGGCATATTTGTTAGTGTATTTTCTTAGCAAATGATCATGTGATTTTCTCAATCACCCACATGTTATATCTCCCTCTTTTTACTCTCTCCTCATGGGATTTTAAAGTGGGATTTGTGCTAATTGTTAAACAAGAAACTAATTAACTCTAATTAATTGAAACTAATTTAAATTAGGCAAAATATAAAACAAATATTTGATGCTTAAATCAGCTCGTTGCGTAGTCTAATCTTTATGGATTAAAAAAGATGGCCAAAGTAAACTAAGTCTCGATTGGTACTAATTTAAATATATATCTTTCGGCAAAGCTTCATTGTCAATATTATCATCAAGACATCATTAGTTTTGAGCAGTTCTCACTTCCAAATTGAATGAATTATGTCTATAAATGAGGAAATCATGGCTGCCTTCTTCCTTTCCTTTTTAATGAAAATCATGGTTGTTTTTTATACTATTAAATATAAACAATGTCCGAAGCTGAACACGCAAATAAACCCTTTTTTCATGAATATCATGGCTGTCTTTTGAGATGTGTTGGAGACGTTTCAAGAATCCCCGCAACAAGTAGGAAAGATAGGGTAAAAAGTAAGGCCACCCTTGAATTTTTGCCTGTTGTGGTACGTATATGTGCGGTTTGTGCTTTTTCTTAAACACAAATCTGAAAGTACACATCACAATTTTATATGGTTACAATTAAAAATTATCTCTTAAAATCTTAGTTAATAAGTGTTTGGTTCAACAATTGAAGTTGTATTTCACCAATAATGTTTTTCATGCAACTACAAAGCTAAGCCAAATATTAAAAAAAATCTACAATTTATAAATTTTTCTAAATCTGTTTTTTTAAACTATATTCAAAAAAATTATCACAGTATCAAGCACCCATTTAATTTGCTTTCCTCTCAAGCTAGCCACTTGGAGTAACCATTTTAAGCAGGGTAAAATACATAGTAGAAAGAAATAAAGAAATTCAAAAGGGTATGTTGTTTATCACTTTTTGGATGTTCTGATTTAATTATTATTATGTGTTCATGTTCTTCCAAATAGTGTGGTTGTTTGTCATTGTTATTTTATAGAGCAAGCACATGGTCCTTTGGTTAAACACTTAATCTGTCTAATTCATCACAGTTAGTAGAGACATGAAACCATGTTTCTCCAATGTTGCTTTCCCCCGTTTTTCTTTGGCCACCATTATTAAACTAGCTTCTTTATTCCTTCAGGATTTTGGCCTCAAGACAATAAAAACATAGTTTTAAAATCAGATTTAGAATAAATTGAGGTAAGGTTCGGATTATGGATCAGGTGGGTTAACTCAGATTGCCATTCTAACTCAAAAATATGTTTTTTTAAAAAAAAATCAACGTTTAATAAATGAATTTGAACGAGTCAGATCCAAGTCAGCTAGATCACTAAGTTAATCTAGTTTATTAATTAAACTAATTATATTTTTTTAGATCTAAATCAGTTCAGATATCAGATTAGTCCAGTTTCATATCAACCCGTCAAGCTAATTTTGCTTTCAAAACAATGCAATAAAACAAAAGGGAATGAAAATATGCATCTTTGCACACATCACTGTGCCTTTAGGTTTAAAAACAAAAAATAGGCATGTGGAACATGCATGAGCGATTGGTACATGGAAAACCATGCATGGAGTCTAAAATATACGTCATGCTGAGACTCTTCTAATGACCTTCCTTGTTCTACTTCCCTCCCACCACTCCCTCATTTCATAGACAAACCTGTAAAGTTTTTTATTCCGAATTAGTGACTGGTAACATGACTGGAATTGATTGCCAACTCACACAAGTTTTGTTTTTTGAGAAAAAACAAAGAAGAAATTTAAGGATTCAAAGTTGAGGCCATTTGGACATTTAACAGATCTATATGTCTATTAGACATGATAATTTAATGTATACAACACAAAAGCGACTGTTGTTCATAGCACTATCTTTCACTCTTCTTTTATACAATTAGCTAGGTGAATAATATTCTACAAATGTGGTCTAATGTGGGGAGGGGGAGAGAGAGAGAGAGAGAGAGAGTTATGCCCTAATTGACAATTGATTATTTCAAAAATTTGGCCTCTGAATTTCACAACTTCTCTCAAAACCTTGTGGGTCAAGCCTCATGGCATTATGATATAAAATATTGTACTTGTAGGTTCGAACTTAAGCTGGCCATAAAAAAATAAATAGAACAACATCTTCATGTTGTTTGCCGCACCTTGACTAGATAATTTCCCTTCTGCTTTTATCTTCTCTACTTTATCTTTTTAGGTTTCTCATAAACTTCTTTCACCAGGCAATTCATCCCTTGGATAACCACACTTTTAAGCTATCCCTTCTACTCCTGTCAAAACAGCCCCACATCATACATAATATTCTAACATGACCCACTAATTTAAAGATAAAAACCACTGCATGATCAAAGTGGAACATACATACATACATGTGTTCTTGCACATACATACTTCATCTTTCTTTTTTTTTCTAATAATAATAATTATTATGAATACAAAAGCTTATCTAGGAAGAAAATCTATCTTTAAATTTAAAATTTATTTTTTTATGCCTGATTGGCAAAGCAGTGCACTTTTCTTGCACCTGCATTTCACCAACAAAAACATCAAAACTAATGCTCTTACTATGGTGCACCGTGTTGATAAACAATAACCTTTTGCCAACCTACCACTAATCCTCTTAAATTACAATCATCATCATAATTCATGCTAATTAATCCCAAGAAAACAAAGGAAACAACATATAATGCTATTGGCTGGAGAATTTATTTTATCGACTTAATTAAATAAAACCCACAAGCAAAACGATAAATTTATGCATAAACATTCAATGGGGCAATTCATGCATGCATGAATTTTTCTGCAATGCCAACAAACCCTTAAGCAAGATAGAATACAAAATGTTATCCTCATTATGCTGAGAAAACTATGTTATACTAACCTATCTCCTCATGGGCACCATCATGAAATCTACCAATGTACAAGCAAGTTAAATAAAATTAAGAACCCTAGCTACAAGTGCACTTTTTGGCGACGACCATCTCAGATGATAAACATGGTTGTCACTGTCATTAGCACCGTTATAATTATCGTCAGGTGATTAGTTTAATGATAGGTTTAGAGGAGACAAAGTTAATGGTGTTATCGTCAAAATAGTGGGCCAAGTTACCGGAATAAGACAGTGGTTAGGTAGACAAAACGAACGTATATATAAAGCAAGCAGTTTGCAAATGGGGTCGCTACATGTGTCAAAATGTTTATAGTCATCCATCCATGACCATTAATCTTTCACTTTATATATATATATATATATATATATATATATATATATATATATGGAATAAATAGGGATGTTTAATAGGTATATTTTCTAGCACAAGTGATTTGGGATAAAATTAGTCTTGGTCATAGCCAGTGAAGATAGAAAAATTAGAGAGATTGTGGACCTATTTTAATTAGACATGGGGATCTTAGTGATACTAATTAATTTTAAAAAATAATATAGATGTACTAAATTTGAAAATTCTAATTTTAAAATATTAGTTTGATGATTAAGAAGGTTTTTTTTTCCTTAATTTCTTGATTTTTTTGGATTTGAATTTGTCTACCATTAAAAGAATTTGATTATTTTAAAAAAAATATTTATTATCAATTAACATACACACTGATATAATGATATTCTGTTACCTATGAATGAAGGATTTTGATTTGAAGTTCAAAATATATGAAATAAAAAGTTAAAAAATAAAATAATTAATAGACCATCTAATTTTATCGGTCTTGTTTGACATTATGATTTAATCATACTTTTAAAAGTTATTTTTTAATTTTTAAAAATAATTTTATGATGTTTTTAGATCGTTTTAATATATTGATATTAAAAATAAATAAATAAAAATATTTTGATATATTTTTAAATAAAATATATTTTAAAAAATAATATATATCATATTCTCAAACAAACTCATCATAATTAGTAGCCCTAATCAAATGCCTAGTAGGATAAGTTGGTTAAACTCACCATGGCTCACCAAACTCATCACAAAAAGTCATCATTTATTATAATGCAATAGCTGCCACAACAACTCCAACAAAGCAAATGTTTTCAGCACTTCTTTATATCGTTGACTTGTATTTTTTAGGGTTTTTTTTCTCTTTAATTTTGTTCTTTTGCATGTTAAGGACCACACGATACAAATTAACAAGCACGCTTAGTGGACTTGTGATCAATTTATTTTTTTAAGGCCTAATGATGTACAAAGAAAAGTACGTTTTATGGGAAGGGTTTATGAAACTAAAAATAATAGTTATTAAACATGATTTGAGGATAATTCAGTGTAAAATTCAGATCACGAATGAAACAAGTTAACCATATTAATAAATAAAAAAATAAAATGAAAACAACATTGTGTTACATAGATAGCTAATAATGGGAGGCATGAGCCAAGTAGAGGAAGCTGCCTGTAGGGGAGGAGAATGAGAACGCAGGGCATGAGATTGAGACGTTCTTTATCAATTATAATGTGACTGATGGGGTGGCGTGGGTGCCATGTCATTTTAAGAGCTTGTATGGTAATATAATTATGGTTATTATTTAAAGTATTTTTATATTAAAATATATTAAAATAATATTTTTATTTTAAAAAAATTATTTTTAAAATTAATAAATCAAAACAATTCAAAATACACATACAAAATTAATTTTTAACAAAAAAAAATTATATTTTTAAAAAACACAGTTTGATACACGTTTTCAAATTATTTGAAAAAAAAACTTCCACAATAGTGGACCACATTTCTTAAAAGCATTTGGGATTTTCTACCGACTTTGATGCAACAAGATTATAAATTTCTGTTCAATCAATATATCTACAGAAATGAAGTTTCTTATCACTTTTTCCTAAATTTAAACTCTCTAGATGTATAATAATGCATTGCACCAAGCCACAGTCATGTTCCTCTCCGTACGTATGTGCACAGAAGAGTCCTAGAATGACTGGAAGCCGTCACACCATGCATTTTGTTTAAGAGTTCTAATAAAGTAATCGAAAATTAAGTCAAGATTTATGCCATATATCTAATAATTTCCCAGCAAAAAAAAAATGAGATTAATTATGAAAACTTTTGCAGAAATCTTTCCTTGATCAAAAGTGAAGACACCAGTTAATTATGAAAACTTTTGCAGAAATCTTTCCTTAATCAAAAGTGAAGACACCAGATTATTACCTGATCAATTAATTGAGACATATTTCATAACAATTTTGTAGAGATAATAATACATTGTTTCTTCATACAGATTTAATTTACTGCAAGGCAAGTACGTGTACACATGTACACACATCCATGATATTTTGCATAGATATCAAACTCATGTTTGTTCAGCTAAATTAATAATTATAATACATAATCTTTCGGTAATTAAGTTCCAACTTATATATATATATATATATATATATATATATATATATATATGATAGACTGACATATTTCATATAAGCATGCTGTTGGCGAATATTATTGGTATAAGAAAAGCAATCAAAGTAGTTCAATTTTAGGTACTCAAGAATGAAATATATATTTATTCTACTCTACCAAAGATTTAAGAGGTAAGGATTTGAGTGGGTTTTTATTAAAAATTCAGAAGAAAAAATAAAGTCAATCAATATTACTTTTCATCATCTCCATTCTCCAATTCTTTTTTATTATTATTAACATATTTATCCAAGCCAGCTTGCGCGCAACTCAATTAATCCTATAAACCTTGAAATTAACAATCATATAAGTCTTTAGTAACTTTGAGGTTTTTGAGACTTGAACTAGTGATCTCTATAGAACAAACCTAGAGTTTAACCAGTTGAGCTACACTCTTCAGGGTTTGCATTCTCCAATTCTTTCTTACACTATGGGTTACCCTCATTTTACTGTATGTGTGTATGTGTGTATTATAAATTTAAAAGCATGTCTCCATGCATCTCTTAATTATTTTAAAATAATATAAATTTTTTTTATATCTTTTTCTTCATCATAACCAAAAATATTTTTCTTTTTTATATCTATTATTTTTATCTTATAACAATAATCATCACAAAACAATAATTTTTTTCTTTCTTTCTTAAGAAAAACATGATATTTTTAATAGAATAAATCATGTTTCCATTAACTTTTAGATGAGCTATTTACATTCGAATTGTTGTATTTATAAGAAATTTCTAGTGATCTTCTTTTAAATTTAAATCCATGAAAATAATAAAATAATAAAAGTGAATTTACTTGTTATCTTAAAAGTATGTTTGCGTTGCTTTTTAAAATGTTTTTTACTCAGAAAAGTATACTAATAATTTTTTTAAAAAAAATTATTTTTAAAATCAGCATATCAAAATAATTTGAAAACATTAAAAACATATTAATTTAAAATAAAAATAAAAAAATTAATTTTTTTCAAAAATAATTTTAAAATGTAATATCAAACATGCACTAAGTCAAACTCCAGAAATCATATACAATCTGATGTATCAATACTTAGAATCGTTCAAAATCTACCCTAGCTGCCGTTGCACCTAGTTCGACTTCAGACTTTTTATAAGTTATAATTTGGAGTCAACTAGAAATGTGACCTCATGCAATTGTGCCTGCGTCTTAAGCCTAGTACCTGCCACCCTACGTTATCATTTTATTGCTTTTTGCTCTCAAGAACAAGAAGAATCAGAAGAGGACAAAAAAAAAAAAAGGAGAGTCAGACCCGGAAACTTGAAAATTGAATACAAGATCAAATAGACGGGTCCAAGAACCTAGCCTCGTTTGAGGGCAGAAACAAATGAAGTTTATACGTGTGCAATCATCATTAAAAAAAAAAATTATTGTTTTGGAGTTTATTCTGTTAAATACCAACTAGTTGCGTTTTAAGAAGTAATACTACTTCGATCCAAAAATGATTTGGTGGGTATCCCAAGTAAAACAATCTGTAAAAGAAACCCGATTTCCCAAAATCACATAAATCAGCAACATAGTTTGACAGTGGTGATAATTAAGTTTGCACTAGATTAGTATCTTAAGATAGAAATATATATAAATATGTTTGATCAGAGAAATATAAATGGAGACATAAAAAAATAAATTTGTTACAGTTTTGAAGTGTGAATGTTTATTTTTTTAAAAATAAAACTATTATTTTATCACAGTTTTCCATCAAATATTCAAGATAGAAATATTTGATTGAAAAAAGGGTAGAAACCCATTATACAATGCGAGAGTAGTGGAGGCTATCGGGAACACTTTGAAGGCTTAGGAGAAAGCGAGGAATCCAATCACAAAAACTAGATAATTTTGAGCAAACAACAACAGTAATGTTGGCTAACTTGGAACTTATCTTTCAATTGATGGGAGATGCAAACAAGTATCATGAAAAGTAGATTAACTTTACTAGATACTCGAGGCAGACCAAAACTGTTCAAAAAAAAAATATTAACTAATTAACAGAGTTAAAAGCTTAATTTTATTTCAACAAAATCTCTTATCATCATCAAAAAGATAGAACTTGTCATACCAAACTTACGATGCTAGAAAATAGTGGTTTGAATTTCTAGACTTTATAACTAGTATTAGTATGCTTTTAATTCTATTTTGAAAAGATTTGAAACAATCATTAATTTTAAAGTTTATATAAGATGATTATTAAAAAAAACTTTATTTCAAGTATATAAGCAATTAGATTGTTATTTTTTGTCTTTTGTTCAATTTTCTAAAATAACAAGTAAAAAAATTATGGAAATAGTGTGTCTCTTCAAAGTAAATAATGTCAACATCACAACAGTGACAATAACAACATTGTTGCAAATATTAATTTACTTGTTGATGTTTTATCAACTATTGATGAAGAAGAAATCAAGAAGCTCCTAAATATGCATGTAGTAATTCTAAAGATCTTGCAAGCAAAGACAAAGAGGGCATGATAATTTCTAACAATTCTTCTAAAAATATTATAAAAGATTACTCGAAGTTTCTTTAGACACAAAAGTTGAAGTATTGAAACTCATGGATAATGATGAGATGAAGTTTAAAATAAAAGAATATGTAAAGGAACTATAAGTGATCTTCTTAGTAATAAAAAGTATAATATTAACTATTTATTTTTCTTTAGCATGCACATCTTAAATTAAAATTTGAAGTTCCCGTACATGCTACTACTTCGTGAATATATTAGCTGCAATGCTATATTTGAAGTATTTAATCATTTGGAGTGGAAAAGTTTAATTCTTCATAGGTAACTGCAAGAATGATCTAAGCCAAGGATCTACATTATAGGGCATTCAATGACCAAGAATTTCCTTCCCTACGCTCATCTTATTCTGACAGTTTAAAAACCAAGGCATACGATGACACCCATTGTTCTACCACATGTCAACAACAGTATTATAATTTGCAATCAAGGCCATTATCATCATCCCTGTTCTTGCTCCAAGCAGTTAATTTTAGAGGATTATCTGCTCCAATTAGGTATTGAGCTCAAAATCGATGGCCTTCATTTGCAAAACATGCTTGACAACCAATTACCAAGCATATACAAACAAGAGAGACTCCGGAACCAACTGAACCGAAGAATTCCCCATGGTAACTCTGCAAATTCCTTCATTTCCTTAATTCCCACTTGAGGTAAATAGGCATATTGATTCGTAACTTGCCAACGTAAGGGATTAAATAGTTTTCCACAAAAAGACCAGAAATGAAGTGCCATTTCAATAATTTAGGCTAATCAAACACATCCTAACCGTAATTATGCATGAAACAAAACACAGGTATTTGAGATGCTATTTAGCCGTGATATCTTTCAAATCATTGCTCAATATGTACTCTGATCTCCACAGCCTAACTGCTCAGAAAATCTAATCTCCCTATTCTCCATTAGAATCACCAGAATATCTTCTTGGTCCTCAAAAAAATAGCTTATCTCCTCGTATTCACAACATACATGAGCAGGTTTATGCATAGCCTAGAGCCCTAGGACAAAGGGACAGCCGAGTCAAGGAAATGCCTGAAATTTTGTTAAGCTCACCTCACACCTATTTTTCTATTTTTCTAAGCCCTTTTATTCAAACTTATGTATATTGTAATTTGTAAGTGATCGGCAGGGGTTTCCCCCTCCTCAAGCTCTACAGAAAACGTAGGCACAACTATTTCCTCATTCCTCATAACCACAAACAATGCAATTACCTTTCTAGTGTGTGTTAATAATAATTGTACGCGACGGGAGAGAGAAATGTTCAATGTTTTCTTCAAAAACAAAGTCTATCACAAGAACAAAGTAATCTTTAAGCAGAACTAAAATCTAAACGTCCAAACATTAGTAAGCGACCATGAGTTTCAAGTGATTGAAGACATTCTACAAAAGATATAGATGCTCACATTGTAGTCTGTGGTGCATTCAAAGAATGAGTCATCTTTCAGAAACCATTCAAACCGACCAACACTATTCTTATGTAATGCCTTTAGACAATATTGCCATCAAAATGAAAACCATCAACAAGTAGCGGACAAAAAATCCTTACAGGGCTTGTGAACGCCTGCAATTCTTTTACCTAATACCTTTAAGATGAACCGACTAACTTGGCTATAATGCACATTGATAGGGACACCAAAACCAAAATATTATTTACACACGCGTATGATCATAAACAATGAAGGATAGCCCAAACAATTGAGAGATTGGGCTTTAATTTGTGTTTTTTGGTTTAAGTTATATGAACTTTTAGTTAAAGTTTATTAATTTGGCTTTATTTGTTAGGTTTGATTTAATTATTGTTGGGTATTTTATTTAGTGGGCAATAAACCCAGTCACTTGTTCTAGCTAAGGTTTTAGTATTTATATCCTCCTTTTCTAAATGTTTAGCAGTTTTTAATGATTAATGAAAATATTACAGACTTTGCATATCCTCAATCCCTTTTCTTTTCTTTCTTTGCTTTCTCTTCTCAGCTTCTTCTCTAAAAGCTTCTTTCTTTTCCTGCTTTAATTTTTATTATTTGTTGTCCCGCATCAAATTTGGTAAAGAGGAATATTGTAGTGTTGAAGTGATGAGCTTAATCTTAAGGATTTTAATGACCTAGATGATGAGGATGTGCAAGAAAAGGGACTTAACACAATGAGTCCACGTGAGCTTGAGAATGAGGTTAAGAAAGACTCTGATATGTCTGTTTTAATTGCAAAGGAAATTTTAGGGAATTCTTTAGTGGAATCGCCTATAGAGATGAGTACGGTCTTAGAAAAGTCTCATGATATTAGTCCTCATAAACTACTTGATTCCTCATCCCATATGCTTGGTGTCCAGCACATCATAAGTTTAGAGCAACATGTTGAGTTTCCTGACCCCTCACCTCATACACGTGATGAGGAAGATAAAGATAATCCTAGTTTACTTGATTGTGTCCATACCATATCTACTTAGGTTTCAAACAATGTTTGTCTCATTCCACACCCTCAATCATTTAGTGTTCATAGTTATAAACCTAAAAAACCAACAGAACACCTTCTCATATCTCCTCACGATAGGATGTTTAAGTCAGTTGAGTCATTACCATGTAGAATTCATAATTTGCATGTTGAGATCATGAAACAAATTCAAACAAGTAATGAACAATACAAATTGCAAGTTGATTTCCTTAAGCATTATGATGCACTTAATGTTGGAGATTATTTCATGATACAAATTAAACTTGAACGGTATCCTTTAGAAACCAATCATAAATTGCAAGTAGTGCTAGACCATCAAATAAATGTTGCCATTAAACTTTGATATTAGCTCTACTTTTAACATGAAAGACCTCAGTATTTATAAAATACAACCTATCCCTGATGCTTCTTTTGATACCCCTACCTCATTATCCATATCTTTGGCACAAAAGAAACATATTAATGCTACTTTGAATGCACAAGTTGTTTTTATCAAGGATGGTGAACTTTAGCAAATCCCAGTAGATGGGCTCGACAACCAGATTCAGACTATACTTGAATTATCAGAGAGACATCACAACAGCTTGATCCTTAACTTTGAGAGCGTTATCGAAGTCGCCTTGACCTAAACTCAACGGGGTCGAGTTCTTCCAACACCGGGAGAATTGGTGGGGACACCGAACCCGAAATATTATTTACACACGCGTATGATTATAGACGATGGAGGATAGCCCAAACAATTGAAAGATTGGGCTTTAACTTATGTTTTTGGGTTTAAGTTATATGAACTTTTAGTTGAGGTTTATTAATTTGGCTAATTGGCTTTATTTGTTGGGTTTGATTTAATTATTGTTGGGTATTTTATTTAGTGGGCTATAAGCCCAGTCACTTGTTCTAGCTAGGGTTTTAGTATTTATATCCAACTTTTCCAAATGTTAAGCAGTTTTTTATGATTAATGAAAATATTGCGGACTTTGCATATCTTCAATCCCCTTTCTTCTTTTTCTTTGCTTTCTCTTCTCAGCTTCTTCTCTAAAAGCTTCTTTCTTTTCCTCCTTTAATTTTTATTATTTATTATCACGCATCACATGGTTTGAAAAAGCTAATGAAATTCCAGTTAGATAATTTATACCTTGAAAAGGACAAATATTCATTATCTATGGGGGCTTACTGTTCTAGGTTAGAAGCCCTACTCCAATTTAAAAGAAAATTAGGTCGCTTATGATTAAGTTCAGAATACCGTGTCATACAGAGAACCTGCTACAGGCCTCCAATTTCACAAAGTGATGTGCTCAAGTCACACATATAAGAAAGCCCTAGTTGTGCATTGAATATACACCAAAGTGCAATTAAACCCATCAAATGGTGGGGTTTAAAAGCACATTCAGCCAATGCTCGAATAGTAATAACTTTTTTCAGCAATGAACTCTAATCCATCCATAGAAATATTTTTAAGATAGTGACATCCTAGTCCATTGTATTCTAGACAATGGGGAGACTACTGAATGCTTCTGTAAACAGCCATGAGGTGATTCTTAAGAATAAGCAAACCGTGCAGTAATTGTCTAAAAGAGAGTTTTCATGAGCTGTACTAGAAACTCATGTTTAACTAACATGTTTATCTCCCATAATCCCTAATTTCCTTTCCATCAGCCCTAAACCTTCCTAAAAGCGTAACCAACATCCATACAATATAATAACACTATCTTTTCGTTCTTCAACTCTAGCCATCTCAAGGCTAGCACAACTATTAAGCTTAACTAAATTTCAACATCTCCATCTCTAATTGACCAACAACGAGCAGTAGAACACGGATTTATGCGTGTAATTATCAATCTCTCCAAAATTGCGTGATTCAATAATTAAAATGCATAAAATTAAACTCAATAAAAACAACTAATTCATCCATAACCGATCCAATCAAGCAATTAAAATTTTCAAAACTGATCTTCAAAACTCCAAATCAAACTAAAAAAACCTCAAATAAACAGACTGAAAGTGTATTTCCAACCCAAACACACATAATAATCCATACAAAATATCAAATCCACATCAAACCGTAATCAACACAAAACCACATGATTAAAACACAGCAAACTTCTCTCTATTTCTAATTATTCCCTTTACCTACTCCCGAAGTTTCCCCTCCCGCCGCCTGTGCTGCCTTCTTCGCCGCCTTTTCTTGCAGCGCCTTCGCGTCTCTACAAAAATAAATGCAAAGAATCTTGAAATTTAACCAAAACTAAATTTAAAAAAATGTAAAAAAAAAAAAAATAGAGGAACCGATCAACCTTTCACGACGCTGTTCAGGAGTCAAACCGTCATCCTTGCCTTTGTTTACTTTGTTACCGCTACGAGCTTGAGCTCTCTCGCGATCTTTTTCTCTTTGATTTCCGCGTGAAAATTGAATCAAAGAAACAAAATTAAAAAAAAAAAAAAAAAAAACAGCAGGAAATAAAAGAAGAATCAAGAGATCTAAAATTAGATAAGAAAAATGAAAAGGATATGAGTCATGATTCTTGCTGCTGCTGTTGCTCTTCAGCGGAGACGGATAGATTCTGTTTTCCGATTTGTTAGAGAGAGACTTTGCTACGCAGAGCTGAGAGCAATAGAAACGACAATTTGTGAATTTTTTTTATTTATTTATTTTTTCTTTTAGAAGGGAGGGAAGGAAGTGGAGAATCGAGAGCGTTTTTTTTTTCTTTTAAAGAATCGAGAGCGTGTTTTTTTTTTCTTTTAAAGAGGTGGTATTATTATTATTATTATTATCCAATCATGAAATATCCACGATTCTCAACCACCTTTAAAAAAAAAAAAAAAATATATATATATATAAAAAAAAAAAAATTAAAAGTTCTTGTCATATTTTTATAGCAATGAACATTCAAATAAAAAAAAAAATTAGTTAGTAGATTTTATTGACACATACTAAAAGCCTTAGTGTTTTTACTACAACAATGAACATGAATGGTAAAATGCGAAAGTTTTTTTTTCCTTGGTCATCAAAAATTATTAAAGCTTTTTTTATTTTTTATTTTTTATTTTAAATTTAATTTTTTAAATTTTATACTTTAATATTGGATTTACTGGGTATTAAATTTTATAATTTATTTTAATTTATTTTCTATAAAGTTATCATAGTCTCATAAATCGAGTTACGAGTTTTACGAGTTAGTTGTGTTGATTCGGTTTATTTCTTAATATTTTTTTCAATTTCATCTTTCAACATTGTGTTGATTGAAAGTTAAGTTTCATAATTGTTTTTCAATTTACTTTTTATATCATTATCATAGTCTCATAACTTAGATAGTGAGTTAGCCAAGCTGACTCAAATTTATTTTGTTCTTTTTTAATTGAATATTAGTTTTCAATTTCATTTTTTAATATTAGATTGATTAGAAATTGAATTTTATAAATTAATTTGTTTTTCTTTCTATAAAGATGTCCTAGTCTCTTGACTCAGGTTTGGCAGGTTAACTCGAGTTAATTCAAATTACTTTTTATCCTTTTTTATTTGATTTTTTCTTTTCAATTTAATCCATCAACATTGAGTTGATTGAGAATTGACCTTCATTTTTGTTTTCTATGAGATTATCATAATTTTATGACTTGGGTTGTGAGTTAGCCTAGTGATTGGGGTTTTTTAAAATCCTTTTTTTAATTGAATTTGTTTCAATTTCATCTTCAATATTAAATTGATTGGGAATTGAGCATCATAATTTATTTTGATTTTCTTTCTATAGGGTTATTTCAATTTCATGACCTAGTTTGGGCAAGTTAACCTGAGTTGACTTGACTTAAGTTTTTAGTTGAATTTTATATTCAAATTCATTCTTTAACATTAGGTTGAATGAAAATTGGGTTTAATATTTTTTTTATATGTTTTCTATAGGGTTATCAGTGTCTTATGACCTGGTAATGGGTTTGGTAAATTAACCCGAGTTGATCTAATATGTTGTTATTTTAATATTTTAAAAAACATGTCATTTTAATTTTTTTTAGTTAAACTAAATTTTTATCAATCATCTAGGTTGTTTTTGGACCTTCCAAGTCAACCAAATCAATTCTCATGTAGTTTAAAAATTTTCTTGTAAAAAACACACTAAAAACACTACGATATTTTTTTACGTCTAAGAAAAACTTCATTTGACTCGCAGCATATATCGATCATCTAGGCTGTATTTGGAACTTCTAAGTCAATTCTTATATAGTTTAAAAAATTTCTACTAAAAAGACACATTAAAAACATCAGGATATTTTTTACGTCTAAAAAAAACTTCATCCGACTTGCAGCCTAGCACGAGCAATGATCTAGTACTAGCTATTTGACCCTTGAATAATGTTTTCTTTTCCCCTCCTTTGTTTTTCTTTTTCCCAATATATGGATTTTTTTAATCTCAAATTAACCCTTTAATATTAGGTTTATTGGGGATTTAGTTTTATTTTTTTAATTTACTTTTTATGAGATTATACTAGTCTTATGACTCAAACTATAAGTTTGACGGGTTGATTTGAGTTTTTTTTTCTTTTCCTAACTAATTTTTTTTTTCAATTTTATTTTTTAATATTTGATTGATTCAGAATTAGGTTTCATTATTTGTTTCAGAATGATTTATATGAGGTTATTCTCGTTTAATAGACTCAAGTCATAGTTAACTCGAGTTTTTTTTATGTCTTTTTGTAATTAGTTTTTCAATTTTAATTTCATTTTAATCCTTCAACATTAGGTTTATTAGGACTAAACTTCATAGTTTTTTTTTTAATTTATTTTTTATGAGGTTATATCAGTTTCATGACCTAAATTGTGGATTTAAATAGTTAACTCGGTTGACTTGAGTTTTTTTTTCTCTTTTATAATTGACTGTTTTTCTCAATTTTATCCTTCAATGTTTGATTGATTGGAAATTAGGCTTCGTGATTTATTTCAATGTGCTTTCTTTGAAGTTATCCTTGTCTCACTACTCAAGTCACAAGTTTAGTGAGTTAAATTGAGTTGACTAAAGTCATTTTTTATCCTTTTTAATTAATTTTTTTCAATTCCATCTATAAACACTGGGGTGATTAACAGTTGGGTTCATAATTTGTTTTAATTTTATTTCTATTAAGTTATCTCAGTCTCATGATCTAGGTCGCGAATTTGGTAGGTTAATATGGGTTGACTCAGATTAATTTTTTAATTTCATCCTTCAACATTGAGTTTACTGAAAATTGAACTTCATAATTTGTTTTGATTTATTTTATATGGGGTAGGGTTATCATGATTTTATGACCTAACATGCGAATTGGCTAGTTAACCTAACTTGATTTGAATCGATCTAATATGTTGTTATCTTAGTGTGTGTGTGTGTGAATAGAATCTAATTTTGAATAATTATTTTGAGTCAAACTATGTTTTTATCGGTCATCTGAGTTGCCTTTAGACTTGTTAAGTCGATCGTATAATATTATGTCAATCCTCACACGATTTAAAAAGAATTTCCTACTAGAAAAAAAAACATTAGCAATGCTTAAAAAAATTTTATATTAAACAAAATATTTGATTTAACCTACAATGAAACGCAAGCCAATAATCTAATTAGTACTTAAGTCTCTTTCAATGTTGAAAACAAAAAGAATATGAAATTCCATTAATTTATATCTGTTTATTGTTATTAAGAATAACTCGAAAATGAATTACTTGAATTAGACAAAACCAATACATCTTGGGAAAACAATGTTCATACAAACTTAGAGTTAATGTTGACTGAAATTATATAATGATAATTTCACCCTCCGCACCAAAAATCATTAAATTGACTATTAGAGGTAGTGAGGTCTTTTTATAAAATCCATTAATCATTATCAAATTCATTGGAGATAAATAAGTTTTTTCATTTTTCAAAAGCACGGTGAAAAAATCAAAATATCCTTGAAAGCAAAAATTATAAATTAGTGTCTAAAGTTTTTTTTTCTATTTTCATACTAGTTTTTCCATTATGATCAGGTTGGATGAATAACAATTTGATATTTTATTAAATATAAAATATAATTATAAAAACAAAAGGTAGTTGATTTGTATGGGAGGTGCTTACGTTTTTTTTTGTGGCGTATGTGGCATCTCTTGACGGTAAATAAACCAGTTTTTATCATGTCATTGGAATCATCACAACATCCTCTTCTTTTTGGGACAAAACATGGCAGCTTTGAAAGGACGGTGTGATGTCGGTGGCTTTTTTTTTCTTCTACTCCTCTAGAAAATCACATTGGCCATTCGATCCTTCTTTTGATTTCTAATTGTTATTATTGTCTGTTTATAAAATTTAAATTTATTTTCAATTTCATTATTCAATCTCAATTTGTGATATGTTATTTTTTTCAATTTTATCATTCAATCCCAATTGATTTTTCATTTCAATTTCACCGTTTAATAAAAAATTTGCTTTTATTTTTTATTTCAATTTTGATTAGCATTCTTTTGATTTTATTTTGTTTTGTTAAATTGATTTTTCTTTTTAATTTCACCATTCAATAAAAAAATAAATTTATTTTTTTATTTTAACTTTTATCCTTATTCTTTCAATTGCTATTTTCTGTTTTAGATCCTTTTATATAATTGAATTTTTTTTTTAATTTTATCCTTCAACATTTGATTAGTTGGCAATGAGGCTTTGAGATATTTCCAAATAGGGTGTTTCTGGTCTAATATTAGGGTTATGGGCTTGAAAAGTTAATGCGTGTTGACATATGTTTTTTTCACTTATTTTATTTGAAGCTTTTATAATTTGATAATGAGTTTTTTAAAAAACAAAAAAATAGGCTTAATAATTTTTTTTATTTTCTTTTTATTGGGTTATTCCAATCTCATGACTTGGACCATGAGTTTATCGAGTTAACCTAGGTTTGCTCGGCTCTTATTACTTGGGATATAGATTTGTTATGCTAACTCAAGGTTGACTCGAACTAGTTTTTTTATCATTTTCTATTCAATGTTATCTTTTCATATTTAATTAGCTAAAAATTAAACTACATCAATTGTCTTTTTATGAAAAAAATGTTTTTTTTATAAAGTTGTCACGATCATTTTTTAAAAAATTTGATCCATTTGTTTGTGTTGTTTATTTTTTTATCATCTAATTAAAATAAAAACAACCTTATTTGACCCAAACAGGTCTATACCAAAGTTGCAGGTTCTTCTTCCTATTTTAAAACATGTTTGATGCACCTAAACATTATTTTTACGTAAAAAAATATTTTGGCCCGCGGCTTAACGCACTCCACAACTAATATATATCTAAAACAAGAAATTAAAAAGGATTATCACTATATCTAAGATTTTTTTATTCGCGTCTTCTAAAATCTTAAAAATAAAAGGACACAAAAATATCTATTTTTGTAATAAGAGTGATTTTTAGAAAAATAAAATATAGTAGTATAACAGTTGGAAGCGATCAAAAAATATTGGCATCTCCACAGGACTATAAGAGCTAACATGATTGATATTATTAATAATAAATTTATTTTTAAAATTATGACTTGAAATATTTCAATGTCTTGAGAGACAATCCCATCAATATTAAAATCATATCTGTGGTGATTATTTTGGGATAAAATCATAACCTAACAAAGAACTCTATGGGCACTTGGGTGTGCCTTGTTGTGTTTTCATATCTCTATAGCATGGGCACTCATCCTTGTTCCCAGATGTGCCTGAGGGAACACACAAGCATTGTTTGCAGCAATAGTTGCAGAAGAAAGTGCATGCACTCTTGTGTGAGGTTGCTGAGCATCGGACATCGCAGGCTTTTGGACAATCTGGAAATCATATGTTTTTTAATCATTCTTATTATTAGGTAAGTAAGCAAATCATAAGAATCTAGATCATATTTTAAAAATAAAAAATAAATATAAGTTCTTGGAATATTGTAATGATGATGCAAAAGGGTTTTTTTTAAATTGAAAACGTTTTAATAATGTTTAAAAATGCTTTATTGTTTGAGGGAATGGTTTTAAAAACTATAAAAGAAGATTTTATATTATCTATTTAAACATAGAGGATTTATATAACAACTTTTTAAACTTTTAGACAGTATTTATAATTTAATAATAATCAAGGGGTTTTGTTATAATTTATTCAAAAGTAAAATTTGATTTGTGTTATTTTTTAATTTTCATCGTTTCATCTAATTAGCATCTCTATATATTTTATATTTTCGAAGCAACAAAACCTTGTGAGAAATGGAGAGCATACCTTGCAATTTAACAGACCCCTCGCCGCCAGCCTATTAATATCAAAATCAATAAAATATGTTAGTATGAAATTAAAATTTAATTAATTGAATGAAAAACCCTGCTATTCATATCCTTATTCAAGACTTCTTCTTCTCCTAAGATATTTCAATTGTAATATGTATGATACAAAAATAAATGGATAAATTACAACACCTACTTGAGGTATTGTAAAATAATAAAGATCACCTAAAAGTTTGAACATTTGACAAAAAACCCTTTATATTAAAATAAAAAGATATTAGAAAATCCTTCTTTCACGTCTTATATGTGTGTGTATATATAAACCCGAAATACCCTTAATTAATATTTTTAAAAATAGTTAAATAAAGAATTTAAAAGCTGAATAAAGAAAAAAAAAGGGGGGGGGTATGGTTCTTTTTTAGTAGATGAACAATGTTTAGGTTCACTATTTAATTTCATTCAATTTTGTTTGGAGCTTCCTTTTAATATTCTTTCTCTAATTTCAAAATTTCTTAATTTAAGTGTTGCTGTTTTTCTAAATAACAAGTACATATGGGCAGGTGGGATATCGTAGGGTTCATCAAAAGGAGATTTCTATACGAAACTTTCAACTTGTGGGGATTTTTGTCAAATGTTCAAATTTTTAAATGATATCTATAATTTCATAAAACCTTAAGATTTATTGTAATTCATTCAAAATAAATAAATAAATAAATAGTATCAAAATGAGAACCCTGGGAGCCGGCGTACGGCTTGCCATGAGGTGGTTGTGGCCCTTCAAACGTTTCCTAAGGTTATTTTTAACCCTTATATTTATGTGTTATTTTAAATGATCTCTTTAATTAGAAATTAATTTTGACCCTTTAATTGAAGGGTTCATTCAATTGATTGGGCCCCTTTAAAAGTTTTCTTATTCTATTTACAACCCTGTTTATTTTAGTTTAGCTCAGTATTCATCCTTGTATATTTTTATTTTGTTGGTATTTGCCTCCCCCTCCCATTTATTTAATTTCATCAAAAATTAAAAGCATGCCATTCCTGCATGCCTGAAAGAATTAATTAATAGTATGGTAATTAAAAAAAATCAAAGGGAAAACATACGTGTGCATGTGTACTATATGCGTATAGAAAAAAAAAAAAAAGGAAAAAAAAGAGAGAGAGAGTGCTGACAAGTTAGAGAAAGAAAACTGACTTGTGAGGTATCAATAACAAAGGCCATGGCAACAAGGAGAATGAGAGCAGCAGAGAGGGAGAAAGAGAGCTTAGCCATGGTTCCTTGATCTGTTCTCTCTTAAGATTTTGAGGTAGACAAGGCAAGAAGAGTACTTGGTTGGTCTACACAGGCATACTTCTGTACCTATTTATAATAAGAGACTTCAAACGTGAAAAATATTCATATTCATCCTATTATAGAAATTAATTTATGCGGATAGATTTGAAAATTTATAAGATTTTGTTAATAATAGTTTGCTGTGAAAATTAGCAAATATAAAACGTTCCTATTTGGACATAATTATTGTATGGTATAGATTTTAACTACATTAATTAGAAAATAATTAATTACATCAAACTTTTTATAATTTAAAAAATCAAACTTTCTATAATTTAAAAATCAAAGGGAAAACATTAACAAAAAAAATTAAATCATGTGAAAAAAACATTATAACTTTCCTCTCAAAATACTATGAATTGTTATAACAATATTTTTTCTATATTTAATTTCAAGTATAATTACCAAAAAAAAAAACCCAACCATATGTTGCTTTTACTTGATCACATCTTCCTCATTTTTCTTTTAGTTTTTCACCTCAAATCACATCTTTTCATTAACCCATTTTTTTTATTGATTAAATTTACAGAAGAGAAGATATATATATATATATATATTAGGATATTATCTTCTCACGAACATTGAAAAACTTCACTTCACTATACTAAAACTTTATCACTCTCTTTATTGTGATTGTACATGTAGAATTTGAGCTTGAGTCCTTTTTTGTTCCTAACATTATATTCATGCTTTATAGGGAAATTGTTAAGGGTTTTTTGGTCTTTATGTAGATATTAATTAACAAAAAACTAAAAGCTGTGGCAAAAATATTGTATAACAATAGAGTAAATACTATGGACTCACATAGTTTAATCCACTTTCATTTTTTTTTCTATGTTTTTATTCATTGAAAATGTGGATGGATGGACACCAAGTTCTTTTCACCTTTTTCTCCTCGCTCTCCTGCCCTATTTTTTTTTACATATATAGGAGAGCAAAGATTCAATTGTGATAGAAATAAATGCAAAAAATCCTTGCTCTTTAAAACTAGAAAGGGTTAGTAAGGGAAATACATTATAGATATAATTGGTGAATGAATTTGAGAAATGACAGTGTTTGCTCAAAATTTATATCCTTGTTGAATTGTGTTGATAGATCTTTTTTTTTTCCATTATTATTAAATGATTAATTCTATTTAGTATGATTGGTTTAATTTTGTTTTTAGAGAGTTTGTTTCTTGAGTGGAAAATTTAAGATCTTTGTCATTTTAGGTGAACTGCAAGTTCTTCAATAAAATGAAATATAATCAACAATCAAAATAAATCAGCTAACAAAATCAAACCTTAATTTCCTCCCTAATTTTTTCACCCCGGGTTGTTAATGGAAAAAAGTGTGTTTGGTATTGCGGTAGTTGTTATGGTTGTGATTTGAAAAAAATTATTTTATAAAAAATACTTTTAGTTGAGGTTGGTTTGAAAAAATAGGTATTTAATTGAAATTGTGGTTGAAAAAAAAATAATTTAATGTGTTTGGTTAAGAATACTTTTGAAATTAAGGTTATAAAATAATTTTAAAAAATATATATTAATATTGATGATTTTAAATTTAAATATTGTAAAATTAATTACTCCTATTACATCATGAAATAAATAATACTTTATATAAAATATTATTTATTATTCCATTAAACTATTTATAATTTCATTATGTACAAAATTCATCTGATAAGGACTATAGGTTCCATGGTTTTTTGAGCGTGCAACAAAATCAGGTAAAATATCATCAGAAATAAAATTAGAATTGCAATCAAATTCCAAAAATACTACGTCATCATGTTATGTTCTTTTAATTTATGTAGTGTTATTAAATAATATTAAATATTAGTTTTTTGAGTAAAACATAATTTTAATATGAATAATAAAAAAAAATTCACCTGGCACTGTTCACGTGAACAGTGCCAGGTGAATGCTTCTCGCATTGCAGGTGAATTATAATTCACCTGGCACTGTTATAAATAATACCCAGGTAAATAAAGAGAAGCAGTTGGAGAAATGCAATTTCCAGCTGCTTTTGCAAAACCCCCGTTTGATGGAAAAAATTATGGGACCAATTAAATAAAAATTTATTTTTTTTATATTACCAAATACTTAATTTATACCGTTAGTTTTAAAAACAAAAACTACCATGTAAACAAACACCCACATAGTTTGGGGGTGTTGCCATTTGTGCCTGAGCGAACACACAAATATTTTTTGCAGCAATAGTTGCAGAAGAAAGTGCATGCACTCTTGTGTGAGGTCGCGGAGCATCGGACATCGCAGGCTTCTGGGCAATCTGGAAATCATATGTTTTTTAATCATTGTTATTTTTAGGTAAGTAAGCAAATCATAAGAATCTAGATCATCTTTTAAAAATAAAAAATAAAGATATGTTCTTGGAATATCTTAAGAAATTGTAATGATCATGCAAAAGGGTTTTTTTTTTAATTCAAAACATTTTAATAATGTTTAAAAATGCTTTATTGTTTGAGGGAATGGTTTTAAAAACTATAAAAAAAGATTTTATAATAATATCTATTTAAACATAGAGGATTTATATATCAACTCTTTAAACTTTTAGACAGTATTTATAATTTAATAATAACCGAGGGGTTTTGTTATAATTTATCCAAAAATAAATTTTGATATGTGTTATTTTTTAATATTCATTGATTCATCTAATTAACATCTCTATTTTATATTTTCGAAACAACAAAATCTTTTGAGAATGGAGAGCATACCTTGCAATTTAACAGATCCCTCACCACCAGCCTATTCACACCAAAATCAACCAGATATGTTGTGTGAACATTAGTAATATATATGATTAAAAAAAAAAAGAATGGGTAAATTACAATAACCTCATTGAGATATTGTAAAATAATAAAGATCACCCATAAGTTTCAACATTTGATAAAATTCCCCTTTGTGTTTAAATAAATATCACAAAGACCATATTGTAAGCCTTATATACCCCTTCATTAATATTTTGAAAAAGAAGGGTATATTTTCTTAGACGCATGGGGATATTTTTCAAATACTCAAAATTTTAAATGGTCTCCGTAACATCTTGAGAAGTATTGTAATTTATGCAAAATAAACAAATAAATAAATTGTATATAAATTACAGGCAAGGGAATGCGCTACGGCTTTCCACAAAGTGGTCGTCGCCCTTCAAACGTTTTCATTTTAAATTTATGATTCATTTTAAATGGACCCTTTAATTAGAAATTTGTTTTGACCCTTAGATTGAGGGGTTAATTCAATTAAACCCCTTTAAAAGTTTTCATATTCTATTAGATCATAGCTGTGAATTTAAATTAAGTGCTAAGATTTAATCGCAAAACTTTCTTAAACTAGACCTTGAATTGAAATGAAAATATATATATATAGTGTTTAGTATTGTGATAGTTGTTATTTTTTTAATTATTTTTATTTAAAAATACATTGAAATAATATTATTTTTTAGAATTTATTTTTGACATTAACACATCAAAATAATCTAAAATAATCTAAAGTAAAGAAAAAAATAAAAAAAATTAATTTAAAAAAAAACTCTTTTAAAACACAAAAATAAACATACTTTTAGTATAATCTTTATCTCTCTATTGACACAAATTGTATCCTAAGAAATCATTAAAAAAAAAAGAATTTTGTTAAAGAAATAAACAGAATAAGTTAAATTTATTTAAAAAAAAAAACATAAAGAGGATCTTAATCTCAACTCATAAAGTACTGTAGTTCTTTTTTGGAGTTTGGAATTCTTCATATATATATATATATTTCCTATTAGAGAAATTAATTTATCGGGATAAAAGTCTTAGAATTTAAATGATTTCGTAAATCTATTTATAAGATTTAATTCAAGTTCCTATTTGGACATAATTGTTGTATGGATTTTGTCACAACTCAGATGTTGTCATTCAATCCTTACAAGTAAAGTTATTAAAAGGTTGATAGGTAGTTATTTGATTTTTTATATTTTTAAAACATAATGTAAAAATATATTACTCTTAAAAATAAAATTTATCAAGTATACATCCAAGGATTTTTTGTATTTTAAAACTTATTTTTTTAGTGATTAATAAGTTAGCCTGGAAGCAATTGGTCTTTTAACAATAATAAATATTATTTTTATAAAAAACAATTATTGATGTGTGCACCTTCTATGTTGATTCGGGCTTAGAATCACGGGTTATAAATGTTAACGGGGTATTGATTTTGGTTTTTTTAGATTATTTTTTAAAATTAATATTTTTTAAATTTTTTTCTTTAACATTTAAATTATTAAAAATTTATTTTCATATTATTTTTATTTTTTTTTGGATTATCTCAATCATGTGTCAAGATCGCAGGGCTAATAGGTTAATCTAAAATTACTTAAATCTTTTTTTTTTCATTGTTTTTTTTTAAATAATTTTTTTTAGCTTCACCTTTTAATATTGAGCTATTTAATAACTAAGCTTCATGGTATTATTCAATTTATTTTTAACAAGCTTCGTGAATTTATTTGTACATTGTTAGTTTTTTTGTTAGTTTATTTATTTTCATTGTATTTTTTACTTATATTTTTTAAATTAATTGAGTTTATTAAATCAACTTGAATTAATGACTCGAATCTTATATATATATTTTTTAGAAACACTGTAATAATCTTAATTTTTTTTTATGTTAGAAAAAAACTTTATCAGATATTACAACTGTCTCATCCTTCCTTTTACTATTAAACCAAATGAATTCAATGAACAACTATGTATTATACACAGAATCATCTTTCACTCTTTAAAATTAAGCAACTGAACATAAAGTTGTTCATCGAATACTTATTTTCACTATTTTGCTTTAAATTAAAATAGTAAAAACCAGAAAAGGAGAGACCAAACATGCTCTTAATACAGAAAAGAGAAAGTATTGACACTTTTTTAAAAGGGAAAAGGGTGACAGTGTCTCAGATCTCGAATTTAAAATAAATTTTATATAAAATAATATGGTCCACATGTTTTACAAAATCGACAAAAGATTTAACTTTATCTTGAACTCTTAAAAAAAAAATTTTAATTAATATAGATATTTTTATCAGTTTATATATATTTTAATTAATTTTAAATATTTTAAAATTAATAATTATATAAATTTTCAATAAACATCGTATCATCATATAAATTAAATTAACAACCATAATATTAAAATAAAATTTTAACATCATTAATCAGAGTTAAACCCACTTGTCATGTTTTGCACATGCTAAGTCTTGGTGTTGATCTAATGATAAGTCACCTTGTCTGTTTTGTTAAAAAAACTCAGATTAAATTAGCATCATAGGTTTTTATTGATGGTAATTCTATATTAAGTTATTCATTATAAAAGTATTTTAAACTTTAATTTTTTTTTTATATAAGTACAATAAAATCCTTTTAGATGAATTTGTTATACACATTAATCAAAAACTAAAAAATATAAGTTCCATCATTGTTCACATAAATAGTAAACTTTTTTCTAGATTTTTTTTTTAAATAATTTTTTTGTCAATTGTATCCTTTCATGCTCTAATTATGAAATAAACCTCCAAATTAAAATACATATAAAAATACACGGTTCTTTTTAAATTCATGAAAATTTTTATTTTGATTAAAAAAATTATTTAATTTATTTTTTAGTTTTCAAGTTAAAGAGACAAGAGAAAAAAATATTGTAAAATAGCAAAAAAAAAAAAAAAAAGGAAAATAGTTAGTTGCATAGTTTTAAGACCCGGCTCGGTTCAAGGGCCGGGTTCCAGGTTTTGACTGGGTCACCGGGTTAAATTTTTTTAAAAAAAATCAAAACGACATCGTTTTAGTAAAAAAAAAAAAATTAACGGGTTTACAGTCAGGTCTTGACCAGGTCTTGTCGGGTCAATCGGATCGTCGGGTCACACCAGATTTTTCCTTTCCTCGTTTTTTCTTCAACCCGATCCTGTTCTAGCCTTAGGTCAACCTATCGGGGCAGGCCGGGTTTCAAAACTATGGTTAATTGTCACTATACTAACAATAACAACAATAACAAAAAAAAAAAATTAATCAAATTTGGTGTCAACAGATTTCATTCGACGAGAAAAGTTTAATGGTGATGGATTTTTTTAAGGCACTAACACACTGGGTCACTCAAGCCTGAGTGCCTAGACTGAACTGTTTTTTTTTTTTTTTGAAAAAAAAATCTTCAGAATTGAGGTTTTTTTTTTTTAATATTGAATTAATTTTTATTCTTTTAATCATATAATTAAAATAAAAAATGTTACCAATATCATTAGAATTCATAATTCAGGTCACAGATTTGATGAATTAACTAAAGTTAACTTAAATCTATTTAATATATCATTATTTCAATGTTAAGAAAAAAATAAAGTTTAATTATTATTTTAAAAAAAAGATCAAAATATTTTTTTAATACTCAAAAGTAAACTAGTAATATTATAAGAAACAAGTAAAAAATTTGAGTAAAAAACATTCTTAGTATAAGCAGTGTATTATCTTAATATTTTTTTTCATTTGCATTGTTTTTTTATTGGGTCCTCCAAACATTTTTCTTCCCCTCGCTTGATATATATATATATATATATATATATATATATATATATATATATATATATATATATATATATTAGTTTGTTTTGCTTTTTATTTAATAACTATAGTTTGGTTTTGAAAAATTAATCATGGGTAAGTCATAAAATAATATTTGAAATCAAGTGAAATAATATGAGATAAAATATATATAAAAAATGATAAAAATATAATATATATATATATATATATATAAAACATAATTCATAATGGATTGTAATAGATAGTTTTTTTTTTAAAAAAATTATTTTTGTTATTTGATTTTTTTAAAAAAAAAATTCTTGTCAATAGATATAAAATTTAATTTTATTTATTTAAATTAATTAAAACTATAGGGATTTAATTTTAGCCTGAAACAAATATTCATCTTTTTTTTAATAAAAAATAATATCTTTATCTTAACTTTTTGAATTAAGTTTTAGTTGAAAATAATATATTTATTATCATTTACTAGTATATATAATTTTTATTTTATTTTATTTTATGAAATATACATAAAAAATTATTTAGTTTTCAATAAAAAAAATATTGAGGGTAAAAAAAAAAAGAGCTAACAATCACCATTTTTTAACATAAAAAAAAACATTCAATTATGCAATGCAGTGCAATTCTGCAACGTAGGGCATGAAATAAATTAGATAGTGTTTAATATTATGGTAATATATTTTTTTTTATAAAAAATTAAAAAATATATTAGAATAATATTTATTTCATTTTTAATTATATTGAAATGATAAAAAATAAAAAAATATTAATTTAAAACAGAATAATTTATTTTTTTTAAAAAAAAAAAACCACGTCGATAGTCTGTACTTTGTATACACAATATGTGGAAACAGGAGTACAGTATAGCTTAAATGCTTGCAATAATTGTTTTTTTTTTTAAAAAAAAAAAAACTGAAAAAAAAAACTGTACTCCTATTTTTTAGAGGTAAAAGTAAACCCTAGCATTCTCAATTTCCCCCCAAATATCTCTGTGTTTTTCACTTTCACCGTCAACTCCTCTTGTTTTCCTGCAGCGCCAAGGCAAGCACCAAGCAGCAGTACAGTTTTCCTACAAGACCAAAGTGCACAAAACACAACCCTTTCTCTTTCGTACTCTGTCTCTCTTCTTTCCTATTGGATCCCAATCAATTTTCCTCAGGAACCCCTCAATTATTTACTAAAATAAAATTTATTATTTGAATCTCTGTCCCTCCCTCTACTGGTTTTGAGGTAAATCCCTACTTCTCTATCTGTCTTTTCTTTTCTGGGTTTTAGCTTTTAAGTTGTATTTGATTAGGCTTGGTATTATTAGCTCTTGTTTAACTTGTAATGTTTTACTCGAAAAGATTCTTGCTTTGCTCTGTTTAATCCAAATCCTCATATGGGTTCTCTTCAAAATTAGGATTTTTATTAGTGGATAGTGAATTTAGATGGATGGCTGTTTTTTGCTTATTGGTTTATTTTCTTAGAGTTATCTTTTTTGTTTCTGTTCTTTGATGTTTGAAATTGTTATTCAAGTTGTCTGTGGCATGGTGGATTGGTTTTATAGTGTTGTCTGGTTCAATTTGGGCTGTTTTTGACTGTTATGGTGTTGTTCTTTGAATTGTTGGTTATTTTGGTAGTGTTCAATGTTTTTATTTTAATGGATTGCTTTTAGGGACCAATGGGGAAAAGGGCTAATAAGAAAAAGACTCGGCCACTGCAGAAGGAGAAGCGGGTTGCTGGCCATTCTCCCAAGAGTGTGCCTCAACAAACAAATCTCAATGTTGAAGATGTTGATGGGGTTACAGTAGTGAAAGAGAGAAAATTGTGTCCTCACTTTGACAAGGGTTTTGATGCAAACAAATTGTCAGAGAAAATTAGTTCTTCGGATTCTTTTAGGTGTGAGGATTGTCGAGAAGCTGTTGGTGATAGGAAGGGGGCTAAGGGGAAGGGTAAACAAGTTAAGAAGAAAGGAAGTGGTTCGGTTGATTCAAAGTCAGAGTCAAAAGCCATTTGGGTTTGTTTAGAATGTGGGCATTTAGCATGTGGAGGAATTGGTTTGCCAACAACTTCTCAGAGCCATGCAGTTCGTCATTCCAAGCAGAACCGCCATCCTTTGGTCTTCCAATGGGAAAACCCTCAACTTCGATGGTGCTTCCCATGCAATACTCTAATTCCTGCTGAGAAAACAGGGGAAAATGATGAGAAAAAAGATGCAGTGTTTGAGGTTGTAAAGATGATCAAGGCTCAATCGTCTAAAGAGTCATTGGCGGATGTTGAGGATGTGTGGTTTGGAAGAGGCAGTATTATTAGTGAACTTAATGGAGAAGGCACCATGACAATTGGTTTAGAGGGAAGAAGTGGTCATGTGGTGAGAGGCTTGGTTAATCTTGGGAACACTTGCTTCTTTAATTCAGTCATGCAGAATCTTCTAGCTATGAACAAGTTGCGTGACTACTTCTCAAGTGAAGAGGCATCTTTTGGACCTTTATCAAGTTCTTTAAAGAAGCTATACACTGATGTAAAAGCTGAGACTGGTTTAAGGAATGTAATCAATCCGAAATCCTTTTTTGGGTCAGTCTGTTCCAAGGCTCCCCAATTTAGGGGGTATCAGCAGCAAGATAGTCATGAATTGCTGCGCTGCTTACTTGATGGGCTGTCTACTGAAGAGTTGACTGTTAGAAAGCGAAGAAATGCTTCTGAGGAAGATGGCATTCCTCCAAAACATGGTCCTACATTTGTGGATTCTGCTTTTGGGGGGCTGATTTCTAGCACTGTTTGTTGTGTAGAATGCGGGCACTCCTCAACCGTGCATGAGCCGTTTCTAGATCTCTCACTTCCAGTTCCAACTAAGAAACCTCCAACTAAAAAAGTCCAACCGGTCTCTCAAGCAAAGAAAACGAAGCTGCCTCCAAAGAGAGGGGGAAAGGTTCAGCCTAAGATTAACAGAAATACAGATTCAATGCCAGCTCAAAGTGTTTCAAAACCATCAGTCCAGAGTGATTCTCCATGCCAAACACAGTCAGCCGTGCCTCTCACAGAAAACGCAGTAGCTTCTTCAGATAACACTCCAGCACCAGGTTCCACTGCCCCAACTACCGCGGTCGATGTAATTGGTGTAGTTTCACAGAATTTGGCTGCTGTTGTTGAATCTGATTTTAAGCAAGCTGCTGAGACTACAATGGAGCAAATTGCAAGTTCATTTGATGACTTCTGGATGGATTGTATTGGAGCAGAAACTACATCAGAGCATGATTTTGCTAAAGAAAACAATGTTCTTGCAGCAGGTCAGCAATGTGGAGACAAAGTTAATATTCCCAATGATGACTTGACAGAGACTTGCCAGGCTTCTTTAATTGATGGGGAGCCAAATAAAATACCAGAATCTTCTTCTGTCAATCCTTGGGAAGAGGAGGTTCCATTACAGGTTCAAAGTTCGGAAGTTCTTTTGCTTCCATACAAAGAAGAGAGCTTTACTGACAGGGAGATTATGAAAGGAGAATCTGAGGCTGCCTCATCTTTTGTGGGCTGCGGACAAGATGAAGCGGAATTTGATGGCATTGGTGACTTGTTCAATGAGCCTGAGGTTTCTGCAGCACCTGTTGCAGGCCCCTCATTAGGTAATGAGGTTGCTTTACCAAGTTTTATAGCAGGAATTAGCAGTGAGTCTGATCCGGATGAAGTTGATGATTCTGATTCTCCAGTGTCTTTAGAGAGTTGTTTGGCCCTTTTTATAAAGCCAGAACTTCTCTCAAATGATAATGCTTGGGAATGTGAGAACTGTTCAAATATCCTGAGAGAGCAAAGGTTGGATGCAAAGAACAAGCAATCTAAAATATCTCCAAAAGCTTCAATAAATGGAGATGTGACTCAAATACAAAGTGATGCAGTGAGTTTAGACAAGAACATCTCATGGTCCACGGAGGTCGGAAGCTTTGAGGATGGAGATGTGATCCCTAAGAACCCTTGCAACTCCACACCTGAAGTCTTTGTTTCAGATAATGGCTGCTCAAATAAAAAATTCATACATGCTGAAATTGTTCAGACAGAGATGGAACCATTTATTTCTCAAAGTGAAGAAAGGAAATATGAGATGAATGTATCACATAGTTCTGGTTGCTATGAATCATGTAATCGAGAAACTTTGAGTGGCCCACCTGTTGATTCTTGTAGTGTTGATGAGACAAGCAGTACTGGATATACCATGGCTAAAGATGAGCAGACTGACTCCAACTTCTCTGAAAATTGTGAATCAGATGTAAATGAAGATGGGGACAAAACTTTAAAAAAACTGAATGTAAAGAGGGATGCAACTAAGAGGGTCCTTATTGATAAAGCACCACCTATTCTAACGGTTCATTTGAAGAGGTTCAGTCAAGATGCTCGTGGTCGTTTAAGTAAATTGAATGGCCATGTTAACTTCCGTGATGTACTTGATCTTAGACCTTATATGGATCCCAGGTGCCTATCACTCAGAACTATCTTTGATTTGACTTTAAATAATTTGATGTCGTAGTCCCATTGTTTTTTCATCTCGTTGAGTATTTGTGATGTTAAGATATGCTATAAATAGAGCTATTTTTTCTCTTGGGGGTCTAACATATGCACCTGCTTTGGCGATCGTGTTTTCAATGGCTAAAGTGAATTTCATTGTGAATTCTAGTTACATCTCAAATGCAGGATTTGTGAGAATGAATGAGTTTCTTATGCCTGATTTGATTCCTGAACTAAATTTTCCCCACGAACTTTGTTTTGCAATGAAAACTGTCATGTAATTAACTACAATTGTCACATCATTGAGCATTTACAGGTGTGTTGACACACCGAGTTACGTGTATCGACTGCTTGGGGTGGTGGAGCATACAGGAACAATGAGGGGTGGTCACTACATTGCATATGTCAGGGGAGATGCGAGGGGCAAAGGCAAGGCTGACAAAGAACATGGGGGTTCTGTGTGGTATTACGCCAGTGACGCCCATGTGCAAGAGGTTTCTCTGGAAGAAGTTCTTCGTTGTGATGCTTATTTATTATTTTATGAGAAAATATCAAATTGATTTGTTTTCCATGTGATTCCTCAATTGGAGGTACACAGCAAACCCCCAAGGGGAGGGAGCGAAACAGAACTCGAGAAGAAGTGAGAGTGTACAAAAACCATTACCTCATATCCTGATACCCAATTTTTTGACATGCAATTAGCTCTAATACGTACATTATAAAATTACATCATGAGAAAATATTATTTCTCCATTTTCTTTCGTGTCCCATTGTCCAGGGACTTCTAGTTACTAGAATCTGAATGTTTTCTGGGATATTGGACCTGGTAATTCTTTTGATTGTTTGCTGTACTATTATCAGCTGAGATTTGTCTTTTCGAGGGGAAAAAAGAATCATGTTACGAGTCTCTTATCTCTCTTTCACGCCATAGCAATTTTCTATAGTTTGGATTGTTTGCAATAATGGCTAAATCTTTGTAGCATGTGATGATACACAGGCTGCAGATGGTGTCTTCTTCATCCCCTTCATTGCTGGTCTAGTAAAAGGCAGTCCTCGTCTAGTTATGGATTTATATGTAATACCAATTACATTGCTATACCTGGCTGCAAGAATTGATCAGAACTGAGGTTGGCTTCAGAGACAGCTTGTTTTCATTGTGCCTGGAGGGAGATAAGGCCGAATGGCACAACTTGGCAGCTTTGTGAGTGGAATAAAAAAAAGAGTCATTTGTAGCTATTAAAAAACAAAAACAACAACAAAGAATGTGAATAATTCCTCTACAAAAAGGAAAAAAAAAAAAAAAAAAGCAAGATACTAATGATTTTCTGAATTCCCAATCGACCAATCATATTTCTTTTAGTCTTACCAGACATTAGTTTTATGTAGTTGATTTTTGCCAGAGATGACATGATTTTAAGGAAGTGTCTTTAAACTGCAATGGGTCATTCGCCTACAAAACTATCACTCTATCTAGTAAAGGGATCTAATTTGTCTAAGTAGTAGTATTATTTAATTCCTTTTCTGTTGTCTACCTCAGCAAAGTCGCTTTGGCCGAGTGGTTAAGGCGTGTGCCTGCTAAGTACATGGGGTTTCCCCGCGAGAGTTCGAATCTCTCAGGCGACGAATTGTTTTTTTTTTTTTTTCTTAATATTTGCTGGAGCCTTAAAGACCTTCATTTTGCACCTGGAATATCTTCTAGACAAATCTTATGTATCGTTGAAACCCTTCCATCTTTCCCCTCATATGCTGGTCAGCCTTGTAATCCAAGGCAAGAAATTGTGAAATGGACTCTCTCTACCTTCGATTTTCATACCACTTTTTAGATGCATTTCATGATTGATGTATTCATTTACTTACCACATTAAATTCCTTCAACAGCTAGCGTTCAAAATAAAATGTTCTTACATAAATAGACAGCAAAAAAGAAAAAGAAGCAAAAGCCCAAAAGAAGCAAAGAAAAAGCTCCCACTCTACTCTTTCTCCATCTCTCCCTTGCTCTACAAACTAAACACACCACATATTCTCTGAACCCACCACCCTGTAACGCACTCTAGCTAGTCTCTTCCATGGCAAAAGTACTCTCTGACAAACTGTTCTCTGTCTTCTTTGCAATTCACATTCTTGGGAGTGCAGTCTTTTTGCCAGCGGTGGTAGTGGAAGCGACCTGGTGCGTGGCAAGGAGTGATGCAAGTATCCAAGCCTTGCAAACTGCACTTGACTATGCATGTGCTTCTGGTGCTGACTGTACTCCAATACAGTCTAGTGGTCTGTGTTTCTTGCCTAACACAATTCAGGCTCATGCTTCTTATGCATTCAATAGTTACTTCCAAAGGAAAGCCATGGCTCCTGGCTCTTGTGACTTCTCTGGCACTGCTAGTGCTTCAAAAAGCGATCCCAGTTGAGTCCCCCTCACTTCTTCTTTTTATCCTCTCTAGCTTGGCATTACTCTTATATATTGTGGCTTGACTTTTCTTGGTTTTCGTACTGTAGGTTATGGATCTTGTATGTATCCATCTTCTCTAAGGTATGCTTGAAATGAATCATATGACCGATCTTTCTTTGGCCCTTATTTTGCAGAATATTTTCTTTTGAATTTTGTGAGTTTTTTAGGTTCTTAAGATGCTCAAAATAGGGTTTTGAGTAATTTGTTGTTTAGGTTCATGAGGCATCAGTGCCTCCTAAAGCATGCCATGGTGGATGGGTGATTTCAGATTTGTGATCAAACATAAAGGAGCAAAGAGTACTAATACAAAATCTAAGTGCCTAAAAATATAGTAAATAAATGGATTCAATCTGATAATTAAAGCATAACTTCATCTTCACGTCAAGGGTTCTTTCTATTATTTAGCTACATCAGAAAAATTAGATCCAAAAATAGTTTTTTGAGCATGGTACGCATTATTATGCACATTTCATTTCCTTCATGCACCTCTTGCAAATAAGGGCGAATAGACACTGTTACCAATCCCTGGCTCTGTCAAATATTTTGACAGGACAATACCCTTCATTGTTTTGAACAGTTAGATTAGCCCTGGAGTCCAACTATATACATTGGACAGAACCCTAGAGATAAGAGGGTGAGTCAAACACCTAGGAATAGAGTGATTCATTCAGCTGTTAGCTGTAATTGTGCAAAATTTGTCTGCCCCATGATGCATGATTCTGTCTACAGACAGGCCAGGTTGCCCTTTATAGGGCATTGGTAACCTGCTAAGTAGTAGTTACAGTGTTCGAGAGTTTTTACTCCTGCATCTTCATTAGAGGCTGGACCATGTTTGAAAAGCTGCCAGAACTTCTGTTACATAATGGTATCTGCATCTGATGCTATGCTAAAAACTTGAATTGCTTCTGAACTCTGTGAAAGAGAAATGATGCTAAGTTAACACTAGTTAGGTAAATCGTGGAGAGTTTTTTCGAATTAGAACACTTCTAAAATTTATTTGAGAAAACAGTGCAAATTGAGAAATAATTGGGAAAAATAACAGACAGTATACAATTCTGACAACTCAGGTTATCTTTTTCAAGTGAACAAACTCAATGCATGTCAGAGGACACAGTGAGTTTGTTTGGATTCTCTTGGTTCGCTATGCTGTCTTTCATTTTAGTTCAAGAAAGTTGTCCAAGTGACTAACTGCATAAATCATTTGAATCTCCAGCACTGCCGGAGGGACTGGTACCACTACAAGCACTACACCAGCCGCTAACCCCAGCTTTCAAACACCGCCATCCAGTGGTGGCACCACCGGACTGAACCCTGGAACGCCTCCACTGCTGGACAATTCTAAAGCTTCTTTAGGGTTTATGGTCACTGTAACCTTACTGCCTCTGTGCCTTTTGCTTGTTTTCTCATTCACATTTCGTCCCATGTAGTCATCCAAGCCAGAGCTGCAATATGGCGAAAGCAGAGCTGGTTGCGTTTAATTTTTTAGCTAAATACATTACCCAGAAGGAAAGACCGCTCCTAATCTGATACTAGATTTCCATTTTTTTATCCATACCAAAACCAAACCATCCAGCAAACAGCCAAACAGTACAAGTACTAAGGTGGCTTGCCTGCAATGGGAGCCAGACCATAATCTTTGTTTCCTGAATGCTACCATTAAACAGTGGCTTATATCAAGTATAGGTGGGTTGCATACACCCAATTCTCCGGCAAATGCAGCCCTTTTAGGTATCTTCTTGCTTGAGCTGGAACTTGTATCCCACTTAAACAATTTATCTGTTCCAGCATATGATTTTCTAACCACATATTGTGATATATTAAAAACAGAACGTCAATGCAATTACAATATACTGTAAGAGTTGGAATACAATGAATCTATCTATCTATCCTCGAGCACCCAACTCCTAACTTGCAACCTCAGATCATCGACAAGGAAACGCTTAAAGATGCGGAGGCCATTTTCTTTTCAAATTATGGCCTACAACATGGATCAACTCGATATACTAATGATCAGCTAGAAATGATGAGGTCTTGCACACAGGCAAAAGGAAGGAAACACTTGTGTTCCAGGAAGTGCCTTCACTGAGTATATATATAAACGATCATTTAAATGCTGCAAAACTGCCGTGACAGCAAGTCCTCCATCTCCACTCTCATACTTTCTGCTTCTCTGTATTGGCCTTGAATGTGCTGTCCAAAGGAGGATACCAAGCAGCGACCAACCATGGAGTCACATTCCTATCAACATTATACAAATCTCATTTTAACCCTGCGTAACAATCCGCAGTGAAAGAAAATTTAGAGAAATATACTATGTGGCAGCTAAAAACAATTAGATAAAAACATTACCATAAATGTTATTAAGGATATTATAATAAAAGCTAAATGGTGTAGGCAATGGCGGAGAGAGGGGAGGTAACAGGGGCCAAGGAAATGTCTCTCCCTTGTAAATATTTATAAATTTAATAAAAATAACTGAAATTTTTTATTAGCCCCCCATAAATTATAATTTGCCCCCCTTAATTTGTTTTCCTTGCTCCACCCTGGGTGTGAGGAAATCATTGTAGATTAAGAGATCTTTTATTATAAATTATAATAATAGTTTTATTTTCAAGTTCTTAGATTTTCACAAGCGAATAAAATTTCTTTGGCCTTCTTCCATAAGAATATTTATGAATTTTCAATTTTCAAATACAGTCAAATAACACTTTGAGCCTTAGAAAAGACAAGAAGAAAGTTTTGCCTTTGGAGGTATTTTGGTATTTTTACATGGATATTTTGTGTAATTAAAAGGACCATGAGGGGTGTTTTAGTATCTTTCACATTGTATTTTTTATTTTTAATTGAAAAGTTGTTAATGAGTATTCCACATTTCCTAGCGAGTGAGCGGCGCCCACGTTATCAAGGAGGCGCGTGAGACGCTTTCCTGTGGCCAAATCTAATCATTCGTCGTACAAATAGATGCATAGTCGTGTCCTTTTTCACATGGTGCGGCATGTGTTGACATACCATAGTTGGATTGCTGCCAGCGATCAATTGTTTGTTTTTTTTTTCTCTCTTTTGACAATTTAAATGCACAATTATCCTCTTTTTGTTTGTTGTTTGCTTAAGTTTGGCATATTTACCACGCCCAAGCACCTTGGATATGGCAACATTTCTAGGCCCAAGCTACTTGGGTTTGCAATCATGTTTGGTGCCAGATTTGAGCACGAATCTGACATGATTGCTAGACTCATGCGGCTTAAGTCTAGCAACCCTGTGTAAATTTACTGTGGACCGAGACACAATCAATTAGAGACTTGCACAGTGGATTTTTCAAGCTCTAAGAGCTTGAGATGGGGCTAATGTTGTCTTTTCACATAAAGTTAAATTATTATTTTGCCCTTTGGTTGAAAAAATTGAAGCCCTAGTTGTGAAGGTGTTTCAGTATTTTTCATGAGCTCATTGATCATTAAACATTTCAGCGGGGGTAAGGTAATCTTTTTATGATTATTTGCATAGTAAAAATATTATTCTACCCTCCAAGTTTAACAAAACTATAACGTGTTGTCAAGGTTTTTTTTTTAAATTTCACAAATTATTAAATAGTTAAAATATATTTTTACCCTTGGAAAAGATTAAAAAAAAAAAAAAGCTTTGTATATGGGGATATTTTTGTTCTTTCATGTTGTTTTTTGTTTTTTGTAATGATAGGGGATATTTTAGTATTTTAATATTGTTTTATTATTTTTAAATTCAAAAAGCTGTGGTGAACACATATTTATTTGAGGTTGGCAAACAAGCAAGATCCAAATTACTTGGATACCAGACCCCAATCGCTTAGATTGGCATGGCTATCAGACCCCAAGATGCTTGGGTTTGTCATGGCTATTTAACCCAAGATGTTTTAAACTTTCTTTATATTTTTTATATTTTTAAAAAATAATATTAAGCTGCAATAGAGTGCATATTAATATACTAATATATTATATAGTGTGCAAATAAAAGTGATCACGTGAACTAAATTGAGAAAAGAATTGGAGGAACAGAAGATTAAGGCTTAAGAAATTAGGCTAAGAACATGTAAGTAGGTCCATTGTAGCATCACTTAGTTTTTTATTTGAATTTATTTGAGAATATGGTAGAAAATATTTTTTAAAGTGTTTTTTTGTTTGAAAATAAATTAAAAATATTTTTTATTTTTAAAATTTATTCTTGACATCAATATATTTAGACAATCCAAAAATACTGAAAAAAATAATTTAAAACTAAAAATAAAAAAAAAATTAAAAAACACGATTTGATCATGTGAAAAAAAAAAAAAACTAAGAGTGTTTAAGATAAAAGTATAGTTGGTTTTTTTTACAAGACTCATATAAAAAAACATATATTTTTTATTTTTATAAGATGTAATTTATACTTTAAAAAATTATAAATCAATCACACCTCTAAACCAATCATACACTAAACATGGCTTAATAAGGGTTACGTGACCATGAGTTGTCGTCCATGCACGAAAGAGAAGTTACTGGAAACAAAACTGGACATGCCACTTATGCGACATGTCGTCTACCAAGGAGCCTCATATCTAAGTAGGGCAAAGGCCCATCAATGTTGGGCCCATACTTGTAAGAGTCCTGGGCCCATTAAAATTATATTACCATCATTCAAGTAAGGAGAAAAAAGAAATTAAATTAGTTAATAAAATAAAAGGCCAAAAAATTCTTTCTCTTGTAAGACAATCGGAGAGATCTGCGAAAAACAGGAGCTGCAGCAGATCTTTGAACACAAAACATTATCCGTTTGATCCAAACAAATCCCAGAAAAAGAAAACCCCACTACTTTATATACAAATTATATAAAGAAAAATAATGAATATATTCAGATTAGTAGGGGACATGACGCATCTGGCTAGTGTCCTTGTTTTGCTCCTTAAGATCCACACCATCAAATCATGTGCTGGTATGTATTAGAAGTTTTGATTTTTCTGTTTTGGGGTGTGTTTTGGTTAATGGGTTTGTTTTAAAGTGTGTATTTTGCTATAGAATTTGCATCTTTATTGTAAATGATAAATGGGTTTCTGCTTTTTCTTCAAGATGGGTTTGTATTTCGGTGAAATGGGTTATTGTAGGTGAAAGTAGTTATGGGATTTTGTTTGATTTTATTGACTCAAAATGGGTTCTTTTTTTGGTTAATAGAGAGATAAGGAGAGGAGTATTGTGCTTGATTTGAATGCGTTTTATGAATTCTTTTGGTTATGTCTTCTGTTGGTTAGATAATATGAATAGTTTTTATCATGTTGGTGGTGTAGGTGTAGCCTTGTAGGGTATATTAGAGAGAGAATGTGTTAGCATGAATGATTAATAACAGCTTACGAACATAGAGAAAATAGATGAACTCTCTATTGCAAACAGCTTTTCCGTAGGGAATATGCTTTGAGCTTCGTAATTGAAAGAAGTTCTGTTTGTGAACGTTGTTTCCTGATGTTTATGTTATATTTAGCAAAGTTTTTGGATGATAGCACTTAGGGTTACAAT
The DNA here is from genome assembly GCA_018804465.1 of Populus tomentosa. Classification (NCBI taxonomy): domain Eukaryota; kingdom Viridiplantae; phylum Streptophyta; class Magnoliopsida; order Malpighiales; family Salicaceae; genus Populus; species Populus tomentosa. The sequence continues at coordinate 29,795,406 of CM031969.1, forward strand.
GCAAGTAAAACTGTAACTAGAAACAATTGAGAAATTGTGATGACATGGGACTATGTCGTCCCTGAGTGTAATATTAGACTGAATCTAGTAATAGCAGGGGTCGTTGAAGAAGATATGGCATATGAGATAAACGGTGAAATGAAATGAGATGTTTTTATTTCAATGTGAAAGAGAAAGAAGTTCATCAGATTGGAATACCTTGAGATTTAAGAGAGGTCATTAAAATGTATTGCCATGGCTGAATTACATATTGATTCAGGTAATTGCAGTGTGGTTAGAAAGCAGTAGGGTGAAGGTGATGGTTGGAAGATGTTTTGCTTATCAATGATAACGTTCATTTTATTTTGCTACAGTGAGCAACAAACCTTCTTTTGATTGAATTTTGTTTTAGTTCACATTTCTAACTCAATTGTATTTCTGCACATAATTTTGCTTAGTTTTAGCGATGAAATAGCTGGTTATTGCTGGAATGTTTGTTTGGTATGTCCTCCTGTTCTCTTGTTTTCATACATAAGATTGCAAAAGATGTTAAGAAATTTCTTCCTCTCGAGGGATAAATCAATTAGGAAAAATATCAGAGAGTTTGGCAACTGAACTATGCTTTAATTGTAGGTTGTTATGATGGAATAAATTGCTGGTTGAGTTCCATCTGACAGAACTACCAATATGATTCGAAATGGTTATGATGGAATAAATTGCTGGTTGAGGACCATCTGACAGAACAAGCAATATGAGTCGAAATGGTTTTTCTTGCTTTCTTGTTTTCACTAGGAGTGGATGGGTTGAGTTATTAAGTCACCTACTCCCTGGAGCCATTTGCTAGCTTGATCATGATTGTGCTTGTGTGGTTAGACTGAGGAATTCTTCTAAAGAGGTTGCTTTTTATGTTGGTCATGCTTTTAAAACAGGATTTTGCAAGTAACAGAGTTTTGCCCCATGTTGTCATGCACACCCAAACACATATCTAAATTATCGTGTTGCATAATTAATAGCCAAACGAATGGGTTCATGAGCCTTTTCATTCAACCAGACACATCCTCTTTAGACCTTTTAATAGCTCTGTGAAGTAGGAGTTCTCTCTTTCAAATTGTTTGTCATAGACTTTTGACTTTCCTGTGTTATTTGCAGGCATTTCTCTAAAGACTCAGGAACTCTATGCTCTTGTTTTTGCCACTCGCTACTTAGACATATTCACTCATTATGTCTCATTTTATAATACCGTGATGAAATTGATATTCCTGGGAAGCTCATTCTCTATTGTCTGGTATATTCGACGCCACAAGTTGGTTCGGAGATCTTATGACAAGGACCATGACACCTTTCGGCATTTATTTCTTGTGCTGCCCTGCCTAATTTTGGCCTTGCTAATACATGAAAAATTTACCTTTAGAGAGGTAACAATGTCTTTCCATCTAATTATTTGGAATGCTTCAGTTCATGTATTGTTTGTCCAAGATGTTAATAGCAATGTGATGCTGGCACATATACAGACATATATGCCTACATACATCTGTGTGCATGCATATGCTTTTAAGAGTGATTGGGCCTATGCTATTCTTATTGGCCGTATTGTGACTTTGATGTATCTTCAAATATGGTTCTCCAGGTAACATGGACATTCTCCTTGTATCTGGAAGCTGTTGCCATACTTCCTCAACTAGTACTGTTGCAGAGGACAAGAAATATTGACAACCTGACAGGACAATATGTCTTTCTCCTAGGGTATTTCTTATTGCATAATCTTTGTTGTTTTTATCTTAGGTCAATAAGGTATTTTTGTATTTTACAGTGAGTGTTCTTTCTTCCTCAATTTTGAATCTTGATTACCATATTGTTGTCATATGTAACTGTCGTTTCTTTGTTTATTTTTCTTGTGTTGCTAGGAAAGCTGAGTACGTTTATAACTTCATGTTCTGCATACTTGCTGCACTTTAAAACCCCTGTTAACCTTGTTACTCTTATTTGCTGCAGCGCATACAGAGCATTGTACATATTAAACTGGGTTTATCGCTACTTTACAGAGCCACACTATGTCCATTGGATAAGTATGTCATCCTCAGTACCGTCACATGTGCATTTGGAGGCATATCCCTATAAAAAAATTTACTAATATTTCGCTATCTAAATTTCATTGCAGCTTGGATATCAGGAACTGTTCAGACATTATTGTATGCTGACTTCTTCTATTATTATTTCCAGAGGTTAGTCTTTAAACTTTAGGAAAAGCTTCCAGCCTTGTGCTGATGATTATAGAAAATGACATTTTATTTTCGTGTTGCAGTTGGAAAAACAATGTGAGGCTTGAGTTACCAGCTTGAGAAAGCGGTTGGAATATGCTTTTATTGGACTAAACTAGCTATGCATTTTGGTTGTAACTTCTATTTCCCTTGAATTTATCCTGTTTGTGTTTGCTTCAGTATGGCATTTTAAGCCACAACATTAGTAGTTTTAGAACACATCATATATGTAGCAAAATCACTAGTAAATGACATTGAACCAAACATTCTACAATGGAAGAAAAACTGAATGCATTGATTATTATATCCATGTTTATGGAAGATTAAGCTGTCTCAATTCGACCAGAAACTCTTTGGGTCTCTTTTTGAGCTCCGAGTTGATTACTTCATCCTGTTGTATATTCTCCCAGCTTCTTCTTATTTGAGGTTCGGATTGTCAAACAGACTCAGCACTGCAAGATATAAATGGACTCCCAATTTAATACTTGAAAAATGTGGTGATCTGTTGCCAACAAGAGACCTCAAACATCCTTGAGGCATTGCTTGCTATGCATTTGCAAGTTAAAAGTATGCATGAAGACCTGAACAGTTTTACAACAACTCTTATTTGCAAATGAATTTCAAAAAACTATTTAATAATTACCTTTCATCGTTGATAATTGGGGAAATCATGCTCTCTTTATGGCTCACCGCTCCTTGAATCAACATGGGTATATCACCTTCACCATCAGTAGTGACAATCATCTTTGTTTGATCAACCCAATATAACTCCTTACTGGTCTAGTGACCCATGGTCTGTTCAGTTAAATCAATTTTTTTAAAATATAAAAAACAAAAATGTTAAGAGCACAAGAGTTTTTTTTATAGGGTATTTAAATTTAGTCAAGTTGATAAATCTTAAAACCTCTTGTAATAGCTTTTTATCTAACTCAAGCTTTCAATTAAACTATATAGGAGCTGACCTGATTTAAATTGATCAATTTTATAGATCCAAAGATAACTTAAATGATCAGTAAATATATTATTTAACTTTTAATTTTTTTTTTAAAAAAGACAACTTTAAAAAAAATATCGAGACAACAAGAGATTAGATCAACCTTGGTCCCCTCACGACTTGAATCATGAACTCTATTCAGTTCAATAACCTTTTTATATATATAAAAAAATTATTTAGTTATATAATAAAAATAAATTCTTGCAAAATTAAACATAAACCCTAAAATAAATATTTATTTGAGATTGTAATAACCCTATAAAAAACAAACAAAAATAAACTATACAGACTATTTCCTAACCAAATCAATATTGAAAAACAGAATTGGAAAAAAAAAAAAAGATAAAGGACCAATATATATATATGGTCGGTGGGTAAACCTGTCAAACCTATTAATTGAGTAACTTGGGCTAACACGTCAAACCCATGAATCAGATTATGAACTCCACTAGGATTATAATTATTTAAAAACTATTTTTTATTTAACTATATGATAACAAAAATAGACGATCGCAAAATCAAATACTAACTCAATACCGAGGTATTTTTTAAGATCGCAATAACCTTATAGAAAGCGAAACGAAACCAATTATGAAACCAAATTCCTAATTAAACCACGTGGGAGCTAGCTCGACTTAAATCAATCGATTTCATAGGTTCAAATGCAACTTTTATGATCAGTAAAAACATGAGTTAGCTTCAAAACAAAAACTTCAACTTTTTTTTTAATATTGAGACAACGACAGATTAGATCGGTCATGGTCCCCCGGCGACCCAGGTCATGAACTCTATTGGATTTGATGACTTTTATTATATATTTTTTTTAATTATGTGATAAAAATAGATGCTTATAAAATTTAGCACCAATCTAAAAATAGACATTTATTTGAGATAATTATCATTATAGAAAGTAAACAAAAGTCAACCATACAATCTATTTCTCAATCAATTCAATATTGAATGATAAAATAAAAATAAAAATAAATTAATTAAAAACAATTAAAATACAAAAAAAAAACATATCATGTCGATGGGTAAACTCGTCAAACATGTGAATCGAGTAACCCAGGTTAGCACGTCAAATCTGTAAACCGGGTTATGAACTCCATTGGGATTATAATTGTTTTTCAAAACTATTTTTTATTTAATTATATATTAAAAAAATAGACAATTTTAAAATCAAATACCAACTCAATACCGAGATATTTTGTTTTAGATTGCGATAGCCTCATAAAAGGCAAAACAAAATCAATTATGAAACTGAATTCTCAATTAACTCAATTTCTAAGGATGAAATAAAAAAAATATTTTTTAAAAAGTTAAACTTGTCAAACTCGCAAACCAGGTCAACCAACTAAACTTGTTAATAAATTCATGGACTTTATAAAGTTTAATAACATAACTTTTTTCTAAAACTAATTTATTTTAAAAAAAGTCAAGTTCAATAAAAAAAAAAAAAAATACCCCCTCCAAACCTGTAAACCAAGGCAACCTGCGTTACCCTGACAAATTCGAAAACCACGTTAATTTTATAAACATATTATGAAACTAAATTCTCAATCATCTCAATATTAACAGATGAAATTGATAAAAACAAATTTGAGAAACAATCATAAAAAATTCAAAAAAAAAAGATGGCAATGGTTGTGGGTGAATAGTGATTTCCACGCACCTTTTAATTTTTGTTACTTTATAAAGTTTAATAACATGTCTTTTCTCTAAAACTATTTTTTAACTATATGAGGAAAAAATAGACTATAAAAACTCAAGTTTAATTTTTTAAAAAAAGAAAGACAACCTATCAAACCCGTAAACTAGGACAATCTGAATTACCTTGGCAAACATACAAATTATGCTAACCTCATATAAAGAAAAAATAAAAAGAAACAAATTACAAAATCAAATTCTCAAACATCCTAAATTATCAATTTTAAAAGATGAAATCAACAAAAACAAATTTGAAAAAAAAATCATAAGAAAAAAAAACACCATATTGTGGATTACTATTGTAATTCACAGTGCAATGGGTGTGGGTGAACAGTGGTTTCTCCACACCCTTTGATTTTTGTTACTTTATGAAGTTTAATAACATGTTTTTTTTCTAAAACTATTTTTTTTTAACTACATGAGAAAAAAATAGACTATAAAAAATCAAGTTCAATTAAAAAAAAAAAAAACACCCCATCAAACTCATAAATCAAGGCAACTTGAATTATGTTGAAAAACTCGAGAATCATGTTAAACTCATAGAAAAACAAAATTAAAAAAAATGATAAAGCTAAATTCTCAACTATCCTAATATTAAAAAATAAAATTAACATGTTTTTTTTTAAATAATAAGAAAAAAAAAAAAAAAAAGGAAAACTATATGCTTAAGCAACACATAAAAGGAATAAAAGGCAAATGTGAAACATTGTAGCACTCCACATTAAAGCTAGCAGTTGCGCCTAATCCATACTTTGATCCTACTTTTTTGGAATAGATTGTGAAAGCTATTGCAGCGGGGATAGCTGAAGTATCAGGCTCAGCTTCTACACCAGAGAGGGTAATCACTTTGAAGCATTAGGTTAAAGGGATGAGAGATATGAGTTATGTGACCTTCTCAGTAGAGGAGGATGCTAAGGTAGTGGGGCATTGGTTAAGGAAGGTAAAAAAAGTGATGACTCGAATGCGAGTGCCAAAGGAGTCTCGAGTTGATTGTGCAGCCTAGTTGTTAACTAAGAGTGCCAACTCCTAATGGGAAACTATAAGAGAAAGGATATCTGGGGAGGCACTTATATGGAGACTTCAGGGAGAAGTTTGAGGAGAGATACTACTCATGGCAACATAGAAAAGAAAAGGAACATGAGGTCCTAGATTTATGGCAAGAAGATTTGATCGTCCTTAAGTATGAGAGGAGGTTTCGGGATTTGTTTATCTTCACTTCTGCTTATCTCCCCTTGAAGAGCCATCGGATAAAGAGGTTTCGAGATGGGCTTCGACAGGAGTTGAAGATGGTGCTAATAGCAATGCAATTTTAGTCCATCCGTGAATTGATATGAAGTGCTTAAGGGATGGAGAGAGTAATTCGAGACATACCGAGACCGGTGAGTGAACAGGGCTAGACGGCCGGGGTTAAAAGGAGAAATTTTATGGACTCTATTGGCAGGCCTCCTCTTCTAAAGAAAGGGAAAGAGCGAGTAGTCTTCCAGACAATTTCGAAAGGGGGGGAGTTTTACTGTAGGTAAAGAATCTAAGGGTTCCAGACAAATTACTAGTGGGGGATCCTCAAGAGGTTTAGCTTGACAAAGAGCCAATGCTATAAGGGGTCTTCTAAATAAAAGGGACTTGTATATCCATTATGTGGGAGATGTAGCTTGAGATACCTTGGAGACTGTTCGGCAACACCGGATAAGTGTTAATTTGTGGAGGTAAAGGGCACCGTTGGAGGTATTTAGGAAAAGGATATTTTTACTGTAGAGATACAGACCATAAAAAGAGAAATTATCCTCGTAATATTATAAAAAACATAGTTTTGAAACTCGATTTATCGGGTCGATCTGGAGCTAAAATCAAGCCGAGTTGAAGAAAAAACAAAGAAAGAAAAAACCCGATATGACCCAGCTGACCCAACATCCCGATTGACCCGGCAAAATCCAGCCGCAAACCCGTTAACTCTTTTTTTTATTAAAACGTTGTTTTGATTTTAAAAAAAAAAATTTTGACCTGACCGACCCGGCAACCCGATTAAAATCTAGAACCTAAATTTTAAATCAGACCGAGTCTTCAAACTATGATAAAAACTGCAGAGAGTTAGTGAGCTGTTGTGCAAAATCAATAGCAATCAGTTATTGTTGATCAAGCTGCAAGGCCTACCCAGTCTAAGACAAGTGCTAATAGAGATCAACTCAAATTCCAGGAGCAGAGGATGTGGGAGCTATTACGTAGCTTTAACTTTATATTTTAAATCTATTCATTAATGTTCGTCGATTCTGTTCAATTTTACCCATGTGATCTTCAATTTTAGATCTATTCCAGTTCTATTATTTAAAAAAACAATTCGTTCAAATGGCTTTCTTTTGTTCTCTATTTTTTGTCGTTCTCAAGAAAAATCCTTTATGAAAAATTGTTTAATTTCTAATTTTCTCCTTTATATAAATACCTTTTAATTATAATATATACTTTCTTATATTATACCTTTACTATATATCTTGAGTAAATTTAATAGAACTGTGATTACAAAAGTAATAGTATTATATAGCACTGGGATAACTATCAATACCCCTTGTATAAAAACCTCTAATCCAGGGGAAAAAAAAAACTATCAATATGTTTTTTTATAAATTTGTTTTTTCAAATCTCAACAATTACTTCACCACTCCATTGATGAAACTCATCAAGGCCACCATAACATATAAATTATAAAAGAAAAGCAGCTCAAATAAATAATTAAAGATGGAGTACTTAAATAGAAATTTAATAAAGTATAGGTAATTTATAGGCAGAGGTTGGACAAAAATAAGGATGTCCAACACACCAAACTATTTCTTGCCATGTTCTATGCATGCACCAAACAACAAGTGAAGTTATCTCCTCCAATCTTCTACAAGTACCCTATTAATCACTCCAACATTTTTCTGTTTACAGACTTGGATTAGACTTCTTGACAAAATCTATCTACTGTTAAGCTCCACATATTACCATGGTTTAAGGAGGTTTTGGTAATGGTAGTAACCCACTCGTGAATATCCATGTTATGTCTTTTAACAGCTGACCGAGCAGTCAGGGGGTTTAATTAACTAGTTCTTGGGCTATCTAGAATTCACTGCAACAAGAAGGCAACTATAAGTCAACAAGTCTATTTGTTGTGACGACACTGATTTTCACCAACAAGGAAAACACAGCCTAAATTATAACAAATTGATGCCAATCTCAGAGGAATGGAACTAAATAGATCTCCACCCCTAAGGCAACTAGGATTCTGAAAAACAGAAAATAAAAGTTCACGCATCTAGATATAGAGCACATACATCTCAGAATCCTTTCCTATCCCATCACAGCAGATATCAGGTAGAAAGACTCCTCTAATGGACCCTGACTGTACACCAAAGAGAAGCTAAACCAAAGATCATATATTGTCCCAGCAGAAGTTGCCCGGGCGTGATAGTGATGCAAATATTCTGAAGTTTCACTCCATCCATATTGCACCAAATAACCGTGAACAATACATCTCTACAAATGATATGATAGTAAAATCAGCAAACTGACCAGAACACCCAGAAAGCAAGTACAGAATACAGATGGACCCTTCACTGCATTCAAGTGCTCAAGGATTGCATCACCTGGGAAATACATTTGCACAGCCTTACAATCCTTGAAAAGCCGATTCTAAGATTATCAACAGCAGCTTTTACTTGAGCTGAGAGTGACTCAGGCAACAACTTGTGTGCTCCATTAGTAGAAGCTTGTAACTCATATGGAACGGCTGCTAATGGATATACTCCACTGTTTCAAAAACCATGTCATCAGACAACGCAATCATTAGACATAGTAAATGTCTCTGTAAAGAGTAGCAATATTGTTACAAATGAAGACAGCATATGAAAGTAGTGATCGTAGGCCACAGGTTACAGGTCCAAGCTCCTCAAAGTGGTATATGATTTAGATTCATTTATTTTCCCAATACTACCTACAATTGCTGAAGTTAATGCATAATTTGTTATGAAACTTTCTTTATAGTGAACAATAAATCCAACACAAGAAATGACAGATGCCCTTACCATTTCACAACAAAACATTTTCATGGAAATGCCTAAAACAGGCTGGGTTAAAATTTACACTACAATCAACTCAAATGATCTGCTTTTTTTTTTTTTGTAAATAATCTGATTTGCATTCCCAATCATGATGCGTACTGTGAAACAAAGCTCAGCTCCTGGTTGGGATGTGAACTCTCATTTTGTTTCACTTCACTTGGTTGTCAATTCATTGTCATTTTTATAGTTGACCGCGCCTTTAACAAGATGAGCATGGACATCAACAACAACACTCTCACAAAGATAATGGTTGCAATTATTAGAAGGTTGATAAAATGATTAATTTCCTAACAGTTAACATTCCTGTTGCATGGAGGATTTACACATCCAAACGAATGTATTCAGCAGATTAGCCAATAAGTCCTATGATGTCCCTGTTGATGATAAGTAGTATCACATAAGAATCACATTACAAAACTACAATGATCAAACCGACCGAAATCGTGTCAAATTATTGGGCTCACATAACATGCAGGTTTACTAGTAAATTATTTCTAGGAATAATACACACACATGATTAAAGTAAACAAGTGCATGCTAAAATTATAGCATCTTTATTTGATCTGGTATGATGGTAAAGGTTTCAAGCTGGGACTTCTTTTGAGTTTTGGGAGTAGGCAATTGATACAAAAATCAGAAGGGTAAGCCTCTATACAGACTAACCCCCTTAGGACCTACTTAAGATTGTATGCTAGACCAACACTGCGTAAATAGACCAACAAGGAGATGGGACATGCAGAAAGTAAACAGCTGAAAGTATTCTCCACTAAACATGTAGGAATGCAAAACTAGATAAAAAAAAATGTTGTTTATTTTTACATACAGAATATTCTATATCTATTATCAATTATAATAATATAATTAAGCAAGTGCATTGAAGTTTGCAAGACCTTTCCCACGTGAAAAAGGAATGAACAAGCAGGTTTACCGATTCAAACATGCCATGTCAAGAGTCACTGCCACCTTCCAACCAGTGTTAAAATCAACGAAACAAAGCAGCAAATCAAGCTTTTCAACTGCAAAAAAAATAAAATAATAATATGTAATATACCATACCCAAGCAGAGCAGACTATATGCACATGCTTCTATGGCATGTTCAAAAGGCATAAACAATCAAGAAATCACACAGATGCAGGAGGTTCAATGAATCAACTGCATCAATTATTACATAAATTTTACACAAATAAGATAATCATCACTAGAGGATTATAGGAAACCAGGATGCATGTGTTGAATACGTAAACATTTCTATGATCACCTAGTCACCTTGTAAGGCAGCAGGATTAACAGAAAACAAAGAGTGCATCACTATGTAATGCTTATTGATTTGCATGTTTCCATCCCAAGTATGGTGGCATTGATTACTGCACAAACACAACTCTATTGTCTTGTACCAATCATCAAGATTCAAAGGGTTTTACCCAGGTACAAAATTGATCTTGTTCACAGCAAACTGTAGTAATGACTGAAAGTCATTCGACACTCAGATTCGATATTGATCCTATGAATGTTAACCTAACAACTCAAGATTTGATTTTAGTGCTGCAGTATGTAATGCAGACAACCTTCTTCTTAAGAATATAATTCATTTGACCAGGTTATAGATCCCAGACCCACAAGTAAATGAAGACATAGGAGAGGGATTGGAGATGACCAAGGGGGGTTGTTTATACCAGATGGAGACGAAAAGCTTGTCTTAACCAGATTTCTGATTTCTATTTGTGCCTGCTGTACTTCCTCAGTCACATCTAGTAGATTACGCAATAGTGAACTGGTAACCTGCATCACAACAATAATAGTTAAGGATTTAAAACATCAATTGCTTGTAAGAATAACCCAGATGGGAAGCAAAGAAAATTAAACACAGAAAGTGCACATGGCATACATTTCAGCTGTAATTAGATTGGTAGTTTCCGTGTAAGCTAAAAGACATAATGGCATCCAAAGAGTCTCAATGCAGGATATAAAAGAATTGAAAGCAAAATAATACCATGACGTACTTGTGTTTCTTGTGCCAGAATTTTGGAGCCGGCATACTTCTTAGTAGTCTCAGAATTTAGAGCATATGAAAATGCTACACAAGCATCCATATTAGGGAAGATCTAATGAACAAGAAACATAGAGTTTTAGGAATAAGTGCTGAAAATTAATTGAACATATAGAATACAATTTGACTTGATTACCTTCATGATGGTTGTGTGATTCAATTGGTTTGCAATAGATATACTACGGGTGGGAACAGCATCTATTGTGAACCTGTTTTTCATAAAACAAAAGAACACACTCGAGTATATAAGCAGTTTATATCTCAACTGCAGATTTTCAACCAGGAGAAAAGTTCCAGCGAAGAAGGAACCTTTGGCTGATGAAGCCATGGTAGTTGAGGACAATATTTAGTTGACCGTTCCTGCTCCTCAGATCCTCAACTTCCCACAACTGAGGAAATAGATGACAGGATTTGTCTCTCAATAAAATAAGATATTTAAATTCAAGCAGTAACAAAGGTCATTACAATAGTTGAAAGACCTGCAAATCCTTGTGTATGAACCTGCAAGAGGTTCTCCTCTTCAGATGATCATTAACTAGCACAATAGTCTCGCCATAGCTTTGCTCGCCTTTCATTTTGCAGTAACTATGGAAAGATTTGGTTAAACTCTTTATATTCCTATCTAAAGCTTCAGATTCATGCCTCATTGTGATTACTTTCTCATTGGAATCCTGCCAGACAGTAACAGGAGCATCTCCTTCAGAAACTTGAAGTGAAGTTGACATGCGCAATCAGAATGGGTACAAATCAAGTCTATTGGGCAAGTTCAATTTGGATTTTTGGCCAATCACAATTTTTTATAATTTTTCCTCATGCACTTAACTAAAACAATAATTACAAGTCATTTCAGCCATGGATTTAAAAATTATGGAATATTCAAATAATTTTTCAATGTTTGCACTGCATTTCCATAATTCTGTCAATCCACTTTGTAATAAAATGAGTTTATAAAATTCTATTACTCTGCTAAGACTGACTGTGATCTTTTTAATCAAATTGGACTATTTTCATGGAACAGAGGGAGTGCAAACATCTATCCTATAAAATGGCATGCACTAACCATATAGCCTCAAAAGGGGACAAACCACTATGATAAGGTACAAGAAGAATAATTTTCAAGATATTTTTAATTTCATTAATCCTGAGGTATTTCTATTATTTAGGAAGTATTCTTATAGTAATATTTGCAGTAATAGGGTTTTATTATTGTTATGACTTTATTATTATTAAGATTCTATTCCCTATTTAGTCAGTACTCTTCTAGGGCTTTTTTGTGTGCATATAAAGCATCATGCACTGTATCTGAAGGCGGTTCATGAATGATAATAAGATATCATCATCAGTTAAATGAAGACTTTGTGTGGTCACTTTGAGAGGTGGATCTTCCTCTTTGTTTATCTGCTCTTGTGGATTCAACAGCCGTAATTCCTTCATGGATTTGAGGTTATATATCTTCTTTTCTACCTTATCCTATCCTACATCAATTTTGGCAGCAGCCATATTCGATCCCATCCCTGAAAGAACCATTGAGCAAAAAAGAAAAAAACCATCACTGCAGTCTAGGCAACAAAAAACAAACACCTTCTGCAATTTCAACTCTAGGTGCTATTAAATTTTAATGACCTTTGTTTGAAGGACGTGATGCCACTGTTTAATGTATCTAATTCTATAGTGCTCTTGTTGTCCTTTTTTTTTTTTTTTTCCAATTAAGGCATTATAATTGAAGTTCTGGAAAACAAATCTTAGTTAATAAAACAGAATACGAAAAGGGACGGGGGGGGGGGGGGGGGGGTCATGGGTGACAGAAATTTGGAAGAGAGAACGCAAATCTTGAAAGTGGACTGTATCAGCTTAGGGTTGAGATAAGAATGACATTTGAGAGGCTTATGTGACTCAACGTACTCAAAACAGTATGCTTGGAAAGTTTTTGGCTCAATAACAAAATCAAAACTATGATATCATGGTCAAAGAACAAGTTTGTCATGAGGAGCATCAAGAAGAAACACCAATCAAGTTGAAGAACAGGTATATTATGCTGGAGAATGCAGGTTCCACCATTAAAGATGTATGTTGAAGAAGAGAAAGTTGTCTGATCAAATTGACTTCATTATTCCATGCAAGTTTAATGGTGCAGTGGTTGAAAAAAAAAATTGCCACTGCCATCATTGTTTGCAAACATGTCCAAAGACTCTTAATCTCAAGTTCTAGGGTGTGTGCAACTTCAAGCTTTGGATAAAAGAATCAAACTTGTGGTACTTCTCAAACATTTTAAATTGGAGGATTGGGTTTTCTCCATCCAGATGAGAATGGTGCGGTACAACAAAAATAATTTTCAAAATATTTGCAATTTTATTAGTTGTGATATTTTGTTATTTTGGAAGTTCTATTTTTGTAATACTTGCTATAATCAGGATCTTGTTATTATTCTTATGAACAATTTTCACCATCTGATGACAACTGACGAGGAAAGTATTCAATGCTTGCTATCTAAGTTCTTAAAAGACCCAAAAACTAACATTTTAGGTTTTAAAAAAGCAGGTTGTTCCCATTAATTCCTCGGAAAGCTCTTCGTTTGTGTTATAAGATACTATGAGAAATTTCCATAACATTGTTTGAGCACCAAATCTTTGGTCATTCTCATTTTCTTTTCTTCTTTTGGGTAATAACAGGTGCATACAGAAATGAAATAACAAAACAAAAGTGATAAATAGTGCACTTCATGGGCTGAAGGGCATATAAATCAATGCATATCTTAAAATTGATTTTATACCTCTATTTTTCTGCCATTTTTATCCACACATGAATTTTGAAGATTATCATCAACTTCACCAGGCACAGAAGGATGCCAGATACTGTTGGACTTCAAAATCTTGGATTCCTGAATTGCAGAGCTCAGTTGCTGTGCTCTTTTCTGCATGGAAGATACCAGGCAGGGGATTAAGGATATGGATACCCTAAGAATGGAAAACACAAAAGAGGAAACATACCAGCAGTTTCTCACGCTTGGCAGACATTAATTGTAGTCTTGCCCTTTCAAACACTAACTTGGAAAGCACTGATCTTGTTTCATCTATTCTGCAACAACATCCACTCAACATTGTAAGCAGTTATGCTAAACCATGCCATCCAGTAATATAAGAACCAATGACCATCCGCGTCCATGACATATTAACAACATGATGGGTAGCCACCTTTTACTCCTAACTTCACTGGACAAATCGCATGTTTTCTGTAGAACCAATGGAAAAACAGTGTTAGCAGGCAAATGGTTAGCTTGATTTGTTATCACTGTCATAAGAAGAAATGATGGAGCTAGATTTTTTTACCATCCCAAGAACCAATTAGAACCATAAAATGTCAGAGTCAATTTAATAAGCATACCTGAGGCTGAATTTGGGAACAAAGCATCTCAAACTTCTTAACCTTCTGCAGGTGAACCAAAATATCTTGCAACACACCAATCTACATAATGAAACAGAAAAGAAAAGAAACATAATCACATAGGTATCTGCAGAAAGGCAAAAATGTGGGGATCACCAATGCCTATCACGTTTTGAATTCTACATTACCACTTTAATATTTAGCTTATCAATTGATGGAGAGAGCAACTGTTTTGTGTCCCCCGAGAATTTTAGTGAAATCTGCAAGGTGTCAACAAAGTTAGAGAGAATCCAAAAGATAAAGGGTGAGATTATACCAAACTACTTTGTGGTATTGTAGACACTAAAATTGGAACAAGCTAGAAAGAAAGGGCCCGGCCCCAATGCCATTGCCTTTTTTGTGTTGTGCCACCTTGTGTCTTCTGAATAACATAAGACTCCTCAAGGGTTTGTTCCGTTATCTATTTGCTATCAAGGAATGATTTTCTTACAAAATCTGCTAGTTTTTCTGATTAAAGTCATGCATGTCTACCATTCATTTATACTTTTATGGCAGTAAAATTTACTGTTTCTCCTATGGTCAATCTAAAAAAAAAAAATATACCGCCTTTAATGTTAAAGAGTGCAAATTAACTTTTGTGGACAAAGTAATGGAACAAACCACTGGGAAGAAAACACCCAAGCATAAACCACTACATAAAAGGTGAAATTGAGCCTAACCACAAGGTGCAAGACCGAATTCACACCTATGATAAATGGTACAACAACTATTGACAAATTGACCATAAGCAGGTACAACAATATAAGGGAATAGTAACATCTATACATACATCAGTCCAATGTTTCACTGTCGAGTCATCTATAACCATCTCCCTATCATTGATGCTTTCATAAGACTCCAGCATGGACTCCATATCAGAATGCGTATTCCTATTTTCTGGGCTCCTTTTTATCCTCCCAATTTCTTCTGCATGTTCTGCATCCTCAAGAACTGATTCTCTAATTCTTCTTTTTCGACCAGAAGAACTCTGAATATCCTGTGCAGGAAACTGGGTCCGTAAATTATGGAGTCCCACGTGAGCGTGTTTGTGTCTGAGTGTGTGTGTGTGTGTGTGTGAGAGAGAGAGAGAGAGGGAAAGAGAGAGAGAGAGAGAGAGAGAGAGAGAGAGAGAGAGAGAGAGAGCTCTATGACCTTAGGTGACGAGCCATTTACATTCTTAGGACTGTAGACGGAAGCTGAAATGCACAGAGAAGATTCATTTCTTTCCCCAGGAAGTTCCTCTTCAGAATGTCTCAGGTCAGGAGCAACAATTGGGATATTCATGTCTGGCCTTACTGGATGAATATTTGAGGCATCCCTCTCCCTCAAAGGAGTTTGGAAGTTCATTGAAGATTTAGATGCACCATGCTTATTCTGAAGATAACTCTGTCTGTCATCCACCCATTTCACTTGAGAACTGTCTTCCGAATAATTAATATCAAGAAGTGAACCAGATTGTGGTTTCCTTTCAGCAAACCATGATAACAATTTGTCAGTTACTGCAGTGGCATGGGCACTGATGGAAACATTACCTACTGAATTCTTGTCTTGATTGGAGCCAACGCTAACAAGTTCATCAAATGTCAGTTGCTGCTTCATGTCGCCAGAGAGACTTTCTTCATGTTTTATTGGTGATGATAACCCCTGATCCAAAACCTTCAATGGAGGAGAAACAAAATTATCAGATGCATTGGTTGTTTTCAGAAGATTTGCGAAATCCACTTTGATCTCCACTGATGAGGAGGCGGATTCAGGGATAACTGATGTCCTGTCCACGGATTTCTTGGCCAAAATATGTGGTCGGACTTCCCTCTCCTTGGAAAGAATACACGCAGACATGTGCATAAGAGATTCCCCATCTTTTGAAAGGCTTACAGTTCCTCCACTGTTAGTCAAATTATCAACATCACTTGGAGCCACAGTACCATAGCCAACTATGTTCCTTAACCTTAACCTCTCACGATCTCTGTCCTTCGGGTCAATGCTAGAGAAATGTTTTTCTAAGTTCATAACTGGGGAATCCACCTGTTTGCTAGTTTTATCTGCTTTGTTGTTTTCTTCCACCACTGAATTGAAAGAAGTTGCAGAAGAAATGAACTTTGATAATCTGAGTTTGGATATTTCAATTCTATCTTTCAAACTAGACACAAGGGGAGAAGGCTGAATCCCACTGCTTTTTAAGTTTGCCTTGCTTAAAAAGGAATCTGGTTGTTTCGGTGAAGGTGTCGCATATGATAATTGTCTACAGGAATTAGAAGCATCAAAAAATATCTCCTTCCTTCTTTTAGCAGACAAAGAAGATATGGAACTGTGTTGTTGATCAGAATTATGATCAGTGCTGTATAGATTTCTTCTATCCTGAAAATAATGATCTTTAAGAAAGTCAGCTGAATGTTGTCCGGATTCATGTTTTTTTAATGAATCGAGCTTCAGAACTTGAGTATCCATATTAGATGTGATGCCGATACTAGCAGCAGGCAACTCCACATACATTGCATTTGCAGCTTTACTGTGGTCCTTATTCACCTACAATAGGGAAAACAAAAACTGTGCATAAACAACCATCTTCATTTTGTAAAAGACAAGAATGCATATCAGTAAATGTTGAGCAAAATTGTGAATCTTCATGATCACTTAGAGAAAATGCAATAGGGAAACCACGTGAACACAATCTGTGAAACACCAACTAAACACCTAGAAATGGTTAGCCAAGAGTTGTCCAGAACAAAACCAAGCCCCTGTAATCATATCTCAACCCTTAAAGACAAAATGAAAAGATCATGCAGAGAATTTACAGAACAAATCCAGGCCACTAATTGTAAAAGACCGCCTATGCAGATTAACTTATTGAATTCATACAAAAGAAGGAACCACCGAAATGGAGGATCCAACCCACAAGAGAAAAAACTTACAGGCATCGTCTGATTAGGAGTTTGTAATTTGCTCATCTGATTGGGAGTTTGTAATTTGCTCATCTGATTGGGAGTTTGTATTTTGCTCAGCTGATTAGGCATTTGCAGTCCACCCAGCTGATCAGCAGTTTGCACTTTGCTCAGCTGAATAGGGCTTCGTACTTGGTGATGAGTGAATGCATCCACTGCCACACCTTGAGTTCTATCAGGAGTGCTGCACTGGCCAGCATTGGTGCTCACAGAAATGAAATTTGCCTCATCCAATTCCATGCTGGCCACAGATACTCCCTTGGTAGATATGTCAAGCATGTCAAACTTGCCAACTTCTTTATCTTCGCAGTCCTTTCTATCCATGCGACTGCTCTCATTCTCATCAAACATAGAAACCTCACTCCTCTCCAACAATTTCACATTACTAGAATCAGAAAGTAAACCAGATGCCGCTTGCGGCTCCTTCATAGCTTCTGATAAAAGTGCTTCCAAACCAGGAGAAAGTTTCCCATAGTCATAACTCTTCAAGTTTTCTCCCACAAGACTCATATCATTTGAATCTCTACCCCCACTACCTTGCACAAAACCAGAAACATTCTGCGAAGTTACCTTCTTATCTTTTGTCAGTACCATGGAACTCCCTGGATCAGAAGGGGTGGTAATATTCGAAGGTGTTTTCTCTTCCGCAGCGACACGAACCTCAGTGGGTGTCTTAAACTCTTCTCCAGACACTGACCTCACAAGACTTCGGTAATGCATTGAAAATGCAGTCGAATCCATGGTAACATCAAGATTACAATCCGATGCACCAGAATCAGATAATCTTCCAGCTCTAATAAAACTCGCTGACACAGGCCCAAAAAAGTTGTCCTCTACAAAATGTAACGGCAACAAAAACTCTTCAACATTTTCCCCAAAAATATTTGTTATTCACTATTCAAACAAAAATGACCTAAAAAAAGCAAGTAAAATTGAAACCAAATAATAATAAAAAATAGAACAAACCATCGTTACAAGAAGCAGAGCCAACGATACTGCTGCCTCCCGGAGACGGCGACTCGACTGGCCGAAAAAACGACTTCCTGGAATTGATCGAATAATCGTTATCGTCATCATCGGCACCAGTGGGAGATGATATTTCTTTAGAATCATCGCTATCGGCGAGGTCACCGAAAAAAGCACGAACTTCATCGTCTGTGTCGGATATGGGGGATTTCGTGGAAGGGGGGTCAGGAGGGGTCTCGTATTCATCGTCGCGGTTGAAGATGTGGACGGAAGTAATCTCGCGGTCAGCGAAGCTCACGCGCCGCGACCGTTTCTTCCTGAGAGCGATGGTTTCCTCGTCGGTGTTGGAGTTTTGGCTGGGATCTTCTATAGTTGCCGGATTTGATGCCATGTGGGGGGATTAGGTTTTTTGCAGAGTGGAAATGAAATGCCAGAGAGAGAGAGAGGGAGAGAGAGTGGCGTTTGATTTTTTATGTGCAATTGTGCGCGGGAGAGTTGGTGTTTTGTTACCGTAGCTTTTAAGTTTACGAATAAATTTTACGAAGTAATAAGTAAAGTACTTACCAGTTTGCAATCGTTTACTTACCAGTTCGTAACAGTTATTGTACGTTGTAATTTTAAATGAGAGAAAATAAGTAAATAACTCCATCCATTTTATTTTATTTGTGGTTGGCCTTTTATGATTTTTTATTTATTTTCAAATTTCTAGAAATTTATTTTATGGGGCATGCTTGAATTATATAAATCTTTTTTTGCTATTATTCGATTTTTCAATTTATTATTGATTGATTGATATAAATTAAAAAAAAAACAAATCATTATAATAAAAAAAAATACATATAATATATTCTACTTTTGTATGCATCTTCAATTTAAATTTCCCATTCTCGTTGATTTAAATATATTACAAATTAAGTGATAGTATGGGCATGCTTCTTTTTTGTCCTGAGAGCATCATTTCGATGTTTTTTGATTTTTTTAAAATTATTTTTAAAATTTTTATATATTTATTTACTAATAAAAAATTTAATTAAAAAAATATTTTTTAATTAAAAAAAATAGAGTTTGATTTTCAAGAAAGTATTTTTTTTTTATTTTTAATAGAAAACACTTCCCTATGAAAAATTTATAAATATCATATTATTTATTAATTATAATAAATTTGATCCTCAAACTTTTAATTGTTATATATTTTGTTTTGAATCTTTTTTTTTAATTTCACCCCTAGAATTTGATTTAATTTGATTTTTATATTAACTTTGGTTCTTATTTTTATAATTGTTATTTGTTTTTCTCTTATTATTTTTTTAATTGAAATTTTTTATCTATCAAATTTGATCCCCATTCTTTTAATTATTACTTACTTTATTTGAAATAATTTATGAAATTATTATTATTATTTTAATTTCATCATCTTTTAATTTTTTTTATTTGTTAGATTTAATCTTTATTATTTTTACTGTTATTTATTTTATTTGAGATAATTTATAAAATTACATTATTTTTTTTCAATTTCATTATCATTCAACTTTTAAATTTGTAAGATTCGTTTCTCATTATTTTAATAAACTTGAAAAAAAATATTAATAAGTTATTTTTCAACTTATTTTTTTATAATATAACCAAATACTAGAAAGTATTTTTCATAACATTGCCAAACATCAAAAAATAATTCACTTTTTAGAAATCCACTTTCCACAAAAACTATTTTTCAATAGAAAACTATTTTCCATCAAACAAACGGGGCATTAATGTTTTTGACATATGCCCAACTAAATAAATATAGTTATTAGACTGGGCCTGACATGAGAGGCTAAATTGGGATTTGAGCAACCTAGTGTCCTGGCTAGGTTGTAAAAAAGCCAAACTTGGGTAAGCAATTGGCTCGGAAAGACTCAGGCCTGCTAAGTAAACCAACAACTCGAGGGATCTAGTGCAACCCGCAATAGACTTTTTTTTTTAAAAAAAAAAAGGAAACCAAAAATTAATATACAAATAACTAACCTAATGTATTTTTTCTAGAGGTGAAAGATATCTGCTTATGTAGGTGTTCCCTGAACCAAAATAATTTTTTCCCCTATCAAACAAAAAATCAATTCACAAAAACCTAGCCTCACATACTTTGTTGGAACAAGCATAGATTGACATTTTTTTTA
The DNA here is from genome assembly GCA_018804465.1 of Populus tomentosa. Lineage (NCBI taxonomy): Eukaryota > Viridiplantae > Streptophyta > Magnoliopsida > Malpighiales > Salicaceae > Populus > Populus tomentosa. Next base: position 29,815,964 of record CM031969.1, read on the forward strand.
ATAAGTATTTTTTTTTCTCAACCAATAAAAAAATCGATTCACGGCCTTACATATTTTTCCAAAGATGTTCCACGCGATAAAGTAGTGTCTAGTAGAATTTTTTGCAGAGGAGCTAAATTGATGGTTTTAGTTTAAGGACCAAAAACAAAAGGTTTATAAAGTATAAGTGTTGCCTCACACGGGGAGCAATTTGAGGTTTTTCTCTTGTTCGGTCCAACCTTATACACATGAGCCAATTACCCTTTCCTTGTTGATCACTAGCTCATATTAAAATTCACTATATAAGCAGAAGAAGATAGTTTTATTTTTTTCAATGTGGGATTGGAAGCCTAATAATATATAATATATGCTCACAAGAAGAAAGTTGTGTTTTTCCAACGTGGAATAAAAAATCTTTTTGATTTAAATATTTTAACTTAAAAGGAGAAGATAATATATTTTTGATGCATGATAAAAAAAAACATTTTGAAATAATTTTTTAAACTTTATTATTTAAAACATACATCTTCGCATCCACATGAATTGTTTCTTAATTTTTTTCATATAATATACTAAAACCTCAAATATTTTTTTTTTTAATTTTCTTGGATTGACTTGAGTCAACTCATATGACTTGCTTTTGGTTTTGCTTTTCTTTAAAGGTCAACCCATTAGACTTGGGACCTGCCCTTTTGGTCAGGTCAACTCTCGAGCCAGATTTAATAACAATCCAAAGAAAAGCAGAACCAAAAGCGTGCCTAAACATGCACTAAAAAAATGTGGTGTTTTTATTATAGATCACCCCACAAGGCATTATTCATTTCAATAGTGCTTTCTTTTCTTTTCTTTCTTTTTTTTTTCTCATTAATATTTTTTAAATTTTAATTTCATCTATCAATATTTGATTTGTTGAGTATTGAATTTTATAATTTATTTTATTGTACTTTCTACGAGATTATCATAACCTCATGATCTAGATTGTGGGTTTGGCGGATTAATCTTTTTTTTATTTATTTAATTTTATCCTTCAACATTTGGTTTGCCAAGGATTGTTCTTCATAATTTTTTTTATTTTACTTTTCATGGAGTCATTTAAGTCTCAAGACTTAAGTCATGGATTTTGCAAGTTAATCAAGTGACTCGGTTGTTTTTTTTTTAATTGATTTTTTTTAATTTTACCCTTCAATATTTTATTAATTGAGAATTAGGCTTGCTTATTTATTTTGGTTTGCTTTATATACAATTATTTTGATTTTATTATCCTAGTCACGAGTTTGACGAGTTAATCTGGGTTGATCTAGGTAACTTTTTAAATTGATTTTTTTTTAAATTTTATCTTTTAATATTGGGTTAATTAGAAATTATGTTTTATAATTTATTTTAATTTACTTTGTATATGGTTATTTTAGCCTCTTGACCCAAGTCGTGAATTTGGTGGTTAACCAAGGTTAACTTAGATTGTTTTTTTTTTTGGTGTGTTTTATTTAAATAAAGTTATCTCGATCTCATACCATTAGTCATGGGTTTAATGATTTAAATCGGGTTGGTTTTTTTTATAATTAATTTTTTTTTAATTTTATCATTCAACATTTGATTGATTAGGAATTAGTTTTCATATTATTTTTGGATTTGATTTTTTATGAAGTTAACATGGTCTTATAACTTAGGTAACATATTTAGTAGATTAACCCGGGTTAAATCGGATTGTTTTTTAAATACTTTTTTAATTATTTTTTTTTCAATTTCATCTTTTAATATTAGTTTGATTGAGAATTAGACTTCATAATTTATTTTAATTTACTTTATATAAGGTTATCATAGTCTCATAATCAAGATTGCGTGTTCAAATAATTAAATCTAGATTGATCTAATATATTATAGTTCTATTATTAAAAAAAAAATATATTATCTTAAGTTTTTTTAGTCAAACTTGTTTTTTATTCATCATTTAAATTGTCTTGGCACAACGTGGAGAAATAGGAAGCGTTTTTCATCTAATATTCCAAATTCTAGATATAAATAATACAAAGGTGACTGATGAATGTATAATTTTTTAATTAAAATTATAATGCCTTCTACCGATTGGAAAAAAATAACCTTTTAAAAAAAGGAAAAAAAAAATGATCTAAACTAGGAGACAGACATTACAAGAGTAAATCCCACATTTTCTACGTTTTGTTATTCTCATCCCCACAACCAAACAAGTCATGAACAAAACATTTTGTCATGTCTATAAGACATGAAATCAATCAAGTTTTTAATAAAAATGTTTGTATTGACATGAAATCAATCAAGGGAGGACTAAAAAAAAAATTCAATCCATCAGTTGGCACCTTTTGGTGCTTTATTGTCTAGCCCAGAAAAAGAAATTGCTTGATGTTCATGAAGCTGGCTGGAATAGAGGTGTCCGACCGCATTTTTCTTGTCTCTTGCTTTCTATTTCCGTACAACTTCTTGTGAAATTTTGAATGTTATGAAGAGATATTCTACCCTTTTGGAGGACAAACTGATGAGCATTAGATTCTTGTGGCAAATTTATTTCTGAATGATTACAGACAAGGAAAGCATTGACACCAGAATAAGAAGCGGTACTAAGCAAAGTTCATAGCAGAATGTCATGGGTATAATTCTTCACAGTCAGATTTCTGAAAATCATTCTTTTTCCAGGCTTTAAAACCTGCAGGAAAGATTCGGGTGCTATCAAACTTCGATTCGAAGGATTATATTGTCTCCCCATATGAATATGATCCCAAGTCGATTATTAAGGTGGATGGTGACCTTAGAAAGCTCTTTCGAGGAGTTGAACTTCCTCGTGATATGCTTGACATTGAGAAGTATCTCCAAATGAATGGGATGATGCCAGCTTCCAACACTGCAAAGAGGAGGGGAGCAGCCCAGGTGAAGGGCATTTTCTCAGAGAAAAAGATCAAGAACAAGAAGTGTGGGATCAGAAAGATCCATAACCTGGCCAATCCACATCTTCCAGAACTTTATGAAATCTCGGTTCTTGATACTTCAGAAGTAGATTGCTCCATTGTTGAGCTGAGGTTTATTCGCAGAGAGGCACTCCTTTCACAAGGAAAGTTGCTGCATGAGTCCTCAAATGAAGTTGAGTGTAGATAGGCTCTAGAGTTTGCACTGATGTGTCTTGCTTGTCAGAAGTTTACGTGTATACGTTCGTATCAGTCATTGTTTGCATTTTGTTTTTATTCAAGTGTAATCTTTTATCCCTAGTTACTCTAGCAACCTACACTATACAATGCCTCATGAACAATGAAAATATAAATGCTTATTTTAGATTGGGATCTAAAGATATTTCGTTTTTTTAAAAAAAAAAAACTGTGATAATTGAGCTTTATTATATTAAATAATTGAGTATGGATTCCATTCCAAAGACTTGAGCCTTGTGACGAGTGAACTATTCTCAATCTTTTATATTGTTTTATACTTTTGTAATTGTTTAACAAGTCTTGAGGAAGGCACTTAACCTGGCTAGGAAGTGGATCTCTTTCCTCAACACTTGTCGATTCTGACTAAAGTAGCTTACACATAATAAAAGGGTTTCTGGGAAACCATTTTTGTTATCTCCATTACTAACAGTATACCAGTTCTCACCCATGGTTACACCAGCATGAGCAGCCCTTGGAATCACCAAATCATGTTGAACTCGCTTCAACATCTTGTTTAGTGATTGAAAATGGTCTCTTTATATCCGGATCTTTCTCTTGAGCCTTTGCTCCTATTGCACACAGCACAGTAGGACAACGCAAATCAGCTGTGAAATGGATTTTTTTCCCTGGAACTCTTCCGCAAGAAACTCCATGATGGTATTCAATCTCACCATCGCCAGATCCTTGTGAAGCAGTGCAGTAAATGCTATTAAAGCTGAATAGATACTTCTTCTTGAGCTGTTTGCTAGGTTTCTCCACACATCTCTAATTTTATAGGAGTTGCAACCACTTGTAATCTGCCCAGCAGCAAGTATGGTCATCAAGACAAGCACTGGGAGATAGATTTGCAATTCAACAGGAGAGGTGATAGCAACAAAAAGAGGAGTAAATGAAGAAAAAGCACCAGCTAGTTGACTTGGACTTTTATGTAAAAAATAGAGGCAGGTGTGAAGAAGCCTTTGATAATTGGATCAAGCAACCTGCGATGAAGATAGAGCAAAACCTCTCAATCATTACCGTGAAAAATTTATAAGATGAAAATTGGAAGTGCTTATCTACCTAGTTTCCAGGTGGTGCATACTTTCTACAGGATGAAGATAAGATGAAAACTTATAAGAAATCCAGCAGCAAAAATACAATCCACCTAACCTGGAGAGTTGAAAAACAAAACTATTTACAATAATTTCTTGTTGAGCTATCATGGCTACCTAATGATTTATACTAATTTCTAGCATATGCATTGCGCCAATTCTCTCGAAGTTCATCATGATAATCTTTCAGCTCCTTCAGTTTTTGCTCCAAACGAACTTTTAGAACAGGCAGTGCACGTTGAGGATCTTCGTTGAATTTGTGGAGTAAATCAAGACCCTGATCATCATATAAACGTTCGAGACATCTTAAAAAGATATCCCGATTCCCTTTTTTGAATTTGTCATGAGGGATGCCTTTTTCCAATTCATCTGCGTATTCAACAGCTGAACTGAACCAACCAATTAGCATGTCCATCTCATGTCTATTATCTTCACATTCAAACAAGATTTCCTCGTTCTCGTCGATGTACCTGGAGAAGAAGTCCTCAGTTCCTGGAGGCGCCAACAATAATCGATCATTCAACTCCTGCAATTCGGGCTGCATTCTGTTGTGTTTAGCAGGATCACGATAGTCTTTTGGAAGATACAGATAACTAGGGGTACACCTTTTGCACTGAGATCGATCAAGTTCTCGATTTGACTTATAGAGATACTTCCCATTCTTTTCGTCCCTTTGTTTGCATCCCCTTGTTTCAATCTTCTGCCCTTCATCCTCTTCCTCATCTTTTTTCCTGGATACATGAACATTCTCAGTGTCTGTAACATAACGCTGGAATTCATCCATGAGATCAGGATGCTTTCCAATCACAGCAGCTATCCTTTCTTTCCATTCATCCTTTTGAATCATTCGATTGGTATAATAGAAAATCGACTTTAAGAATTTATAATAGCTGTTCTCACATGATAGCCTCTTCCGAACCTTCTCGAACAAGCAGAGTCCATCCTGCCGGAGCTTTTTTATGACCACCCTGTCATATGCTTTCTCCGCGTATCTTCCTGCCTTCTTGACAATATTTCTTTCCTCATCTTTCTCTACACCCACCTGATCAATCTTTTCAGGCTGCTCCTGCTGCTGCTCGCCGGTCTGAATTGTAACTTCTCTGCCGTTGTTCACATCTTTATCTTGAGAGTTTGGATCACGAGATGCTCCTGAAGTTGTTTCAGAAGCTCGCACGAATCTATAAAAACCCTCTAGTAAATCAGTATCGTCTTCGCACAGCGGGACAAGAACTTTATAGAGATCCCTCCTGTCCTTTAACTGTCTTAAGACCTTCAAATTATCATCCCAGACCTTTCCGCCACGCATCCTCTGCTTGTCTATAAAATTCTGTAACAGCATTGTTTTCTCTGCTAAAACAGCCGCAGCTTCCTCCTTATCCTTATCCTCTACCTCTACTGTCTCATCTTCATCGTCATCGTCATCAAGGCTAAATCGACGCGAGGGCGGCAAAAATAAGTTGAACCCATGTATCAGGTCACAATGACCTTCAAGAATCTCCTTCACTCTTGCCAAGACATCATCAGATACGTTTTCTATTCTCCCTGAGAGCTCATCTGTCAGAGCCATGACATCTTTCATGACCCTGTAAAAGCTACTTAATTTTTCAGGCTGGTCTTGGAACCTGGCTCTTAGTTCCTTGATATAGGTTTTGGATTCGTCATAATAATCCCTCTGTGTCTCCATCTCTTTCACCTTCTCAATGATTTAACCAAGTGAAAAACGGAAGAAACAGAATCCGCCTTTTGTTTTAATCTCAATAAGAATGTGTGTGTACATATATATAAGCAAACCATAGGGGTCCTGGAATTCTGAGCTTCTTGCAACTCTACGAGCATCAGGACACTGGCAACTTAAGTATAGAACGGTTCTTTCTAGGGTCGTTTCAGTTTCTTGTTGGGATGTGTTTTTGGGTTGGGTCTCGGGTTGGTCACGAGGCCTTAAAGTCTTTGGTATTACAGTTGGAAAGTGTTTTTAAAAAATAATAATAAAAAAATTTATTTATTATTTTATTTTAAATTAATATATTTTTTATATTTTTAAATTATTTTGATGTACTGATATTAAAAATAATTTTTAAAAAATAAAAAAATTATTTTAATGTGTTTTGAAATAAAAAACACTTTGAAAAGCAACTACTACCACATTTTCAAATATCTTCTAAATTTAAATAATCTTATTATTATTTTTTTGTTTTTTATGTGTTTCTAACCATTTATATATTATTAGTATTACAATTAATATATATTATATAGATGATAGTAAAAGTAAAATTGTTTTTTAAGCCCTGGAATTAATCAATTTTAAAACAAATGATTTTAGCTTCTTATGTTAATTTGCTGCTGTACATGAGAAAAAAGAAAGAAAGAAAGAAAGAAATAAGTCTGGTTTTTTTTTTATTGTAATCTAGAAATTACTTTATTTCACTCATATTACTATCAAATTTAATTAATCAATTCAAATAAAAAATAAAAAATGAAAATATATATTCAATTAATTCCATCTTCTTCTAGAATAAAGGGAACCGTAAAAATTTATGTTTCCCACCACTAAATTTTTACATCAAGATCTATATTAAATATAATAATAATTTAGTTAATTAACATAATCAACTATTGATATTATCTTTATATAATATTTTGTATGATGAAAATATATTAAAATAATTTTATTTTATTTTTAAAATTTTATTTTTAAATAAACATATTAAAACAATATAAAATTATAAAAAAACCTCACTCAACAAACAAACGCGATTTTCGTGTCAATTACTTTCTTTTACCCACCGATGCTTCAAGACACCTTGGATTGTGCCTTCGCTGACCGCTGCCTTTTCTATTCTATTTCTCTGTTTGTGCTCCAGCTGAGCATAGGTTAATTTCAAAGTTTTGACTTCTACTTTCTTGCAGTGTTTCTTGCACGGCCGCCGTGACAGCAACGGGTTCTCTGTGGAATCATAGAAGTTTTGAGGATTGCTTCCACGAGGAAAGAAAATGATCAATTGAAACGTTCCATAGCTAGAGAGAGAGGGGGGGAGAGGGGGGGAGAGAGAGAGAGAGAGAGAGAGAGAGAGAGAGAGGAACATGTCTAAGACATACGGGAGAAGAACCAATAAATTGTAATTTCTCAAATCAATGTTAAGAATAATTAATCCTTGACCTAATCTTTTATCATCTAATATAGGAAATCAAATTACAAAAGAACATACAAATCTTTGAGGAAGAACAATTAATTAATATTCATAGGAATCTGGGAATTTGGAGCATAAGATGCCAGCGGAGTTGGTTCATAAACAGGCATGAATTGTCGAAACCTCTCTAGCAAATCAGGATCGTCAATGAACAGCTCAACAACATCACTGCAGACATCATCGAAGCTTCTCTTCTGGCTTGTCGATAGAAGAGTCTCCTTGAAAGCTTCATAGACCTTCTCGCCTCGCATCTTCGCTTCCTTTATTAAATCCTTAGCATCTTCAAATCCAGATAATACTGCTCCCTCCGCCGTGACCGGCTTAATCTCCATCCCATCATCAAGGCTGACTCGGTGAGAAGGAGGCAAGAAAAAGTTGAGCCCATAAATGAGGTCGTTGTGACCTTCAAGAATTGCCTTCAGTCGTGCTGGGGCGTCGTCGGGTATGCCTCCGGGGCCGTCAGGCCGGACTCTTTGAGCCATGATGTCAATCATGACCTTGTAAAAGCTATCGAATTTCTCAGGCTGGTCATGAAACCTAGCTTTTAGTGCTCTGATGTAGGTTTTGGAAGGGTCAGAACAATCACCATGACTCAAATCTCCGTTTTGCTTCATCTTTCTCGAAAAACAAAGAAGGGAATGATTTACAGAGGATGTTTGCAATAGTCTTAGAATCTTACGTAAATAGTCTTAGAATATCCTGGTCCTATATGGATAAGGACTCTTATGCTTGCAATGCTTACCTTTTCAACAAAGGAGACAGAAACTTCTTTGAAATATACCTTTTTCGAAGCAGACTCGGCTGCTGTTTGACCTCCACTTTTTAGCCTTTCGCGGCATGCTTCCTTTATATTTTAAAAATATTTTTTAAAAAAAATTATATTATATTTTTTTAATTTTAAATTGATATATATTTTTAATATTTTTAGATTATTTTTTCAAAAATAATTTTTAAAAATAAAAATATATTATTTTAATATATTTTTAATAAAAAAATATAAAAAGTAAATTACACAATTGACCATTATTTTTTTTTTCTTTACACGTTATTCTTTTTTCTTTTCTTTACACGTGTAATCATTATAATTATATCAAATAAAAATTTAAAAATATATATTTTTACATGTGTGTATTTGCAAAATAATAATCAAATGCTTGCAATTATATTATATATAGTATTTCATTTACAATTTATTTGGGTCATACAAATTTTTACTTTATAAATTACAGTGAGTTCTTTGAATATAATTTATTTAGTGGATTTTTTTTTTTACAGAGACTTGAGAGGATGAAGGAATTGCTTTTGTCACGTTTTTTTTAAATAAAATCACAAATAAATATATTTTTTTAAAATTATTTTATTTTAAGAATTAATTTTTTAAATATGATATTTTCTCTGAACAAAATTTACTGTGCTGCTTTGAAAAAAAAAATTAAGCAAACAATATTTTAACCATAATATCAAAGAAACACTTGCACTGATGAAACAATGTGAGCTGGACGGATAGATGCTGTGCTGGGCCTGGATAAGAGTACTTGATGTTATATATTATCACCAGATTTTACACGGCCAGGCTTTCAGCTTTGTAGTGAGTAGACGTACGAAAGCTAAATGCGGCCTCGGGATTTTATTATAGTTTTAGATATAGATTACTATATACTATAACAGCGAAATTATATTAGTACGTTATATAATTAAGAGAATTACAGGGATGTTTTAATATTTTTATATTTTTATATTGAAAAGCTACCAGGGTTTGTTTTATACACCCTGACAAATAAGTGGTGCTCACACCATTAAAAAATACACGCTTCTCAATAGTTAAATATGATGATCGGCTATCTAAATAGATGTGCAATTGTCCCCTTTGCTCGTGATATGACATGTGTAGATATATCATGGTTGGATTGTACCGGTGATCAATTGTTCATATTTTTTTCTATTTTCTGACAACTAAAATAAATAATTATATTTTTTTATTATTTTGTTGTTTGTTTGGGTTTAACAACTTTATTTGATGTCAGACCTAGGCAACTTGAGTCTAACATGGCTGCCTAACTCGATTAATATGGGTCAGGCATGTTGTCTAACCCAAATAAACTTGGGTCAGCATAGTTATCAAACCCAAATATTTTTGGTCTGGTATGATTGTTATTGTTATTATTATTGATATTATTATTATTTTTAGTGTTATTGTTGTCGTTATCGTTATTATGATTATTGTTGTCGTTGTCGTTGTTATTGGTATGATTATTCTTATTCTTATTTTTATTATTGTTATTGTTATTATTATTATTAATAGTAGTATTGTTGTTGTGATTTTTAGTGTTATTAGTATGATTATTATTATTGTTGTTATTTTTATTATTCTTTGTAATCTTCCGTGTTAGAATTAATTGGATCTAGCAAAATCTGGAATGATTGTCATATCTAATTTATTTCGGTTTGATATGGCTATATGATTCAAGATATTCAATACATTTTATATATATTTAATATTTTTATATAGTTTTTAAAATTGATATTAACTTCTTTCAGAGCACGAGTTTTTTTGTTTTTTGTTTATATATATATATATATATATATTATCATGTTTGTATGGTCGACACGGTAGAGCACCACAGCTACAGTGCCTTGCCAAGCTGGTTCATGAAGTTCTTAGTTTTATTATATATGTCTTCGTGATTTTACGTTTATTATAATCCGGTCCTTGAAGTTTTAAGTTTTTTCATGTTTATCCCTATAGTTTTAGACTTGTTCATTTTAATCCTTAACTTTATTGTTCTTTAAGCTTAGATAAAAAGAAAGTATGATGAAAAATTAAGAGGAGAGCGAAATATTAAAGCCGGCCATAAAAAATTGAGCCAGATAGAGATGGTTTTGTCCTCTAACTATCTTAGAAAAAATAAATTGAAGTCTGTAAAGATTTTTTTTTATCTGGTTTGACTTTTTTTTGTTTTTCGAGTGATCAAAGGTTTTTTTTTAATTATTGAAAACAAGGTTTTGGGGATTTTTAGGATTTTTTTGGGTATTTCTAGATGAAAAAAGGTTTAAAATTAGGTTTTTAAAATCTAAAAATTTAAACTCTTTTTTTTCTATAGCTTATGGAAATGTGATTGTACTAGTATTTTTAAAAATTAAAATTAATTTTTTTATTAAAAATTAAGTTTTTTATATGTTTTAGATTGTTTTGATGTACTAATTTTAAAAAATAAAAAGTAATAATATATTTTTATAACTGGAATTTACACTAGAGTATAAAGTATTGTTTACCCAAACTGATGATGCTTCACCTAATTTATTAAAACAATATATCAGCGTCAGCTCGGATTCAAATCTATCCACTAGACCCAAGACAAAAGAGCTTCATGGACCCAAACTCAAAATAAATAATTTTATTATATTGACAAAAAGCAACGCGCCTTATTTTTCAGTATTTAACTGTTTTAGGATGTCCTCAAATTAGTACGGGTGTTAATCAAAACTACTTCTATTTACAATTTTATACACCATTTTAGGAGTGCATCTTATTTTAAAAAAAGAAAAATTTCTTCAAGTTTTGACTAAAATTTTAAATGTATCTCTTATATTGATATACTGCATTCAAAAGAATTTAAATATTTTTTTCTTACTCAAATTTAAAAGTAAAAGAAGTAATAGTTATAGCTAATGTTTTGAACCTAATGTAATTCGGGTGACCCATTAACTCAAGAAATGTCCTTGTCTAGATTAGCTGAAAAAACTGGATTACTCTTCAAAGAGATCTTTTGAAGTTTTTATCAAAACATGGATTGACTTGGCTAATCATGAAGATGCTTAGATTGAATTACAAGGTAATAGATAGCTTGCTTGTGCTTTGTTGTGGGCTGACTGGATTTTTTTGTGTGTAAAAAATAATGACCAAGTGTTGTAAGTGTATTTTAAAAAAAGAAAAAATAAATGGCTCCACATTATAGAAAGAGAGTATGGAAAATAATACTGACCGTCAATTCCTAACAGTCCAAACAATGAAAAGTAAAATCAGAGAAAAAAATAATAAACAAAAAAAAAGTTCTAAAAAAATGTCAACAAATCTAGGTAATGAAATTAAAAAAAATTAAGATGATAGATCAAGTAATGAAATAAAAAACAAACAAAATTTTGATAAATTTATCAAGAATAAAAATCTAAAACTAAAACATTGAGGCTCAAACCCTAAAATACCATTAAATATTGAACTCAATGGCCAAATTGAAAATGTCTAGGTCCACAAATCCACAAAATAATAAAAAATAAAAATAAAGTGAGCGAGGACCAAATTACAAAAATCAAAAAATCAAAATTAAAATATACCATTTGATACTCAAAATGCTCAATTCGATGGATTGACTCGTGATCTAAGGGACACAAGGTTTAGGCTGGCCTGGGTTTCAAAATTAACTGGAACAAAGTATGAAAAATATTTGATGCTTATATTTAATTTAAAAGCAAAAATCCTCACAAAAAAACTAAATTGAACAAAACCTAAAAAAATAATTTTAGGTAACACATGTTTTTTTTCAAAAGAAATGAAAAATCCCATGGTAATTGGGAAAAAAAAGTAAGAAAACATTGGAAGATGAAACAAAAAATATAACTAAAAAAGAGGGGAAAAACCAAGTAAATTTAGGTGAATCTTCTAAGCTTAGGTTATTTTTTTAAACTTGTAAGCTGTTAAATTTCTAACTTAGTCTCAACAAAGAATCTCAATATAAAACAAAGTCAATTTTGAAAGGTGAAAAAAAATAATTTAATTAAAAAAAATCTTGTTAAAAGAGCAAGATCTAACAAAAAACACAAAAACCCAAGGCAATACCAGAACAATTTAATATTGAATAATGATATAAATTAATTTAATATAATTAAAAAATAGTTTAAAAGAGGTATATCCAACAAAGAAAAAAAACTCAAGACAACCTGTGCTATTCTAAAAAAATTAGAAAAGTCCCCTTCGAAAGTAGAAAAAAATATCAGGTGATAAAAAAAAAAAATCAAAGCTAACCCAACTTAATTTTAATAACTCGTGACCTAAGACATGAGATAGGGATAACCTCACAAAAAAAATAACAAATCATGAAGCTCAAGGCCCAATAAATTAGTGTCAAATGATCAAAATTAAAAAAAAATCAAATTTTAAAAAGGCTTAAAATAAAACTAAACTTAAACTAGGCTAATCATTGAAATTGGCAAATCAGGTCATGATTATAGAAGACATACATGAAGAAATAACGAAGCAAATTTCTCAATCTTAAAAAAAATAAAAAAAATAAAAACGATGAGGACTAAATCATGCACAAAAAAATAATCGAAAGAAAATACTTAGGGATTAAATTGAAAAAATAAATGAAGAAAATGATAAAAAAAAAGAGCAATAAAAAATGAGGACCAAATTAGAAACAAAACACAAAATGAAAATAAATTATAAAGGATGAAATAAAAAAATTAATGCAAAAGATAAAAGAAATAGCAATAAAAAAAAACAAGAACTAAATTTGATACAAAAATTCTATGAAATAAAATGCAGATGGATGAAATTGAAACAAAAAAAAAATCAAGAAGCATTGAAATCAAACAAATAGAAATACAAAAAAATAAGGACCAATTTTAAAATAAATACAATCCGGATGACACATCTGATTTTTTAAAGGCTCAACTCAAAAACCAATGTATATAAGAGAAAAAAGAATGGGACGAGAAAAAACTTTTATCGTCGTCAAACTACCGCCAACCAGGCCAAACGCGCTAAACCAACAATAGTGCCGCCATCTAACATGTTAGATGACATGGCGATCAGTGGAATTTGGCCATCATATTACGTCCCACGCACCTCTCATTTGGCAGAAAAGATGATAATGCATTGATTTGTGCATAAAACGCATTAACTTTTTATGTTGATTTATTAATATTTGAATAATTGAAATTACTAAAAAGCCCCTAAGAACATCCTAATATTACAAAAGAAAAACATGCGGCAAAGATGAAAATGCCCGACTTAGATTTTTGAAAATTAAAGGCTAAACATGATATTTTACTGGAAAAAAAAAATATACACAAAGATAAAGAAAAACCTCTCTATGCAAGGCCAAAACTTTTGGATTTTTAAGGGTATCATCATCCTTTAACTCTTTTAATTGTGCAAATAAAGTTGAATATACATAAAGATCCTTGGATAGTAGATTTTTTTAAAACAATTATTCCTCGCATCAAAACACACAAAATTATTCAAATATATATATACAAAATTATTCATATATATATATATATATATATATATATTAACAATATCTAAATGGTGCGGGGGAATCATTGTTCCCCCACACCCAAAGCACTGTGGATTACAACAGTAATCCACAGTGCATTCCTGCATTATCTTTTTTTTGGTTTCTCGCATTTTCCCCCCAACTTTCCCTTTTTTTTCCCTTTGTTCCAAAATCACTTTTTTTTTTTTGTCAAATTTTCTTTCTTTCTTTTTATTTATTTTTTTCTAAAAATATTTTTGTTGATTTTACTTTTTAAATGTTGAGTTGGTTAAAAATTTTATTTTATAATTTTTTCTTTAAAATACTATGGATTTCTACGGTGTTTTCTCACATAATTTTTCTATTTTATTTTTTTTATTTTTCTAAATGATATGAGGGAATCACTGTTTCCCCACACCCAAAAGTATGTAATCCACAGTGCATTCCAGCATTTCTCTTTTCTTTTCTTTTCTTTGCATTTTTTCCCAACTTTCCCCTTTTTTATTTTTTTTCATTTATTTTTTTTAAATTATTTTTGTTGATTTTACTTTTTAAATATTAAGCTGGTTAAAAATTTTGCTTTATAATTTTTTTCTTTAAAATACTGTGGATTTCTGCGGTGTTTTCTCACATAGATTTTTTTTTTTTTTTTCAAAATTATATTCTTCAATTTTTTTTAATATTTTATTTTTGTAATTTTTTTCTTTAAAACATTATTAATTGCTACAATGTTTCTCCGCATGGTTTTTTTTTGTTTTTTTTTATGATTTTCTCTAAAATAATCTTTTTTATATTTTATTTTTTAATATTGAGCTGGTTAAAAATTACAGCTACAATATGTGACGAAAGCACTGTAACTTTTCTTGTAAATTACTGTGGATTGCTACAGTGTTTTTTTCCATATGATTTTTTTTCTGTTTTGTTATGTTTTTTTTCCTCTAAAATTATCTTTGTCAATTTTATTTTTAAAACATTAAGCTGGTTAAGAATTTCAATTACAATTAAATAAAAGTTTTTTCTCACAAAACACTATGGACTGATACAGTTTTTCCTCACATAGTTTTTTTTCCCAGTTTCTTTTATGTTTTTATTTTTATAATTTTTTTTTCAAAATTATCTTTGTCAATTTTATTTTTTTAATATTGAGTTGGTTAGAATTTAACTTTGTAATAAAGCTTAATCATGTGGGGAAAGAACTATAGCTTTCCTTTCAAAACTTGGTGGATTGCTACAGTGTCTTCCCACATGGTTTTTTTTTCTTATAATTTTTTTTTAAAATTATCTTTGTCAATTTTATTTTTTTAATATTGATTTATTTAAGAATTACAATTACAAGTCATTACAAATAAAGCTAAATCATATGAGAAAGCACTGTACCTTTCATCACAAAACACTATGAATTACTACAGTGTTTCCAACATGATTTTTTTTTTTTTGTGTTTTTTTGTCTAAAATTGTCTTTGTCGATTTTTTTTTTAATATTGAATTGATTAAGAATCTAGCTTTGTATTTTTTTATTTAAAACACTATGAATTGTTGCAGTGTTTTTGCTATATGATTTTTTTTATGATTTTTTCCAAAATTATCTTTGTCGATTTTTTTTTAATAATGAGTTCGTTAAAAATTATAATTACAATAAAGCTAAATCATATGAGAAAAGTGCTGTAGTTTTTTCTCACAAAATACTGTGGATTGCTACAGTATTTTTCTAAATGGTTTTTTATTTTATTTTTTTGAAAAAAGTACTGTAGTTTTCCTCATAAAACATTCTCAATTGCTACGTACAATGTTTTTTCTCATAAGTTTTTTTTCATTCCAAAATTATCTTTGTTGGTTTTTTTGAATATTAAGTTAGTAGAAAATTTAGCTTTGTAATTTATTTTACTTTTTATTAACAGAAAAGTTAAATCATGTGGCGAAAGAACTGTATCTTTTTTCATAAAACACTGTGAATTGTTGCAAATTATTTTATTCAGTCTGTAAGTTTTTTATCACTAACATAGTTTTTTTTTTCTATCATAAAATATTTATTTTATTATATTTTTAGTTTTTATTATTTATATAGCACTGATTTAGAATTATAACAATATTAAATATATTTATTTTATAAACATGCGAGGCTATCTCATCTCATATATATTAAAACATGAAAACAAACCAGCTGTAATACTATAAAACTACTTTTCTCCTAAGCTAACACTTGCCTAGCCAACAAGAAAAGTTAAAGTTAAAAAAGAAGCTCCACCAGGGAAAGAAACCAATTTACACTACAGAGCGGTACCATCTCTCTCTCTCTCTCTCTGATCGATTCACCGATCAATCAAAACCGAAATCAATGGCGGGAGTGTCATTGAAGTGCGGGGACTGTGGGGCCCTATTGAAGTCCGTCCAAGAGGCACAAGATCACGCCGAGCTGACCTCTCATTCCAATTTCTCTGAATCCACTGAAGCCGTTCTCAATCTCGTCTGCGCTACTTGCGGCAAACCCTGCCGATCCAAAACAGTAATGAAACCCTCTATTTATTATTCACTTTGTCTTTCCGAACCTTAGTTTTGTGAATTGTGGATTTTGATGCATTTGGAATGCTGTTTTTTTATCTGTTGCTTCCAATTTTCGATTTGCTTGAATTTTGTGGTTCCAATTCTGATTATTTTTTTACCCTCTAGTTTGTTTTATCTGATTTGAATATTAAAGATTAAAAATATTGAAAATTTATAGTTATAATGAGTAGTTTAAGGTCTAATTTTTCTTAATTTTATTTTGGGTTTTATTTGTTTGCAAATCTTTAAATTTGGCTTGTAATTTGGAAATTTGTTGTTATAATGAGCAGTGTGAGACCTAGTTTTTTTATTATTCTGGGGGAAAAAAACTATCGTTTTGAATATTTGTGGTGATTGTTTGGCTTTTGGTTTTATTTTGTGATGAAGGAAAGTGATTTGCATACGAAGAGAACTGGCCATGCTGAGTTTGCGGATAAGACTGCTGAGGTGACAAAACCAATAAGCTTAGAGGTTCCGAAGGCAGCAGCAATGGATATTGATGAGCCTGCTGCTGCTGATGCAAGCACCACTAGCCAGCCTGAAGGTACGATTTGCTGACCGTGATGAACTTTATGAATAGTATGTGCTTGATTGATTCTCATGTTTTTGTGTGGTAATTAGTAGTTAGAGTTGCTGGACGATTCAATGATTGTTTTGTGGTTTTGTTGTTTGTGGAGTGTTTTTGCTGTTATTTTATGAGTTTTAAGTGTAACAACATGTGCCTTCAAAATCATCTTGCCTGACATGGTTCTTGTTGTAACACTCAATTGCTGTTAAGGTAGCCATTTGTTAAATCTCTGCTTGCTCTCTCTTGTTTTTTATGCTTTCCTTTCACATTTCTTTGTATAATAGCTATTTATAGATTTTAGTTTTGCAGTTCTATTTTATTTATTTGGCTCTCTATTTCTTGCACATGTTGTTTTAAGGTTCCACGCACCCCCTTGAATTCTTTTTCATTCTGTTATTTAGGAAAATAGGAAAAAAATGGTGGTCCTTTTCTTTGGTTTTTTTTTATCTATTTTCGTTTTGCTGGTAGCTTAAGAAATGGCCTTAGGTTTAGTGGAGGATCATGAATGAGCTATCTTGTTCTTATTGGTAGTGGAAAATTGGTATCGACCCTTGTCAAAAACTTGTTATTCTTGTTCTTTGTAATCTTGTAATTACAAAAATTCTTTTGTAATCTTGTAATTCTTGTTCTTTGTTTACTTGAGATTGATCATTGTAAGACATTCCCTTCTTTTGTAATTATGGTTGCTTAATACACTTGCTATTTGTTCTCTAGAAATGGTTGCTCCAGAGGTTGACAAAAAAATTCTTGATGAACTGGAAGCAATGGGTTTCCCAACAGCCAGGGCAACGAGGGCACTGCATTATTCTGGTGATGTTATTTGTTGTCATTTTTTACCTTTGCTTATCAGATATTAGAATCTGTGTCATAGGGCATCTGCGAGGCTGGATTTTGTTAGCATGTTATATTTTGGCCTCTGATAGTGTACTTACTTTGTCATTATCTTGATTATAGGCAAATGATAAAGCATATGCAGTTTTCTGAGTGTTGGCTTTTCTTTTCTTTCAGGTAATGCCAGTCTTGAGGCTGCTGTAAATTGGGTAGTTGAGCATGAGAATGACCCAGACATAGATGAAATGCCCATGGTTTGACATTCTTTTTCACTAGCATAACTGCATCTTTCCATTCATGCATTGTCCTTTTATTGATCTGAGAATAAGTTTCTTTATTGCTTTTGCTGACTAAATTGTTTGTTCTTCTGATTTATTGACCTGCTTGTCTGCTCAGGTATCTATCAACTCCAAAGTTGAGGCTCCTAAACCTTCTTTGACACCAGAAGAAATGAAGCAAAAAGCACAAGAACTAAGGTATGGTGCATTAAAATGCATATCTAAGCTTCACTGTCTTCATTTTGTGATTGCTACTTGGCCAGTGGTTCTAGATAACGAGTATACTGTTTTTTGTTTTTACCTGCTGCAGCAGGCTACTGAGCCGTTGTTCAGTTGAAAAATGAGTTGGGTTCAGGATAGGTTATGAGTTTAAACTTTTCTAGTTAATTTACCCAGGCCTTACAATGCAATTTTGTTTCTTGTTCAGCCTTTGGTTTTATTGGTTGATCTGCTCAATTCAGTAAAACATGGCTTTTAGAAGTAGTTTCTAACAGGGGTGGCAAAGCTCCTAGAATTTTCAGGTGCTAAGGAAATCTTATAGTCTGGAAACTAATTTGGTCCATTTGGGGTCTCTCAGATCTATATCTTCTAAGAGGATTATGGGTTACTAACTGCTGTTTGCCTAACTGGATCAATTTTGATTTTGATAAATCAAGACCTTGATTGTTCAAAGGATATTTATTGCTTGGACAATGCCATGGATGCAAAGGTCCTTGCTGTGTGCTTCAATTTCATGTGATTGTGTGCATTTATGTTGCCTTTATCGGGATATTTGCTTTCATGGAATTAGTTTTTTAATCTTATCTTTTATGCTCTGAACATCTTGAAGGAAAGCCGCATAATGTGATTGCTGAAGGTATCTTCAAATGCTTTTCTTTCAAGGACTAAAATTGAATTGAATTTCTTGGGTGGCTTTTAGGTTTGCTGTGTGTCTGCTTGTGTATCATATGTTTATCACATGTTTATCTTTCTTGTAAATAATTTGAAGGGAACGTGCACGCAAGAAGAAAGAGGAGGAAGAGAAGAAAACAGAAAGAGAAAAGGAAAAGGTGCTTCTTGATTTTCTTTATGACTTTCTCTTATATCAGCTTGTAATCGCAAAATTAAGCATTTGTATTATCTTTTCGTTTGTTTTTAAAGCATGTCCTCATTTGTCTCCACTGGCAGTGACGAGATCAATCATCATTTGAGTGCATGCTCTATTAGGAATTGTTACCTAGGGCATCAGTGTTGTGCAGTTTCCTTAAACTTCATGCTGTGTAATTTTCAGTCAACTTTCACTTTCTAAATGTGGAATCTTTGACACATCATTCTGATACTTGCAAATATGTTTATGAAGATATGTTAAGTAGTCCTAGCTTGGTATCTAAACTCTTGCCTTGATTGATCTATCTGCTATATTTTCGCAATGTGTTTTTGGAAACCAATTTTACAGGAGAGGATTCGAATTGGCAAGGAACTCCTTGAAGCAAAGCGAATTGAAGAACAAAATGAAAGAAAGCGGTTTGTCTTCATCTGCCTTTACTCTTCTGTTGTATTTCACTGTACTCGCACCTTGTGTTTGATATGGTCTTATGTATCCCTTTTTGGAATGGTTTTGTAGATTCACTTTCTTGTAAATGAGTTTCTCGTTTTGTACATGGTTGCAAACTTGCACTATTTTGGTGCTCTTCAGTTTTTTTTTTTTATTTGTGTACCAAAAAAGTGCCCTTTCCTGTTGCTACAATTGAATGAAAAACAAATTCCTTCTCAGATTGATGGCCTTGCGGAAGGCAGAGAAAGATGAAGAGAAGAGGGCTAGGGAAAAAATTCGTCAGAAATTGGAAGAAGACAAGGTTACTACTGTTCTATTCCATTTTTCTTTCTGCCCAAAATTGCATTAGTAGTTAAACTATTTGTGTGAGTTTGATCTTGTTCTTTTTTTAATTTGTATATGTTTCTAATATATCAACTTGAAACATTTTTAAAAGGAAAAGAGCACACATCTCAAAGTTTTATGAAAAGGAAAAGGCAAGACATTGCTAGATGTCATTTGGTTGATGGTATAGAGTTGTATTTTTTTTTTTTTTTTAAATTGCCCTTTCCAGTGTACTGTGTGCCCATTTGTTATTTAAGTTTGTATTTGGAATGATTCCATTTGTTGTTAGTTTATTTCTAACTGGAGTTGGGTGCCTCACAGGCAGAAAGAAGGAGGAAGTTAGGATTGCCACCAGAAGATCCTGCAACTGTAAAACCTTCTGCACCTGTGGTGGAGGAGAAAAAGGTACGAGGAATAAAAATGGGCTTGATGTAGTCATTCAGAATATGTTCTTAATGTATTTTACAAATGTTTTTGCAGAGCATGCTGCCTGTTAGGCCTGCCACTAAGCAAGAACAAATGAGAGAATGCTTGCGATCTCTTAAGCAGAGTCACAAGGTAAACACAGATCTACTCCAGATCTTCATAATCACAGTCCAGAAACATGAAGTACAATTGGTTAATTATTCTGTTTTGTTTTGTTTTAGTAGCCTATTATGTATACATGCTGTGTGGTTTGCTTTATCTTTCAATTCAACTTTATTTATCCTTCCTCCCTTTTCTGTTAATCTTATGTGTTACAAGGATTTGACCCTGTAAAGTTGAGTTAATTAAATAAAAAAATAAAATATGACTAAGAAGGAATGAGATAGGAAAGAGGATATTAGGAGAAACAAACCCCTAGAAGACTAGAGAGAGGAAAGAGGATAATGAAGAGTAAAGTACATTTTCTACCAAATCTAAGAATTTTCACTGACCAAAGAACGATCAATGCTATGCAAAAAATCCAAGGTAAGTTATGCTTAAAGCTAAAAATTATGTACAAAGATAGAAAACAGTGTAACTTAAGAGATGATAGCGGGGAACTTGCTGATCTTTAAATACATATTGTGAAATTTAATTAAGAATTGAAAAATGACAGAAAGATCACTGAAGTCTTGCCATTCCACATGGTGAAAAACCAGGCCTTTGTAGCCCCAGCTTTAACTTCCACTGGTACACATTTGTATAGAAAAACAAATAAATAGATTAATGGTAGTGAATCCTAAACTGTGGATCGTATACGGACTCCTTGGCCAAAAAACTTGCACCCATCTTGTTCATACTCATGGAAACGAAAATCTATTATCACATCTTACTGATATTGATTGCAAGATATTCCTACATGTAAACATGATGCTTTCAAATAATTCATGCATTCTTTGATTCTTCAAATTCTACATCTCCTTCAGAATTTCTATCACTGTTCCTCATTAGCGTCCTTTAAATTTGTTTAGCACTGTTAAAGTTGTATAGTACCTTAAACTAGATTTTGTAGCCTCACTTCATTTGCTTTTTTGAGGCTAGGATGATGATGCTAAAGTGAAGAGAGCGTTTCAGACTCTCCTAACTTACATTGGGAATGTTGCCAAAAACCCTAGTGAGGAGAAGTTCAGAAAAATAAGACTCAATAATCAAACCTTCCAGGTATGCAAATTCTCATGCTAAATTATATTGAGGAAATATGCCTATCATTTTAATGCTCGCTCCAATTGTAATTACTGCTCACCACTGGATTGATTAATGTTAGCACCTATTCTCACAATTATGTTGCATTATTGTATCATTTGATATGATCAATCAACTTCTTCATCCAATTTGGCCTTCACACGGAGCATGAACTCTTAGGCCCCTTGCTAATTGCTTTCTTGCTCCTTTATTTGATGTCACTCTACATTTCCATGAAACAGGATAGAGTCGGTTCACTCCAAGGAGGCATTGGATTTCTTGAGCTGTGTGGGTTTGAGAAAATTGAAGGCGATGAATTCCTTTTTCTTGCCAGGGATAAGGTGGACATGGCAGTGCTGAAC
This sequence comes from Populus tomentosa, assembly GCA_018804465.1. NCBI lineage: Eukaryota > Viridiplantae > Streptophyta > Magnoliopsida > Malpighiales > Salicaceae > Populus > Populus tomentosa. The sequence goes on from CM031969.1 coordinate 29,837,734, forward strand.
TCAGCTGGGTCTGAGCTGACCTCTGCAATAAATAATCCATTCTTTGGAGTCCTTTAAGTTGGAATGCGTTAATGATTTTTGTTGTTATAAATAACTAATTGTTCAATACTTTTACTGTTACTTTCCTTTTATTTTCTGAAAAAAGAAATTATGCTGTTATGGATTAAGCTCGTTGTTGTGCCATACCATTTATTAGCTTTTTATGAACTGGGACATCAATTAGTTCGGGTTGATCTTCTCCTAAATCAACTGGAGCTGGATGTCCTTCAAACCTGTTTCTTTGATTCACAATATGTTTATTTCCATGTTTTCAACAAGAATATTCTTCGGAACAGCGATTTGTTTCGGTTCTTCGATTGATGTCTATTCCTAAAGAGGGGAAAGGAGCCAGTTTCCTGTCGAAAAAGTGAACGTTAACCAGTCATGGCATCCAAGCTCCATGCTGTGACTCTTGCTGCTGCACTCATGAATGAACCGGGGCTGACCATACGAGGCTGCTAGGAAGGGTGAAAGTAAAAAATATTAGTTTAGGAAGTTAATTCTTATGAAAGTGATGAAGTTGGGCGTAAGTAATTCCGAGTAGTCAAGTTATAATTAAAAGAGGATTTAGTCTAGATAAAATATGTAGACGGTCAAGTAAAACAAGTTTATGTTCAAGAGAAGGTTCAAATATATTAAATTTAAATAATAGTTTAAAAAAATTATAATTTTTTTAAAAAGCTATAATTTTTTATCATATTGTTAGATTATAATTTAATTTTTATTCGAGTTTTCCGAGATTACTTTATCTTTAGATTTTAAAAATCCTAAAAATCTTATTATGAGGTTTTGGTTTAGGTATTTTTTATGTTTTTGTTTTGTTATTTTTGGATTTTATGCTTTTTTTACTTTATAATTTTGAATATTTTTTTTATTTTCTAGTTGAGATAGTTTTTTTGCAGTCTGTCTTTAGCTTCTAAATGCATTAGGAAGCCTAAGAACCTGAGTGCAATCCCTAAGCTTTGCATAGGGAATTTGGCAGTAAGGATGCTGGTGGAAAAACAGAGTTGGGGGCCGCAGAGAAGGCTTTCGTGCTATACTTCTTTCTAAACTATCCCCGAAACGTCTGTGCTGTTTTTTCCCAAAAGACAGGAGGATTTTTACCCTGAAAAGAAAGAATCACTTCGATTTATCGTAGTTAATTTCAAAATGCAAGAGCCACGAGGTCTCATCCTAACTCCCCGATGAAAAGAATCGGAGACTAGCTGCAGGCGGCCATTTTCCCAGCATTTGTTTGGTTATTGAATTGGAAAGCAGCTTTTGCGGCTGCTCAAAACTCACTTTATATCCACAATATAAATCGGATCTTATTGTATCTGTATTGGAGTTGATACTCAAGCAATTTGTATGAACATGATAAAATAAAAAAATTGGCATTTGCCGTCAATCTCGTCTGTAACATGATTCAAATATGAACAATGAATGAATCGATCAAATCATTCTCCTCTGAAATCCCAAGCACTGACATCGAACTTAAGAGTGGAAAATCAAAAGTCTCTCTCCTTTTATTTTATTAGGAATAAGATCAAACGTCTCTGCTATTGAACCAAGCAGGCGTTGCCCATTCTCATCAATTAACATCCCAACGTTTGCCGTTGGGGATGATAATTTGATCTCAGCTCGATGGATATCAAATTGAATGATCTAAATGGATATAACTTTTTATTACTTACCTTATTTGAGATATATATATATATATATATATATAATATTTGTTTTTCTTAAAATATGTATGCATACATTAAATATATATTATTATTTTATATTTTATATTAAATAATAAATAAGATATAAATGCATAATTTTTTTATGCAATAGATAATATGCAAGATATAAATAAAATAGAGATACTGAGTGCATGTTGCCGTCTCTGTTTGCTGTAAAAAAAAAAAAAAGGAATTTCTCTCACTTCATTCAAAGCTTTCCTTAATAATTATTAAAAACACCAAAAGAGATCAAATATTATTATAGATTATAGAATACATTAAAATATACGAGGTTTTACTATAGCTGTCCATTGCTCATACACTCGGTTTGATTTTTAATAATTTATTTTCATCCTTAATTTTATTTTGTGCGGTTTTAATCTAATTAAAGTCCAATTGCTTTTAAATTTTTAGTCAATGATAAAATTAAAAGAAGGAGGGTCAAAATGAAAAAGACACCAAACATGTGTAGTGTGCTAGAAATTGCATGAAAAATACATTTAGATCCTCGATCTTTAAAAAGCATGCAATTTATACAATTTAAGTTCCTTTAAATTTTAAAAAATCACTTTTGATACATAAGTTTATTTATGCTATTTTTCTGTTCCCGGTTAGTGAGGAGAGAGAGAGAGAGAAAGGTTGTTGAATTCTAATGATGAGAGAGAGTCACCGTTCATTACATTTCCGCCCATCAAAATACGTTTTCTTAGTGTCCAAGGGTTTCATGAGATGAGAAAGGCATCATGATGGTTGTTTGCAACCTTAATGTTGCATGAAAATATATATCTAAATCAAAACTAACTCGGTTTGATTTCAGGTTTTTAGGTCTTTTTTGGGTAATTGGTGTTGATGTATTGTTTTTTTGATGTTATAAGAGTGTTGATGAGATGTTTTTGGGTTGAAATAGTTTTACAATCAGGTTTTTTTAGTTGAAAAAGTCACTGCCTTTATTTTCCAGACATTGTTGTGGTGGTTGGAATCTAGGGTTGCAAACAACTCGTTGTCTACTTGGTGGCAACTTGTCATCTACTTATTGTTTTTACAAAAATAAGGGTAGATTTATCAGTCTCTTTAAGAAATTGAAAATATAGGGCTTGGAGGCTCAGTAATGCTCTTGGGCTTTTCATTATAGTGGCTCAAGCGCACTAGGTCATAGGCCCATAAGTTCGAGTATTTTTTGCAATTTTTTGTTAAGGTCAGGTATAAATTTAAAGGGAAAAAATTATTGAACCAAGTTAAGTTCATGCTCTAGGTTATAGGTTTAACTTGTTAAGCCACAACACTCGGGTTATTTTTTTTAATATTGCTTTTTTTTTTTAACTGATATTTTTTTTAATATCTTTTTAAAATTTATATTTTGATTAATATCTCTTATCTGCGATTTGTTTCTTATTTAATATTTTTTGGATAGAGATTGTTTTTTTTTTAATGGTGTTGTGCATATTTAATTTTTGAAATGAGTATTCTGGATCATCAATAATTTATTTATTTTTATTTTTTGTAAGAAAGAACTTTATTTTTGAAAATAAAAAATATTTATTTTCAGATTTATAATATGTGTAACCTTACATGATATTGTTTGCACTTTTATTTAATGAATTTAATATGCGTGTCTTTTTTTAATATTGAATCAATTTAAACAAACTAGTAAACACAGCCGAGTAAATATCTCATCTTGTAATATTAAATATCTTGATTTATACATGTCTCTCAATTTATTCAGTTTTATTTTTAGTCATTGTTAATAACTTTTATTTATGTTTAATAGCACATATAATTATTGATTTATTTAATTATATGTATGCATAAGATTTTAATATACATTAATTTTTTTATGTAAAAAAATACACGGAGAAAGCTTGCATTTGCAATTGTTTTTTTTTTTTTTTTTTTTATCAAAGTAAAAAAATATGGCCAGCGCTAGAGTATAGCATGGGAGGTGACTCATTATGAATTAGCTCAGTGAATTGTCTATTTTAACATTCTCAACACTACATAAGTGCAGGTAAAATAATCTTTTTATGAGGATCTGAAGGTCATTTGTAAATTGATTAAGGACAATTTAATCAATTTATTTTTTTATTCATAGTAAAATTACATCATTGTCCTTGAAAGCAAAAAAAATGGCCTTCATTCCAAGGTTTTTTTATTTTTTATTTTTGTCTTTTCCATTTTTGTGTATAGTAAAATGATATTAATATGCTTAAGATCTAAAAGTTATTTACCTTGATGAGAGGGGTTTTTTTTAGTCTTTTCATAGTTTTTGTACAGTGAGATGACAAATATAACCTTAGAAAAAAAAATATAAGGTTGGCTTGGACAGACAATTTTGTCTTTACAATATATTTTTTTTGTAATATTCAGATGCTTTTATAAGCTGTTTAATAATTTAAATAATTTAAATATTAATAAATCAATAAAAAACTGACATGTGTGTTGCAAATGTTAGCACGTGATCGTCCCCCACACTATTCTAGAGGCGTGTGAGGAGTCTTATGGTGGCCAAAAACTATCAACCGCCATGTTGCCCGAAGCGTACTGTAGAGGTGGATGTAATCATATTTATGATGGTTCGACAATAATACAACGATGAAGTTTTTTCTTCTTCCTATCTTTTCTCTCTCCCGAGTCTTTGTGTTCATATTCGCTTCGACCCTTTAAAAATTCATTTGTATCCTCCAGTTTGAATTTATATTAAACTAGGTTCTTATTTTTTTGATTTTTATTTTTTTGATTTTAATATTTTTCAATTTTTTTTTAATTCTATCCTTAAACATTTTATTTTATTTTTGTATCAAATATGATCTTTTATTTTTTTTATTGCTATTGTTTTTTATTATTTACTTGATTTGTTTCAATTTTGTACTTCACTATTTTATTTCATTTTATTTTGTTTCTAATTTTTTTCCTCATTTTATTTATTACTTATTTTTTAAATCATTTTCTTCATTTATTTTATTTTTTTAATTTGATCCTCAATTATTTTCTTTCAATTATTTTTTGCACAATAGTCTTTATTGTTTTGATATTTATTTTATTTGTGATTGAGAATTTTACTTCATAATTCTTTTATATCTGCTTTCTATTCATAGCTCGGTTCACAGGTTTTGAAGATTAACCCATCTTACGTTTAATATTTTTGTTAAGTTTTTTTTTTTTCATTTGACTTTAAATTATTAAACATTAAGCTTTGTGATTTGTTCTGTTATTTTTTTATGGGATTATCCATATCTCATTTCTTAGGTTGATAATTAGTTAAGTTGACTCGGATTGACTAGATTTTTTAAAAAATTTATTTTTTTAATTTTTTTCAATCCTGATCTAATATTATATTTGGCGGATTAGTAAACTTAATACGAGTTGACTTAAGTTTTTTTCTTAACATATTTTTTTTTAATATTGATTGTTTTTACTTTTATTATTTAATACTTGATTATTGAACTTTAAACTTTGTAATTTTTTTCATCTATTTATCTTGATTTCATTTCTTTATTGACTAAGCTAAACTAAATTGATTTTATCATCATCTAAATATTTTTATTTATTATAGAAAACAATTAATCCGAGCTGCCACGTAACGCGGCCCATCTAGTTATAAATTATTTATCAGGCCGTTAGCCTCCGTATTTTCTCTAGCGATGAAATCACTCCATGCCTTGTTTAAACCAACTTCCTCTCCCACCAAAACCAAAACCACAGCCTCCTCCTCCTCCTCCACTACCCCCACCACCACCACCGCTTCCAAGACTAGAAAACCCACAACTTCCTCCTCCTCAAATGCACCACTTCCCTCTCCAAATCCACTAGAAACCACCACAACCATTTCCAAGACATCAAAAAACGAACCAAAGAGCTTACTTTCTGCTCTTTTTATTCCACCGACTCCACCCACAGAAGCCCAGATCATCCCTCTAATTCACGGCTCCAAAACAATTCTCCAAATCCACCAAATACACGCCCAAATCATCTTCCACAACCTCTCTTCAAGCAGCCTAATTACCACCCAGCTAATCTCTTCCTCTTCTTTGCGCAAATCCATCAACCACTCGCTCGCAGTTTTTAACCACCATAAACCCAAGAATTTGTTTACATTCAATGCATTAATTCGTGGGCTTACCACAAATTCTCATTTTTTCAATGCCATTTTTCATTTTAGGCTAATGTTAAGGTCTGGCATTAGGCCTGACCGGCTTACATATCCGTTTGTGCTTAAATCTATGGCGGGTTTGTTCTTAACAGAGCTTGGTATGGCTATTCATTGTATGGTTTTGAGGTGTGGGATTGAACTCGATTCATTTGTAAGAGTTTCTTTGGCTGATATGTATGTAAAAGTTGAGAAATTGGGGTCGGCTTTCAAAGTGTTTGATGAAAGCCCTGAGAGATTTGATAGTGGGAGCAGTGCGTTGTTGTGGAATGTGTTGATTAAGGGCTGTTGTAAGGCTGGGAGTATGAAGAAGGCTGTGAAGCTTTTTAAGGCCATGCCAAAGAAGGAGAATGTGTCTTGGAGTACTTTGATTGACGGATTTGCAAAAAATGGGGATATGGATCGAGCTATGGAGCTTTTTGATCAAATGCCAGAGAAGAATGTGGTTTCTTGGACCACAATGGTTGATGGGTTTTCGCGGAATGGAGATAGTGAGAAGGCGCTGTCACTGTTTTCTAAAATGTTGGAGGAAGAGGTGAGGCCGAATGCTTTCACCATTGTTTCTGCTCTTTCTGCCTGTGCAAAGATTGGTGCCCTTGAAGCTGGGTTACGGATACATAAATATATCAAGGATAATGGTCTCCATTTGACTGAAGCACTTGGGACTGCCTTGGTCGATATGTATGCCAAATGTGGGAATATTGAGTCTGCAAGTGAGGTGTTTGGAGAGACAAAACAGAAGAGTATTCGTACATGGACTGTTATGATATGGGGTTGGGCAATCCATGGACATTCTGAGCAAGCGATTGCATGCTTTAAACAGATGATGTTTGCAGGTGTGACTTTTTTTTGGTGCAATTCCATTCAGTTAACCTCTTTTTTTTTTTTTTTTTTTTCCAGTTTACTTTAATCCCATTCAATTGTTTTGCAATTCTCGAAAACTTGAGTTTGTCATATTTGCAGGTATAAAACCAGACGAGGTTGTATTTCTTGCCTTATTAACTGCTTGCATGCATTCTGGCCAAGTAGATGTTGGACTTAACTTCTTCGATAGCATGAGGCTTGATTACTGCATTGAACCCTCTATGAAACACTATACATTGATTGTTGATATGCTAGGTAGTTCTGGTCAACTTAAAGAAGCCCTCAGATTCATTGAACGCATGCCAATGAATCCTGATTTTGTGATATGGGGAGCACTCTTTTGTGCTTGTAGGGCTCACAAAAAAACCAAAATGGCAAAATTTGCTTTAAATAAACTCCTGAAGCTTGAACCTACACATACTGGGAACTACATCTTCTTGTCAAATGCTTTTGCTGCTCTAGGCCAATGGGAAGATGCGGAGAGAGTAAGAGTTCTGATACAGAATAGAGGTGTTCACAAAAATAGTGGATGGAGTTACATTGAGGTGGAGGGTCAAATGCATCGCTTTGTATCTGGTGATCATGATCACAAGGATGCCAAAGCGATATGTCTGAAATTAGAAGAAATAACGGCAGGTGCAGTGAAACAAGGATACATACCTGGAACTGAGTGGGTACTTCATCATAATATGGAACAAGAAGAAAAAGACGATGTGTTGGGAAGTCATGGTGAGAAGTTCGCACTTGCTTTTGCGCTCATTTGTACTTCTCCTGGGATGACTATTAGGATTGTGAAAAATCTTCAAGTATGTGGGGATTGCCATTCTTTGATGAAATATGTTAGTAAGATGAGTCAAAGGGAGATCATATTGAGAGATATGAAGCGATTCCATCATTTCAAGGATGGATCTTGTTCATGTAGAGATCACTGGTAAAATGGTACGCAATCCAGGCCTTGTATAGCAAATTTACTTGTATATTCATCTCTGTTCAATTTTCCATAACTCAGCATTCTAGTCTTTTTCATACTTGTATTTGATATTACTGCAATACTATCTCTTGCTTGATATAGGACCCCAAACCATATGAACCCAACATCATGCCTCTATGACATAGTCTCACTTCTATGGCGATAGATCTGCAAGCTCATCTGTAAACATCACATCCCCTGATATCTAAGACACCGGCTGTCAGAAATCTGAGGTAAGATAAGGATGGCTTGGGTTGCATTTTGACATGATTCAGGAGCAGACGGCATGGCATGCTTGCACATCCCCTGAGATCTAAGACACCAGCTGTAAGAAATCTGAGGTTTGTTGGTGGAACTGTTCCTCGCATGATAATGATTCTAGATGGCATCTCAATGGGGAAGCTGGTTCCTCTATTACTGGAGGATTGCTTTGGGACATCTTTGGTTGTTGGTTTGTTTGGTTCAGCCATTTGGATGAAGCAACTAATGCATGGAGGCTGAACTATGGGGAGTGAGGATTAAAGCTGGAACAGGACTTCATTAATCTGACCATATTAGCAGCTAAAACAGCAAATTGTCTCGTCAATAGCTCTCAGATTTTCTAGCTAGTTAGCAAAATGGTTCAAGGGTTCCTGGTTACTGTCATCACACTCTTCATTTGTGCGTGGTATTGATAACATATTTATCAAAGTAACTATTCAAAGAAAAGAAAAAAGGACGTTCTTTTGAATTACAAGACCTGATGAACAGATCTTGATTCAGTGTGTCCCGTTACAGCATGACAACGCGGGAGAGGAATATCAAGGTCCAGAAGGGCATGCCTGCTTTTGTATTTGACATGATTAATGCCTTAAAAAGAGACAACACAGAAACTGAACTGTATCCATCATTGCTTGAATGCATGCATAGACTAGAGAGCAAGATTGAGGATTGCAATCATGCAAAGCAAAGGGACCCTGAAAATGTTGTCAAAACAAGAGCTAAAATCCGAGAGTGCTGAATCATGGGGTCACGGTAGCCTACCATTTGGCTTGGAGGGTATGTTGGTTTGCATGAGTAGACGCACAATGAACCTAAGGCTATCATGTATTCATGATTGCAAGGATGCTGTTTTTTCTGTATCAATGATTTTTCTTTTTCTTTCTTTTTGTTGAGATGGTATGATTTACTTTCAAAATCTCTCAATTTTTAATGGCAAAAACTTCAACTGTGAATTTGCGATAGCATTTTCTACAAGGTCATGCAACTACGAAAGTGGCTTCTCCTAATTCATTCTAGATTCAAACCGGATCCGAGAAGCCAAGATAGCACAGAGCCACCGCTCCCAAGGCCATAGATGCACCCACAACCGCGAGCCAACAGACCAGAACCCCTCATCTCGCGCAAAGAAACCAGCATACAGCCAGATCCCCAGCAAACTCAACTTCACGCAAGAAACAATTCGAAAGCAATCTCTCCACGTGAAAAGAACTGTTCCAATCCCTTGTATTCGCTCTCAGAAGCCACAGTAAATAGCTGAGCTGTTGGTTTTTAGTTTTTTTTTTTTTTAATTCAACAAAAAGTTGAAAAAATACACTAACAAAACAAAAAAAACACGCAATGGATTTGTCCGTGTCTAATTTATTAAGAAAAGACACTTTAAAGTTTAAACTTAATATATTAATACCTATATTTTCTCGTGTAAAATCTTGGTATCTGTATCATTATTTAATGATATATTTAATATAACATTGTTTGAAATGGTAATAATAGTTATAATTTAATATATATATATTTTTTAAATTATTTTTTTCCCAAACGGACTCTTAATTATATCATTATGAATAAATAAATTAATTAAAATTTTAAAAAAGAAATCAAACACTTAAAAAGGACCCTTTTGTTAAAAAAGAAGATATGAAAATAAAAATGATGAAAGAAAAAAGCATGTATGAAGGTGGACTTCTTCCATCGCTCCTTCACAACCCTTCCCTACCCGTGCTGTCACTCCATCAAACCCATTTCACCCCCTTCCTCGCAAGAAAGAAGAAGCGCCCATCCACCCTCACTAACCATACCATCAATCAATCAATTAATCCTTAATTTTATTATTTTTGTAAAAATCAGTTAAAAAATCTCTCCTTTTTTGAATAAAAATGGTGAAGAAAAAAGTACCAGATTGGCTCAACAGCTCTCTCTGGTCTGCCACTCCTTCCGCCTCCTCCTCCTCCACCAACGACACCAATATCTTCGACCACCACTCACCCACCACCACCTCTCCACCCATCGAATCCCCAATCGATCCACCGCTACCTCCTGCGGCTATCAGAGACGAACAACAACAGCAGCCGCCGCGTCATCATCATAATCATCATCATCCTCAAAAACCTGAGATTAAAGATAAGCTTTCCAAAAGCAGCATCGTTGACGACGACGACGACAACAACAATATTATTAATAATAATAATTATAGTGATGATAATATTATTAACAATAAAATAATTATTACTAATAATGATATTCGAAATGTTGATGATAATGAGAGCTCAGCAGATGATATTTCTAAGCAGGCTCTGCTTTTGACTGAGGTCACTTCAATTTTTTTTTTTTTTTAAATTTTAATTTTTGAAATTTCTGTTTAAAGCTGTGTCGTTTTTGTGGTTGCAGCTATCAAAGAAGGTGATAAATATGGGGGAATTGAGAAGAATTGCTTCTCAAGGGATACCTGATGGTGCTGGTATTCGTTCCACGGTTTGGAAGGTAATAAATTTGTATTTGTTTTATAAATATTTTTTTTTGAGGTTGTTGAGAGAATCCGAAAGAAACTAGATATTTTGGGTTTTTTTTTTTTTTTTTTGTAAAAGAAGTGTTTTCTGAGATGAATGTACTGTAGTAATGGGTCAAACTTGAAAATCTGATTTTCCAAGCTTATGGTGAGTTTGGTTTGAAAAATTAGAAATGTAGAGATTTTGGGTTTCAAGAGACATGAAATTTGACGCCTAGAAGCCGTTGAAGTATTATTCTCTCCTTACTTTGTTGAATGGAGTGAGTGTCTTGCATGTTGATTTAGGGCAATGGGATGGTCTGGATTTAAGCTTATTGATTGTGTGTGGCAGCTCTTGTTGGGGTATTTGGCACCTGATCGTTCACTTTGGTCGTCTGAATTGGCCAAGAAGAGATCTCAGTACAAGCATTTTAAAGAGGAGCTTTTGATGAATCCTGTAAGTCACATGACATGGATTTTAATGCTTTATTTAGTTAGTCATTTAATGGGGAATTAAAACGATTGTAAAGGTTATAAAATATAATACAGCGTGATTGTTATCCGATTTGTTGCTGGGTTTTTGTTGGTGTTTTCTTTTGGTTTTAACATCTTAAATAAATGGGTTTTCTGGAAAGTCCTCACATTTTTTACAGCATTGGGAAATGTTAAATTATGAAGATGCTGCAAAAATAAGTTAAATTCCATCCCGGTTTTATGCTTTCATGAAATGTAACTAGGTGAGCTAGATTAGCTTGGGCTCTCATAAGTAGGATACCAGTGTGGGCTAGTGGACTAGTTAAGTCCTTTTTGCTACAAGGAGGATGTGCTGCTGCTTTCAGTTTAATGTTTTAATTCTTGTCAAAGTTTCTCGGATTTTGAATTTTTTTGTGGCTGGTTAGTCAGAAATAGCAAGGAGGTTGGAGAAAACCACTGTTCTCAACAATGACAATGGAAAATCTGAAAGCCGTTGTGTACTCTCAAGATCAGAGATAACTCATGGGGAGCATCCTTTGAGCCTTGGTAAGAGCAGCGTTTGGAATCAATTCTTTCAGGTATGAAATCAACTGGTTCATGGCACAGATACTTTAGACTTTGGATATTGTGTACTATTGTGCAAGCCCACCATCAGTTGTTACTTCCCTTTCTCTATGTTTAAAATCTCTAAAACTTTTCAATCAGTTTTCCCCCCCTCTTTCTGGGTGTAGAAACTTTGCAGTCAGTTAAAATATAATGAGATGTGGTATGGCAAAACCAATCTGTATGTAGCTTCTTGTTTAGAGAATTTGAAAGAGAAAATGAAGTCTCGAGGAAACAGGAATTTTCTTAAACAAATACTTAAGTAAAATTGATAATGCCTTACTCATTCTTATTCGAGATGTCCTGGGAATATGATTTAGCCTCATTCTGTATCATGACAGCAAGTGGTCTTGTATATTGAATGCCCTTGGTTGCTACAACTTAGTTTTTGCAAGTATGAAGTTTGTGCATGCGACCTGATATGTCTAAGGATATGATAGCTTGTTGCCCATGTCCATGATATTTTTGTCTACTTGAAGTGAAATTTCAAACACTCTTTGCTGTTGCAAAACAACATACTAATATTCACAGGATATTTGCACTGTCTGTCTATAATATCCATCTCCAACCTTGGCATTTTGTAGGACTCAGAGATCATAGAGCAGATTGATCGAGATGTGAAACGCACTCATCCAGACCTGCACTTCTTTTCTGGGGACTCATCTCTTGCAAAATCTAATCAGGTGTACTCTTGTTTTTGTTTTCTTTTTCATTTTTTTTTATATTTGTATTAACCTAAAATATGTTTTGCGGACTTATTTGTGCCTCTCATCTTCAGGAGGCTTTGAGAAACATACTGACTGTATTTGCAAAGTTAAATCCGGGTATACGATATGTTCAAGGGATGAATGAAATTTTGGCACCACTATTCTACATATTCAAAAATGACCCTGATGAGGAAATGGCGGTAAGCTCATGCTGTTGCTTTCTTCTTTGTCAGAAAGATATTTTATTATTGAATTCTTTGTGCACTTCTGTGGAAATGGTGGATGCAGAGAAAGTCTCCATAATTTAATACATCAATGTCAGTGTTATTTCGAGACACATAATTTAATGCATCAATGCCACTGCTATCTCCAGGGAGCATAATGAAGTTAACTAAATAAATGAAGATTTGACAGGTGTTAATATGTCAACGCATTATCTTGTGCCACCAATGAATTGTTAGACCAAGACAGGTGCATAGTAATAAGAGTGTACATCATATCCACTATCATCATTGATCCTGTGATTTGGTGTAACCATTTTATGTCATGTTTTAGTTATCCTTTTAGGTTTCATTTTGTTTATCATTTCCTTTATTCAAGTCCTGCAGGCCTGCGCAGAAGCAGACACATTTTTCTGCTTTGTTGAGCTGTTGAGTGGATTTCGGGATCATTTCTGTCAGCAACTTGACAACAGTGTTGTGGGAATTCGATCAACTATTACAAGATTGTCACAGCTTCTGAAGGAGCATGATGAAGAGCTTTGGCGTCATCTTGAGATCACAACCAAAGTAAGACACTATCGTAATGTATATATGTTCAGTTGCCAAGACATTGTTTGTCACATATGGATGATTTTGTATTCTAATATAATTATGAAATAATAGTTTCTTTGATATACAAGATGAAAATAAGTGACTTGAATTTCAGGTAGTTTTTTTGAAATGGTATAAGTTGGGTTTGTGCTCATAACTCGCATCAGCTTTCATAAATTTTTAAACCTTAAGCAACATTTATTTGAACAATAGATTAGTTATGGTGTATGCTTTATCTTTTGGTCAGATAATTCTTCTGAAATGCTTGCTTCTTTTTGTCTGAAAACAACAGGTCAACCCCCAGTTTTACGCATTTCGGTGGATTACTCTGCTCTTGACTCAGGAGTTCAATTTCGCAGATAGTCTTCACATTTGGGACACACTTTTAAGTGACCCCGAGGGTCCTCAGGTAAAATTCATTTCCTCTCTATTCTTTTCCCTGAAGGTGTTTTTGATAAGTAGAACAAGGATGCCACCATCCCAAGGACCTAATTACAGGGAGTATAAACTCTTTAGACCTCTAGTATCCCTAGGGCTCCTCTTTATATCATAGTCTAGCTAAGTACTTTGATGAGCACTTGTATCTCTATGGCTGGAAAAGTAATGGGACTTGGATCCATTCACATTGAGCTGAAATTGTTCTGGTAGAAAATCATGAAATGGACTGTGTAAATGTTGTAGGATGGCATACTTTTGGAAAAAATGGCTCCCTTATGGTTCCACCTGTTGGCTACAAGCCTGTTCAATATTGGACTGAAGTGATTGTACACTATTTATGTTGAAGAGGGTCTTATATGACATGGGTGAGAGATGTGGAAATTCATCATTGGTTACAGAGCCTTTACTAGCACTACTGTGTGTTTTGGTCAGTTTAGATAGTGAACTCTGACAGAGATGGTAATTAGTAGTAGTGATATTGCATAGGTTATATAGTGGAACACAACGGATCATTTCCCCTGTTACTTTTGCTCAAAATCTTAGAATAATGAGCATTGTCAGCCTGTTAGTTTTGATTCAAAATTTTACGATGATGAACATTGTCAAAGCCAACAAACTTACCCCTTGTTTTTAAATTTTTTGCAGGAGACATTGCTTAGGGTATGTTGTGCAATGCTGATTCTCATTCGGAGGCGTCTACTAGCAGGGGATTTCACTTCTATTCTCAAGCTACTCCAGAACTATCCCCCAACAAACATTAGTCATATGCTCTATGTCGCAAACAAATTGCGTGGTCAACCATCACGCTAATTCTCTTTAGTCACATTCCTGTTATTTTGTTGCCGCTCCTCGTTTTTGTGTCTGAGAATTTTGTTTGTAAATGACTTTATGTAAATGTTGGTTGAACTTTAAGGTGGGATGCTCCTCTGTCACTTGCATTGATTGTCATTGTGAAGCAGGGATTTTCTCTTTGTTCATTTTGTATTCTAGATTTATTGAGGTGGTGGTAGAGAACTGTTTTCTGTATTTGGCAATTTGTAGGTCTCGTGTTCTTTAGATTTGGCATAAATACAGAAATGTCATTGGCAGGATCATAGATGCTGTTGGGTTTTTACTGACACGAGAAGCGGGCACCAAGCTCAACGGGCATCATCTCTCCTGTTATTTTTCGTCAAAATTTTAGGATGTTATTGGCTTGAACTCACTTTGAACTGAGAACACATAGCCTCCTCGTTTTACACGAGCTTGCATGTTTAGGACCTGCCGATCTTCACTCAAACCTCTTTTGTAAGCACAGAAGCACACAGGTGGATGCAATGTTTCTCCAGATAATTCTGCTGTCCGCTTTACAGGCACCGCATCCATGCAATCAGTGTTTGACACACTTCATGCAAGCATGGCAATGCCATGAACAACTGATGAACCTTAGAAATGCTACAAAGAGGCTAAAATCTACTCAATGCAATCAGTGTTTTTTTATTTATTATTATTATTATTATTATTATTATTTTGGGGGGGGGGGGGGGGTTTACTAAATCCAGTAAACCTTTTTATCTCCCCTCCACGGGTAGGTGAAGCTTTTTCTACAGGGGAAAGGGTGGAAGATAGCATCAACGCCTACAGTATTCGGGGGGGCTTACTCACGTGTATGGTAATGCCCTTCATGCCAGATTATCACCATGAAGAGACTGAGGTTCCATTTAAGTTGGTGCCAGTTCACTAATCCAGTAAGGCGAGGAGCATGACATTTCAAACTGCATAATTACTAGATCGATTTCGACATAGCAAGTATGTGAATCTGAAGGTAAATTTGTTCCGTTTATGCTAAAGCCTCAACAAAACAATGTCTTTTGGAAGCATGGTTAGATAGATATAGACTCTAATTACTCTCTGCAAGAAACATGTTGTATGCAATAAATCAGATACCTTCCAGTGTATTAGCAAGTGCAAGTCACAAAAATACAAGCTGCAGAAATCTATCGGACCCATGTGATTGACGAGGATATTGGTTGATAATGTGCCTTCTTCCTCTGCAATGAATCAATGTAACCCAAACCCAAGTAGCGTGAACCTGCAGCATCCAATGGATTTTACATGGATTCATAAGATGATCTTTCAGGGGAGTGGAACCAAGTATAAGCTATCATCTGATGTCTAAGATCATGAAATATAGGATGTATGGTTAATATATAAGAACGAAAAAAATCAAACTAAAACAAATCAGCATAATTTACCTATCATGCAAGAAGTTGCCTGAGCAGATAAAAGATGATGAGATTAAGCTCAACAGTTAATTTTTTAGACAGTTCAATGCAACAGAAGATATTAATCTGAGATATAAAATTACCTGAAAGACCCAATATAGTTGAGAGAACCCCTAGTTACAATTTGTTGTACAGTGTTCCGTACTGGGGAAAGAGTAACTAACAACTAAAAATATACCAGACGATTCTTATATTTCTGCCAAAGAAACTACTGAATCTGATTGGTTGTATATTTCCGAGTCCATGTTTTCACTCTCTAACTGGCTATGCAAAATTTGCATGACATTCTCTGATGGGCATTTATCATCAGGATTCTGTGTTTCCATTTGACAGAAACATTCAGGCCAAGAATTTGTATAAAATGATTCAGGTGAGATCCGTTTGTGAGGGCCACCAAAGTTTGTTTTGAGCATGACACGTCTAACTGCTTCTTCAAAACCAGCAGTCTGTCCCTCTTCTCGAGCAGTAAAAACTGGGGCAAGACCTTTCCTGTCAGGTCTTATATTTGTTCGAAAGCCATAATACAGGCGGTGACCCAAGAGATTGTTGGCAAAGTTGCTTGGCCCATCATAAGTTGGCATAAATATGTCAGCAAGAAGACAAACCATGTAATCCACAGCAGAGCCTATCAATCCCCGAGCATTTGCGGCTAGCTCCTCACTAGAATCCACAGAACTGTGATTTTCAAGGTGAGGGAAAAGGGCCCTAAATGGTTTCATAAAGTGCTCTCCACCAAACAGTTCACCAGCTGCTAGGTACATCCTGGTAGAATTGTTGAACCCCATTGCACGTAAAAGAAGACCAACCTGCACAGAGTCAGAGGCATTATAATATTATTAATTATTCATATGTGGTAGCTGGCAGAGTTGATAGCAAACAAACAGACAAATGCATGCAGATTCGAACAAAAAATCACCTCTTCTGGAGTAAGTGGACATTTGCCAATCGCCCTTCTTTCTTTATAAATGAGTGTTTTCTTGGCAAAATTTTCCATCCGATACTTCTTCAATATTTTTTGCTCTGCAGGGCTAAATATATCAAAGCACCTGCACTTCATTCATTTACACAGCAATCAGAATTCAGAATGGCATCATTATGTTTTTTATATCTGAAATGTCTTCCAATTAATTCTGCAAATCAATCCCATATTAGGCAGCTGAAGATGTGTAAAGGAAGATCTTTAAGATATATGAATGTAAAGATGTGATGTAGATAGTAGGAGGACTGCACTGAATCTAAATTAGTAGAAGGGTTCACCAACAGTATGAAACTCAAAGAATAACATAGGGGTAGAATGTAGATGATGTGGTTGATCAAGACCATGATGGGGTTGTAAGAATAGTTCATAAAGAAAGATTAGAATCTCCACATAAAATCCATGGGCCTAAGCAAATCTCTCAGTGCAAGAACACCAGAAAGAACACTTCTATGGAAAATAATCACAAATTGAAAGGAAAACTACAGAAGGTCCCTTTATATTAGCAGTTACAAAATTACAAGAAAATGGTCAGGTATCTGCACAAAATTTTTTGATCTGTGCATCTAAGTTCAGTTATCTGGTTTGCAGAAAAAATTCATCATCACTGTGTGCTCCTCAATTCACTAAAGTACAACACAAGCGTGTCTAGATGTACTTGTGTTAGCAGGAGAAAATAATAATAATGCCCCTATAAATCTCCCTTATAATAAGAGAAAATGCTCTATAAATTAAAGGACAAGCCAATGCATGTAGGTCAAACCCCTCTAAAAATACATGCTTGCAGTTTGCAGTGATTAAGTCAACAAATACAGTAAAATAAATAGCTGAGCATTTACCCGGCAAATGCCAGCATGTCCATCTCAAAACGAAGGTGTATTGCCATGAAGTGACCTTGAGAACGTAGTTTATCAACTATTGACTCACTTAACTTCATAATGTGTGGTTTAAATCTTAGCGCATGATAGTTAACTCTGCACCTCAACCGCTGGTACTCGGGGTTGTCAATTTCTTCAGCTAAGCGATGTGAAAATGGAGTTAGATAGATGGCTCCATGTTCCTCCATTTTCTCCAGAGCTTCAGTTGTATACCAACTAATAGGAGCATCTCTTGGGGGGCGCAGCTGCGGCAAGGGAGAAAATTTAAGGACAAACTTTTTTGATATTTCGAGGGCCTTCCAATAACTTAAAAAATTCCTAGGCACTTATCTTCACAGATGAAACAGAATGACATTCTAATGCAATTACCTGAAAAGCCTTTATCTTTTTAGTTTTCCCATTTTTACGAATTTCTGGTATTCTTTCCACAATCCGTACATCAAATCTCAGTGAAAGGATAAAATGTTCAACATCGTAGATGCCATGGAATCCACTGTACATGGTAAAGATAATTTGTCAGATCCATTAGAATTACAAAAATTATATACTCAACACAATAATATGTCTTAAGCAGTTGATAAAATGAATCAACATAAAAATTGCTTTGTAAATCCTGTCAAGGTATAAGAATGATTGATGGCATTGTAGAAAAAGCTCAGGTCCCAACGTCATAAATGTTCAACATCAAAGAAGCCATCACTCCCTCTCCCTCTCCCTCTCTCTCTCTGTCTTCCCTTGATAAGTAACAATACTACATACTACAAAGAAATGACAACCCCAGTACAGAGGAGTATACAAATTACAAGGGAGATGCCAAAGTAGGAAAAAAAAAGCTATCAAAATTAACTGATGTGTGGAAAAATTACAGTAACTGTTTGGCATAGTTGCTTTCTGAATTACTGCTATCTACCAGGTCAGGTCCGTTCAAGATTCTTTCTTTAATGATCGCATTAATAGATTCAACTTAAAAGGTTTCAAAATTACTAGATATAAGGAACAAATGGGTATATATTACAAATAAATTCAAGAAAGAATGCCCTTAAAACAGATACCTGTCATCATGCCAGAAGGAGTTTGCATCCAACTCTGGCAAAACAAGTGTAGCGTTCATGATTCTTGCAGCAAGAACAGCATTACAAATCTACAACAGCGAAGGAAGTATTTAGTTTTTTCAAATAAATCCCTTAAAACAGGCCTCACATCATAAAACCTAACTTGGTTGCATTTAACATGTGAATTTTTCGAAACATGTCATTCTGATAAAAAACAAAAACACTCCTTTTTTGTAAGGATAATTTTTTTTCCCTTCCACCACTTCCTGACACACTGAATAACCATAGAAGTAGATTTGTCAAGCTTGCCCCAAATATACATTTTTAAAAAAAACCAGCTTGGAAGATACGCACAAAAAGATATAGTACTACAAGTTAAGAGACTTGGGCAAGAACAGATTACAAACCGCACTTCTTTGCTGATTCAAACCACCATTACAGCGAACACGAAGATACCCCTTGGTCTCTTTTGGAGGAGCTGCCGCAATATAACAAGAAAAACATATCGTCAGCACAAACTTACATTATTATCAGAAGATTTTTAAAAACAAAAATGAAGAGCACGTACATGGCCAATCAGTTCGTGGAGAAGATGATGGCCTCCAACCACCCGAATTCGCACTTTCCCATAGTTTTTCTACATTTATCTTAGTAACATATCCCAAAAATAAAACTCAGATACCAAAAAAAATAATTTAAAATCACTAAATCGAAGCAAAAAAAACAAGAATCTCAAAAAAGAAAAGAAAATAATCAATACGCTATATTCACCTAATATTTACAGTTTCAAACACTAACATTTTGCCTAAATCAATACTGAAAACATATTCGTCAAATAAAATTTCTAAATGACGCAAAAAAAAAAAAAAAAAACAGCAGCATTCTATCAATTCACTAATCAAATCGCAATGAAAAATAAAAATAAAAATTTCTAAATTGCATAAAACTAATATAAACCAATTTTCTTAGCAATAAAATAAAAAAATAATATTTGAGAAATGGGAAATAAGTGTAGCGAACCTCAGATGGAGCGTTGGATCCGTTAGTTGCAGTAATAGTAGCGGAAAAGAGTAAAGAAAGAGTGCAGATCAAGAGAACAACAAAAACTGCTATCAATAGTTTCCATAATAATCCTCTTCCTCCTACTCCTCCTTGCTTTCCGTGTTGCCTGTGGTGTCCTAATCTTCTTCCAAATTCAGAAAATCAAATCAAACAATAGTTTTTAGAAATCGAAGAAGATCAATCGAGTAATGTATTTTATGTGTATTTACCTTCTCATTTGATTGGATTTAAAGGAGAAATGGAGATCAGATACTTTGATTTTTGTGTTTTTTTTTTTAATTATAAGAGAAATGTGAATTCATTGATTGAGCAGAGACAGAACTCCTCTCTTTTACCGCTAATAGTTTGGCGACGCTGTTGTATATCTGAGACTGAGACTGTATGTGCTACGACGTCGTGTTTGTTTAGATTTTATTTTAAATTTAAATCCTTATATTACCTGTACTTTCAGACTACATTTATTTGTTTTATATGAATTATTATTGTTGTTGCTGCTGCTGCAATAATGATAACATGTTTGAGTTGTTTAACAGTAAACGAGTACTATATAGACACTCACAAAATAACATGGATTTACTATTTATTTGTTAATAATTTATTTTGGTTTTTAAAATTTTATTTAGGATGATTTGATTTTAATTAAAGGACAATTACTTTAATTTTTTATACAATGATAGAATTAGATGAAAAAATAAAATGAAAAAGACATCACGTGGATTATATGCTAGGGATTTCAAGAAAAATATATTTCGGTTCTTAATATTTAAAAATAATATAATTTATATAATTTAGATTTTTTAAAATTTTAAAAAATTATTTTTGATATAAAAATTTATTTGTATTATTTCTAACCCTTGATTAGAGAGAAGAAAAAAAAATTTACTAGATTCCCATAATAAAAAAGAAATTCATTGTTAAAGAGGTCACTAGTTTCATGCAATGAGATAAGTTTGATGGTTATGTTTTATAGTCTTATTATTGTCTAAAAACAACTTTAAGTTGAGATAAATAAATATAACCTGGTATGATTTCAAGTTCTTGAAACTATTTTTGTATTGATGAATTAGTTTGTAAGTATTCTAGTGATGTTAATGAGTTTTTATTGGATTGAAAAGGCTAGAATTGGGTTTTTGGTGTAAATACATGCTCGTTTTTCATACCACCACTATAATAATCGGATCATGAGCCTGCGATGACAAGTTACCTATATATATATATATATTAAGATGAATGATAAATCATCTATTCCTTTAAAAAATAATAATAAAAAATATTAATTCAAGCCAGAAGCAATAGACTCATTTTTTGCCCTCATTAGTTTTTTTTTCTATTTTTTTGTTTATATAAATATATATAGCACCCGGGCTATTGTTTTTTTAATTGATACTTTTTTAATATATATATATATATATATTCTTAATAATTTTTAAATTTATATTTCAATTAATATCATTCATTTGTAATTTTTTTTGTTGCTTATTTAACCTTTTTTTGGATATAGTTTTCTTTTTATATTATTTTGTGTGTGTTTATTTTTGAAGAGATTTTTCTATAGTTTTTTTAGTTTTTTGTATAGATGAACTATATTTTTTAAAATAAAAATCATTCATATTCAGATAATATTTTTAACATGATTAGCCTTGTATAGTGTTTTTATTTTTATTTTATTCAATCAATTTAATATGTGTGTCTATTTATATTATTATTTGATTGAATTAAAAAATTATTTTAA
Organism: Populus tomentosa; assembly: GCA_018804465.1. Lineage (NCBI taxonomy): Eukaryota > Viridiplantae > Streptophyta > Magnoliopsida > Malpighiales > Salicaceae > Populus > Populus tomentosa. The sequence continues at coordinate 29,859,198 of CM031969.1, forward strand.
TAAAAAAATTTAGCAAACAAAATCAGGTAAATATCTTATATTGTAAGATTAAATATCTTCGTCTACTTTTCTCTCTTAATTTTTATAGTTTTATTTTATATATATATATATATATATATATATATATATATATATATATGCACACACACACACATATAGTTTTCAATTTATGTGATTACATGTATACATACAATTTTTGATTTGCACTTATAAATTTTTTTAGCTATAAAAACACATCAGAAAAGCCTGCATATATAATTATTTTAAAAGAAAAAAAATATTTGATCCATGATGAAACATATGTTTAATAGCTAGTGGATAACACTAAAAGATACGGGGTTTTTTATAGTAGATGGGAATTGTTTACACACCGTAGAGTGTGAACTTATTATACATTTTCTAATAATTCATGTTAATTCTCAAAGTTTTATTTTGTGTGATTTAATCCAAATTGAAGGCCAATTACTTTTGATTTCTTAAGTAATGATGAAATTGGAAGAAGAAAGATAAAAAAAAAAATATATGGAACAAAGATTTTGTAACAAATATACTTAGGTCCTCAATCTTGGAAAATAACTTTATTTATACAATTTAATTCTCTTTAAATTTCATAAATCATTTTTGGTACAAAAGTCCATTTGTATTAATTTTTAGTCTCTAATTAGAGAGAGGTTTGAATTACAGTTATTTGAGAGAAAGTTTTTATTCACACCATTTCCACCACCAAATTGGTTTTTCTTGATGTCCACGGGTTTCATGCGATGAAATGGGCTTAATGGTAATTGTTTAGAGACTTAATATTGCTTGAAAAAATAGATGTAAGTCAAAGAAGTCGAAACTAACCTGATTTAATTTTGGATTTATGGATCTATTTTGAGTATTTTGAGTTGATGGATTGGTTTATAGATGTTCTTAGAATTTTGGTGAGGTGTTTTTAGGTTGAAATGTCTTAAAATTAGGTTTTTTGAGCAAAAAAACATTGCCTTGAATTTATAGCAACCACAACGTTAGTTGAAATCTAGGCTTGTAGATAAGACATCGTTGGCCTCAGCGGATATTGATACATCACCTTCTTTAAAAATAATAATAAAAAAACAAAATGAAGAAGGATGATAGAATATCCACTCATTTATAAAATAATAATAAAAAAAAAACCAAGTTGAGGTCCACGAGATAGGTATGAAGGCCCACATATGCTATTAAGTTTTTCATTACAATGGAATAGGCTCACCAGGCCTTAGGCTCGCGAGCTGTGGCTATTTTTTTTGCCCTCATTTGTTTTTTTTTTTATATGTTTAGGTTAAATATTAATTTAAGATAAAAAAAATTTAAATTCAGTTGAGTTCATGACCCGAATAATAGGTTTGACGAGTTAAGTCATAACACCCATGCTTCTTCTTCTTCCTTTTTTCTAATATTATTTTTTTAATTCATATTTTTTCATATCTTTTTTTATAAAATAATTTTTAAATTTATGTTTTAATTATTATCCCTCCTCTATGATTTTTTTCTCTTATTTAACCTTTTTTGGATAAAGACTTTTTTAATGGTGTTATGTGTATTTAGATTTTGAAAAGATTATTATGATTCATCTATATTTTTTTTTATTCTTTTGTAATAAACTTTATTTTTGAATTTTTGAATTTTTAGATAATATTTCTAATATATGTAGCCTTAAATAATATTTTTTTTCTTTTATTTTATTCAATCAATTTAATGTGTGTCTATTTCTATTATCATTTGATTGATTAAAAAAATATTTTTAATAAACATATTCAATAAGTACAACTGGATAAATATTTCATATTGTGATATTAAATATCTTGATTTTGACATGTCTCTCGATATTTCCAGTTTTATTTTTACTTATCATTAATGATTTTTTTTTCTACTTATTAACACACATAATTCTCAATTTATTTGATTTTATGTATGCGAGTTTTTCAATTTTCACTTATAATTTTTTTATGTATAAAAACAAGTTGAAAAAGCCTATATATACAATTTTTTTGTTTGAAAAATAAATATTTGACCCATGGCAGAGCAGAAGTCAAATAACTGGTGTTTTTACTAGTTTACATGCTCGTGATGGCCTGGGGTCAGATCAAATATTTTTTTGAACATGACAAAAAATATACAGGTTATGGATAATCATTGGGTAATATTATTATTAAACATGATTTAATGAGTCAACCTTAAAACCTTTTAATTCGACTCATTTTCTAGCATGAGTTTAAAATTAAATCTTGCAAGAGTTGCCCTGTTGTGACGTAGTCGACTTAACTGATTCAAACAACTTAGCCAACAAGTAAAAAAATCCTAAGGATGAATTGAGAAAAAAAAAACCTTCTGACTAAGTTACTTGTTTAGCCCGAATTTAAAATTAAATTATGTGAGAGTTGTCCTGACATGATCTAATTAATTTGGTTGGTCTGAAAGTAATCCAAATTGTTAAAAGAATATTTGAGGATGAAATTATGAAACAAAAGAGAACAAAATTGAAAGAAATAAAAGGGGAAAACTGAAAAAAATAATGGAGGGTGAATTGAATAGAAAAAAAAGAACTTATTTAATATGTACAATAAAATTCCATTAAGATTTTCAGTATAATAAAGCAACTTTTATGTTTTTCTCATTGAACAAATTAGATTAAAAATATTTTAAAATTATAGAAAAAAATTAAAATAAAAAAACCCTTCTTATTTCCAAAAGAAGAATATATATTATGAAAACATCTTTGTCATTAAATCATATATTAACTAGATAATTCAGAAACCAAGATTTTATTTATTTATTTAAATCAAGTCTTGTTAGATGAACCATCCTTGACACGACTTGTTAGATTGCTCACAAAGGTTGATCTATGAAAAAAAAGAAGGATGTCATTGTTATTCAAATTAAACCATGTAAAAAACTGAATGGAATACTATTTAGTCAATTGCTAATTATCATGATAAATAATGTTTTAAAACTACTATTTAGATTATTTTTTTTATATACAGTAAAGTTATTATCGTATTAGTTTTCACCTATCAACAATTATCAAATATTTATCCGAATCCCTATAAATGTATTTTGATAAGAGGGATTTGTCCCAAAATTAAGCATAGATATCGGAAGTAGCTTGGCCAGCTTTAATTGGATTTATTTCATTTAAAATTTGAATCACCAATAGGTAAAAGAAAACCATTTAATCTATCGGTTCAACTTGAAATCTGAATGATCAGACAAAACTAAATAAAGATATTTGTTTTAAAATTTATTTTTTTTCTTAGCTAGAGATCTTTTTTTTTTCTTTATATTTTTTAGTTAGTTATTAATCCATTTCAAAGTTTACTATATAAATATTAGAAGAATGTTTTATTTTTTCAATGTGATTTAAAGCCTTTATATATATATATATATTTACAAGAAAAAAAATTATATTTTTTCAATATGAGATAATTTTTTTTTTGTTTAAGAATTTCAATTTAAAAAAATAAAATAGTATCTTTTCAATATAGGATAAAAAAATCTTTTGAAATAATCTTTTAAATTTTATTATTTATAAAATATATATATATATATATATATATATTCTATATTCACATTAATTATTTTTTATTTTTTTTTTATATAAAATTTTAAATATTTTTTAAAATTTTTCTAGATTGATTTAAGTTAACTGTATAATTTGAAACCTAATTTGTTTGCCGGGTCACCCCGGCCGCATTTGATATCTATGAAATTAAGAAGTCATAGACATCTCGAAGTCTAATAGCTACACGGGATTAGCTTTATGTCTATAGTCTAGAAATAACAGACCTGGTCCATTGTCTCTACTAAATTCATTAATTATACCTTTTCACAGAACTCACAGGTGTTTCATTCTCTAAAAATTAATTATTTATATAATCATTTTATGAATTCTTTCTACAATTTTTTTAAGGAAATGTCTTCCCAAAAATTACAGGGATGCAGGAAAACTAGAACGCGTCCTTGACTCGGGAAAGTTAATTAATTTTCTCCCCATGACGTGTTGATATGATCTGTGTTCTCAGCGTATTTTGTCCGCCCAATTGTCTTGACTAGTATTGCTTTCCTTAACTGACACGCCTTGCCTTCTTCGCAAACTGACATGAACATCGACAAAGACAAGACACACTTCATGTCCTCCTTGAACTTCTGTTCCTTAGCTTTTACTATGTTGTTTTTGGTCTGCATCCCATGTTGCTCATGCGTAGTTAGCCAGCAATAGGCACGTATAACACAAGGAAGGTTGACACAGTTTGATTCATAGCTGGTTCCTACTTCTCTTAGTCACTGTAGACGTTGAGTTTCTTGGTAAGAAAGAAAAATTTTGAAGGTTTATTAATCAAGGGAGACTCGTGTGTTTCGGACAGATTTGTGCTTATTTGTCAGAGCTAACAGGGAGTAGCTAGAAGAAGTACCCTAAACCGGTGGCTGATCACCCGGTGATCAGTTTGGCCATTGTGAGATGTAAACAGCACTCTGTTTCTGCAATATCCGTTCGAATCAAAGAGATTTCAGATGTCCCTGTAATTAAGTACACTTTGATTTGTTTTATTGCAAGGTGCTGTGGCAGGATTCTTTTGTTTCTTGTGAACTAATGGCCTGGAGGTTTTGACTTTAGCTATATCTTCTTGCAGTTGGTGGTTAGAATGGAGGATCTTCACAAGCTGTACCCAGAAGCCTTGCCGAACATACCTGTTTCAGTAATCAAAGGAACACCTGTAGACAAGGTTTGCCTCAAAGCCAGCAGAAAAATGCCATGCTTTAAATTGTTGGTTGATTCGCAGATGGAACTGTTTTATGAGCTACTGATAGTACTCTGTTTTATAGAGAGTGGCACATTTCTGCAAGGCGTTGACATATGTTAGAGATTCATGGATGGTCAGATTCAGATATGATAAGACTGGTAAAATCAAGAACACCGATGGGGCACAACTTGGTATGCAGTTTCTTTCCCTAAGGTCTTGTTAGGCCATTTTAATTCCTATTTTCCTGATATTGGTAGTTAAATTTATAATCTTATGTTATTGAAGTTGATGTAGCGTTCGCAACGTTTGATTACATGATTAAGGTAGCAAGAGAACTATTTGACATCCTGGAAGATGAAGAGCTGGAGAACGATTATGGCTCATTGGCTAGCACGTTAGAACAGTCCTCTTCATATCCCAGCAAGCTTGTTTCTGCTGCTGCTGCAACTGATGTTTGTGCAAAAACTAGAGAGTCTGCAAATATTTCGGGGCCTCCATCACGTCCCCAGTCTCTTGGAGACCAGGGTGTTAAAAAATATAGCCACTTGATGCAAAAGAACGAAAGTATTGAGGCACAGAAGCCAAATAGCAAAGTTCCCACAAGCAAAAACACAAAGGGTGTAGCTTCTATTATGGATGAGAATTCTATCAAGAAACCAGATGATAAACCTGGTCGAACAGGAATTCCAAGGGCTCCTCCACCACCAGCCAATATCTCCAAAGAAATGGCGCAATCGACACTACCACCAGTAATGCCTTCAAAAGGATCAGTACAAGATGCAATGCCACTCAAAAAGGGACCTCCACCACCACCACCACCACCAGCAATGTCTTTGAAAGGATCGGCACCAAATGGCATGCCGCCCAAAAATGTTCATGCCCCATCTCCATTACCAACTATGCCTTCGAAAGGATCAGCACCAAATTCCTTGCCACTAGAAAAGGGCCCTCCACCTCCTCCACCGCCTTTAGTGCCTTCGAAAGGGTCAATACCAAATGCAATGCCACTCAGAAAGGGTCCTCCTCCTCCACCTCCTCCACCGCCTTTAGTGCCTTCGAAAGGGTCAATACCAAATGCAATGCCACTCAGAAAGGGTCCTCCTCCTCCACCTCCTCCACCAGTAATGCCTTCAAAAGGATCAACACCAAATGGCATGCCGCTCGACAATGTCCCTGCCCCACCTCCACCACCAATGATGCCTTCGAAAGGATCGGCACCAGACACCATGCTGCTCAAAAAGGGGCCTTCACCTCCTCCACCGCCCCAATTTGGTGCTGGTAAGTCCCTGTTTCAGACAAGACCCACTACCAAACTAAAGAGATCCACCCAGATGCCGAACCTGTTTCGTGATCTCAGGAGCAAGATGGAAGGATCTAGTCTAACTGTTAAGACAACCAATGTAAGAAAGGTGCAACTTGGAGGTTCTAAGGGTGGCAAGGAAGGATTGGCTGCTTCCCTAGCAGAAATGACAAAAAGGTTTGCTTCTAATGATATTTAGCGCTGAACAGAGTATAGTTCAATAGATTTCAGTGTAACAAAACTCGAAAATGTTAGCTAAGGATAATTTTTTTTTTCTTTTTGGTAGTCTAGATCAACGTACTTCCAGCAAGTTGAAGAAGATATTAAGAAATATTCAAAATCCATCATAGAGTTGAAGGCAGACATCAATTCTTTTCAGACAAAGGACATGATAAAGCTGCTCAAGTTTCAAAGCAATGTAGAATCCATTCTTCAATTCCTAACTGATGAATCACAGGTCAATAGAACATAGCTTCTGTAATCCACTCCACCAGTAATTCCAGTTGTTAACATTCAGAATTTCACTTCTCAGTCATGAACACCATAAATGTGCAGGTGCTTGCCAAGTTTGAAGGTTTTCCCTCAAAGAAGTTGGAAACATTAAGGGTGTGTTTGGTATTGCGGTTGCTGTTGTGGTTATGGTTTTAAAAAAGTTGTTTTATAAAAAGTACTTTTAGTTGAGGTTGGTTTTGAAAAATATATGTTTGGTTAAAACTGTAGTTGAAATTGAGGTTGAATAAAAAAATGTTTAATGTGTTTGGTTAAAAAAATACTTTTTAAATTAAGGTTATAAAATAATTTAAAAATATTTTTAATTTAAATATTGTAGATTTAACTACTATTATTACATCATGAAATAAATAATATTGATATCAAATATTTTTTATTATTCAATTAAACTATATGCAATGTCATCACGTACGAAATCTACCCAACAATGACTATATTTTTCATGGTTTCTTAAGCACGCAACAACAAAAACTGAATTTTTTGTTACGTCATCAAGCGATATCCTTCTAATTTTTTGAATAAAACACAATTAAAATAAAAATAAAAACTGAATTTTTTTTAACTGAGTCGGACCTGGCAAGAACATAATTAGAATTGCGATCAAATTCCACAAATGCTACGTCATTATGCGATATCCTTCTAATTTATGTAGTGTTATTAAATAATATAAATACTAGTTTTTCGAGTAAAACTCAATTTTTTTTAAAAAAAAATTTTCAATTTCATTACGTACAAAATTTATTCGATAAGAACTATAGTTTTCATGATTTTTTGAGCATGCAATAAAATTAGGTAAAATATTATCAGGAATAAAATTGAAATTACAGTACGAGTAAATTTAATTCATCTTAAACTATTTTTTTAACAAACAAAAAAAAATATCGTTCATGTTCACATGAATAGTGCGAGTGAAATCAATTAATTGGACTGAATTTTTTTTTAAAAAAAACCTAAATTTTTAACAGTGTAGCACACTGGTTTTTCAAAATCAAAATTAATAATAATAAAAAAACTATTCACTTTGTAGTGAACAGCTACAGTAGGGCATGGCTCCACTGTTCACTGAATAGTGGAGCCACGCTCCACTGTTAGATGAGAAGCAGCAAAATGCTGCTTCTCATGAAATTCAGGTTTTACGTGGATTCTACCCACCAAAAACAACTTATTTTGCTTTACCAAACGTTAATTAACGTGGCTGCAGGTGAACCTCACCCACAGCCACGTTCCCAAACAGCCACTAAGAAAAGCAGCTGCACTGTACTCAAAATTCGACACGATAGTCACTACCTTGAAGAATTGGGAGGTAGTACCTCCCTTGGGACAGCTTTTGGACAAGATTGAGAAATATTTGAGTAAGGTAAAACTATGTCCAAATTTAAATGATGCAACGTCTCTTCATAACTACTGCTTACCTTTTCTCTCTGCACAAGATCAAATTAGAGCTGGATGCATTTGAACGAAGCAAGGACGAAGAATCCAAAAAATTTAAGAGCCATAACATTGATTTTGAATTCCACATAGTCACCAAGATTAGAGAATCAATGGTGAATCTTTCTTCCAACTGCATGGAGCTAGCACTCAAGGTAAGTCCTGTAATGCGATTATGTCACGGCCAAAGCAACTAATGTATTGGAGAGTTCTCTAATGTCATCAATGTTGGCCTCTCTTGCAGGAGAGGAGAGAATCAAAAGCAGCAGTTGAAAATCAAGAAACTATGGCTAAAATTGATCAGAAAACTAAAGAAAGCGTTAAAATGCTTTGGAGAGTTTTTCAGTTAGCATTTCGAGTCTACAGTTTAGCTGGCGGACAAGATGATCGTGCTGAAAAATTGGCCAAAGTATTGGCAGATGAAATCTTAATTGATTCACCAAACCAATAATGTTCCCTGAGAAAAATCTACAGAAATGTATATAAAAACTACCATGTTGTTGGCTAAATTATTAGCTTTTGTGTGGTCAAAACAACATAAAAAATTGCAGTCTTCAAGGAAGAAAACAGGTTTTAATTTTCTGCAGAATAGCATGAACAAAGAGATAAAACAGTTTAACTTCTTTTCTTTTCTATTTTCACTCATTCATGCATCTTTCAGCCATATACATGCAAAAAACCAACACATCTTAGCCTTACACTTTTAAGCCTAATCACCTTTTATTCTAACTATATTTACTTTATTTCTAAAACAAGTTAACTAACCAAATTTAAAGTTAAATAGCCGTCACAGTAACTTTATACTTATCACAACATATGAACCTTAATATTATCCTTTTTAGTATGCTAAACTTGAAAGCTTTTAAAATTTATTATTTGACAATGTTTTTGTAAAGATATCAGCCACTTGATCATTTAATTTGCAGAAATCCATGTCAACCTCTCCTTCCTTAATTGCTTCACAAAAAAAGACGTTTAAGTGCAATGTGTTTTGTTCTACTATTAATTTTTATTTCTTGTCATTGTTATAGCCAATTTATTATCACAAAACAATGTTATTGGCTCTTCTTGCTTTTCACCTACATCCTTTATAATTCTTCTTTACCAAATAGCTTGTTGAGAAGCTCAACTAGCTGTAACATATTCAGCTTCAGTAAATAATTGAGCCACTGATTGTTGCTTCTTTGAATACTAGGAAAAAACACATCTAAATCAAGAGAAAAAATCATAGTCTGAAGTACTTTACATATCAACACATCCATCACAATCACTGTCATAAAATCTAATCAACTTCAGCTAAGAAACTTTATCAAATCTGAGTACATACTCTATAGTGTCTTAAATGTATCTAAGCATCTTTTTAGCAACTTCAAGATGAAAATGACTAGGAGAATTCATGAACCTACAAAGCAAAATTGTTGCAAACATTATATCTGGTCTTTTAGCTATTAAATACAATAGATTCTCAACCAGACTTCTATAAAAAGTAACATCCATCTTATTTTCTCCATCATCTTTCATTAACTTTTCATTCACCACCAAAGATACATCAATAGGTTTGCATCAAAATATTCTAATTTTGTTTTTAGAATTCTTTATGCAAACTTCTTCTAAGAAATAAGAACACTTCCATCATTTTGGTAAATCTCACTACCTAAAGCAACCTCATATCATTTATGTAAACACCCAAAAGAAAAAAAAAAAAAAAAATATATATATATATATATATAGAGAGAGAGAGAGAGAGAGAGATGATGACTCAGTTTTCGCTGCCAATTTCTGGATCGGCAGCGACGCAGTTTTCACTGCCGATGCAGAAATTGGCAACAACGCAGTTTCCGCTGCCGAAGCAGAAATCGGCAGCGATGCAGTTTCTGCTGCCCATTTCTTGATCGGCAGCGATGCAGTTTTCGCTGCCGATGTAGAAACGGCAGCGACACAGTTTTTGCTGCTGATTTCTGGATTAGCAACGACGCAGTTTTCGCTGCCGAGGTAGAAATCGGCAGCGATGCAGTTTTTGCTGCCGATTTCTCGATTGACAGCAACGCAGAGATGGGAGGGAGGGGTAAAACCGGTTTTAGATAGACCAAAACAAGGATAAGAACACATCTAAACCAACCCCCAAACAACCCACTTCATTTGATGGGGAGTATAAATACAAGGAGGATAAAGAGTATGATCCATCCTCTTTCCAAAACAGCAGCTGCATGTCGTTCTTCCCTTCCTCTTTCACAACAGAAACCTAAATCAAACCAGTAGAGAGTGCTTTCTGAACGTGTGAGGGAAAGATGAGACCTTGAGAGAAGATTGGACAGCTGCCTAGAGGAAAGGAAAAAGAGGGCTGGAAAACATGAGAGGAAGAAGAAGGAGGAGAACCAGCAGGAGAAGAGAAAGAATAATATCAAACCTTCCTCAAACTTAGTTAAATTCAAAAGGTATGGGTCATGAAACTCCCTTCCTCTTCTCCTTAAGACAAGAAACGAAAATGAAGAAGAAAACCCTAAGAAAATTGACCTAAGACCTAAGCTAGCTGTGAAGGAAACTGAAATTAACTAGGAGAACAAGAAAACAGAAATGAAATGAAGCCAATTTCAGAACATCTAACAAAGAAAAATAAATAAAATGAAAATAACAAATCATGGTAGAGGGCTAGCTTTAACTATGGGGTGGGCCAGCATGCATGTGTGTGTTCTGCTGGGATTTTGTTTAAGGATTATGTGCTGAAATTGATGGTTTCAATGTGTGTATTCTGCTGGAATTTATTGAAAGATTATATGCTGTAATTGATGGTTTTCAATGTGTGTGTTGTGCTGGGATTTTGTTGAAGGGTTATGTGCTGAAATTGATGGTTTCGATGTGTGTGTTCTGCTGGAACTTGGTGACAGTGTATATGCTGGGGTTGTTACAGTTGGTATCAGAGCACTTGGTCTGGATCCTGAGGATCACTAATAATTGTGTTGTTGCGGTGAATTTCAGGATGGTACGCACCCGACAAGGGACACGAACTGAGCCGCCCTCCTTAGAAAGGTAGGGCATGAACCAAGGTGCTCAAGTTTGGCAAGACGAAGATCCCTTGGATGATACGACATCTCATGCTCCGATAATACCACCCGAAACCTTGCAGGGGGAAGATGTGGTGGGGGGGAAGGCCCGAGGCCTAACCAGACAGAGGGAACACCCCCAGTCGCAACAGAGTAGCGAGAAAGATCATAAGCACAACCATTTACTATTCCAACTGGTGTGCCCCCACAATATGTAGATGCGAGACTCCTTGTATAAATTGTTAAAGTAGTGATGGAGGGCATGGCTGGTTCGGTGACACAAACAACTCCCACTACGCAGATTCCACAAGCAGCCCCTATGACTAGCATGACCATGGATAATGTGGTGCCACCAGTGCGACTAGTCAAGAGTATGAGGGAAATGGGTTGTGAACCGTATACGGGGGAACAAGATGCAGAGATAGCTAGAATATGGATCAGAAAGGTAGAAAAGACAACGATTCAAATAAGCATACCCGAGGGTTTGAGGGTAAATTATGCAACCCAGTTACTATCTGATAGGGCCATGACATGGTGGGAAACAGTTTAGCTGAGGCGTGCAACCGAGACACTAACTTGGAGTGACTTCAAGACAGAGTTTAAAAATCAGTTTTATTCCAAGTATCATCGCAAGGTGAAAGAACAAGAGTTCTTGGCATTAAGACAGGGTGATATGTCGGTATTGGAGTACGAAAGGAGATTCCATGACCTCTCATTGTTCGCCCCACACTATGTGCCGATAGAGGAACATATGATTGAGAAGTTGAGAGATGGTTTATGATAGGATTTGAGACAAGGATTGATCGCCTTGCGATTTAAATCTGTGAGGGAGTTGATTGAGGCTGCACAAGCTCTGGAGGCATGTATTGGAGAAAGCCAAGGGGGGTATCAGGATATAAGCAAAAAGAGAGATGGGGACTATTTCAGCGGTAGACCACCGCACCCGAAGAAAGGAAAAAGTGGAGTATTTAAGCAGTACGGAAAAAAGGGGAGTTTGATATTACCGCCTTACCAACAATCAAGTGGGAGAGTGATGGTTGGACAGTCGCATTCGAGGGCAAAGTCTTCAATTGGGACCGGTGACTGCAAGGGTGTTGACTATCCTTTTTGTGTAAAATATGGACAAAAACACCCTGGGGACTGCTCAGTTTCCCCCGGGCGATGCTTTGTATGTAGAGGAAAGGGTCATAGGTGGAGGAACTGCCAGTATCTTAGTCAAGGGTGTCATTATTGTGGTGGAAGAGGTCATTACAAGAGGGACTGCCCCAAAAGGAACACCGGACAAGTACAGAGCTATAGACAGCCTAGTCAGAGCCACCAACAGTCAGTCACTGTTAATAGGCCAGTGAGATCTTCTCAATCAGGAGCAAACTCCAGTCGAGGGAAACCGAGGGCATAAAATGATCGGACCCCGGGGAGGGTCTTCCACCTGACATAGGAGGAGGCCAGGGTTGCATCAGATGTGGTGGCAGGTACACTACTATTGAATAATTTTAATGTGCATGTGTTGTTTGATTCGGGTGCCACCCACTCATTCATTGTTAAGAGAATTGTCACTAAATTGAGAAAGGGAGTAGAAATAGTAGAGAAGGGGTTTGTAATTGGAACTCCAATAAGAAACATGGTTAAAACAAATATTGTATATGTGGATGTGGGGGTTAGTTTATCCGGGTATGAAACAGAAGTAGACTTGATTCCCTTAGAGCTGCATGATTTTGACATAATCCTAGGCATGAATTGGTTGAGTAAATACAAGGCTCTAATAGATTGTTATGCTAAAACTGTTACTTTCCAAACACCTAAGGGCGAGAAAATGACTTTTGAAGGAGAGAGAGTTCTCAAACTGAATGCTTTAATATCGGTGGTAACAGCCCAAAAACTTTTAAGAAATGGATGTATGGGATACCTCGCATACATCTTAAACTCTAATGATGAAGGTCCACGACCGAAGGATATTCCTGTGGTGAAGGAATTCCCATATGTGTTTCCTGAAGAACTACCAGGACTACCCCCGGAGCGAGAGGTAGAGGTGTCTATAGACACTTTTCCTAAAGTCCCACCCATAGCCCAACAATCGTATCGGATGGCTCCAGCAGAACTGAACGAGTTAAAGACTCAATTATAGGAATTATTAGACAAAGGGTTCATACGGCCCAGTAATTCTCCTTGGGGAGCACCGGTCCTATTTGTAAGAAAAAAAGATGGAACCCATAGACTTTGTATTGACTATCGACAGTTGAACAAAATAACAATGAAAAACAAGTGTTCGTTACCTCGGATAAATGATTTGTTCAATCAATTAAAGGGAGCGAGGGCATTTTCAAAGATAAATATGAGATCAGGGTACTATCAGATGAAGATTAAAGAAGCGGATGTAGCAAAGACCGCATTTATAACTCGTTACGGACACTATGAATTTTTGGTGCTACCATTTGGATGTACTTGATGAATCGGGTTTTCCAACCATACGTTGATAAGTTGGTGGTGGTATTCATTGATGATATACTGGTGTACTCGAATTCTTTCGAGGAGCATGAAGAACACTTGAGGCAAACCTTACAAACCTTGAGAGATCACCAATTATATGCAAAACTGAGTAAATATGAATTTTGGCTGAAGAGAGTGACGTTTCTAGGGCACGTCATTTCAGCCGAAGGTGTTTTTGTAGACCCCCAAAAAGTCAAAGCAGTCTTGAAATGGGAAAGACCGACTGCGGTCACCGAAATACGTAGCTTCCTGGAACTTGCAGGATACTATCACAGGTTTATCAAAGATTTTTCCCTGATTGCAACCCCTATGACCCAGCTAACTAGGAAGAATAAGGAATGGGTATGGTCGGAAGAATGTGAGAAAAGCTTCCAAGAATTGAAGAGGAGGCTCACCACTGCTCCAGTGTTAACCCTTCCCTTAGGGACTGAGGGTTTTGTGGTATATAGTTATGCTTCGGGGAAGGGATTGGGGTGTGTTCTGATGCAACATGGGAAGGTGATCGCCTATGCATCAAGACAGTTAAAGACTCATGAGGTGAATTACCCGGTGCACGACCTGGAATTGGCTGCTGTAGTATTTGCCTTGAGGATATGGAGACACTATTTGTATGGGTCTCAAACCCAAATTTTTACTAATCATAAGAGCCTGAAGTATCTGATGTCGCAAAAGGAGTTGAACATGCGACAAAGAAGGTGGATAAAGCTAATTAAGGATTATGATTGCACCATAAAATACCACCCGGGGAAAGCAAACATGGTGGCAGATGCCCTCAGTCGTAAAAATAAAGCCACCCTGGGAAGGTTAATAGTGGGAAAGGAGCGGCATTTGGCGGAATTGAAAGAGATGGGTGCAGATTTGGACATTAATGACGGAGGTGGGTTAGTAGCCCAACTATTGGTACGACCAACGTATCGGGAACAAATACTGCATGCCCAAATCCATGACAAGGTGGGGTCCAAGATTAGGAAGAATGTGGAGGCCGGGGTAGAAATGAAATTCCGAGTAGCGGATGATGGATCCTTGATGATGGGACAATGGTTGTACTTGCCTAATGACGAAACAGTCAAACGAATGGTTCTACAAGAAGCACATGAGTCCAAGTTCTCCATACATCCTGGCAGCACTAAGATGTATCGAGACTTGAAACACCTCTATTCGTGGCCTAATATGAAAAGGGAAATAGCTGAGTATGTGTCAAAGTATGGGATATGTCAACAAGTCATGGTTGAACACCAAAGGCCTGTGGGACCATTACAACCATTACAAATTCCAGAATGGAAGTGGGAGATGATCACCATGGATTTCGTGTCAGGATTTCCCAAAGGGAGGAAATGAAATGATGCGATATGGGTCATTGTAGATCGGTTGATGAAATCCGCACTATTCTTGCCTATAAAGATGACCGACTCGGTGGACAAGCTTGCCAAGATCTACATAAATAAGGTGGTATGACTTTATGGGATTCCGGTGTCCATTGTATCGGATCGAGATCCCAGGTTCACCTCTCGACTTTGGCCGAGCATACAACATGCCTTGGGGACAAGATTGGACATGAGCACTGCGTTTCACCCTCAAATGGATGGCCAATCAGAAAGAGTCATCCAAGTCTTGGAAGACCTATTACGGGCCTATGCGCTAGAATTTGAAGGAAACTGGGAGGAACACATGGCATTGGTGGAGTTCACGTATAACAATAGTCACCAAGCCACAATATGGATGGCCCCATATGAAGCCTTGTATGGTAGGAGGTGCAGAACTCCTTTGTGTGGGGAAGAAATTAGGGACCGGAAGTTATATGGCGCAGAGTTGGTCCAAGTCACCACGGAGAAAGTGAGAACTATCAGGGATCGCATCAAAGCCGCACAGGATAGATAGAAGAAGTATGCCGATGTGAGGAGAAGACCTCTCGAGTTCAGTACGGGGGACCAAGTGTTCCTGAAGGTAGCCCCATGAAAGAACATGTTACGGTTTGGATTGAAAGGGAAGTTAACTCCCCGCTTCATCGGACCCTTCAAAATCTTACAACGAGTAGGACCAGTAGCCTACAAAGTGGATTTGCCCCCACAATTAGCCAAGGTCCATGATGTGTTCCATGTCTCCTTGTTAAGGAAGGCTGATGTGGACCCCGCCCAAGTTCTACCCCAGGTTCCAGTAGAAGTCAAGGAAGACTTAACACTGGAATTGAGGCCCATAAGGATACTAGATCAGGAAGTGAAGGAGCTACAGAGCAAAAAGATCCCCATCGTTAGAATCTTATGGCGAAATGCTCAAGTAGAAGAGGAAACTTGGGAGAGGGAGGTTGAGATGAGGAAAAAATACCCCAATTTATTTGAACAACCAGGTATGGAGTGTGAAACTTCTTAAATTTCAAGGACGAAATTCATATCTAGGAGGGGAGAATGTAAACACCCAAAAGAATATATATATATATATATATATATATATATATATATATATATAGAGAGAGAGAGAGAGAGAGAAATGATGACTCAGTTTTCGCTGCCAATTTCTGGATCGACAACGACGCAGTTTTCGCTGCCAATTTAGAAATCAGTAGTGACACAGTTTTCGTTGCCCATTTCTTGATCGGCAGCTACGCAGTTTCTGCTACCGATTTCTTGATCGGCAGCGATGCAGTTTCTGCTGCCGATTTCTTGATTGGCAGCGACGCAGTTTTCGCTGCCGATTTCTCGATCGAGAGCGACGCAAAGCTGGGAGGGAGGGGTAAAACCGGTTTTAGATAGACCAAAACAAGGATAAGAACACATCTAAACCAACCCCCAAACAACCCACTTCATTTGATGGGGAGTATAAATACAAGGAGGATAAAGAGTATGATCCATCCTCTTTCCAAAACAACAGCTGCATGTCGTTCTTCCCTTCCTCTTTCACAACAGAAACCTAAATCAAACCAGTAGAGAGTGCTTTCTGAACGTGTGAGGGAAAGATGAGACCTTGAGAGAAGATTGGACAGCTGCCTAGAGGAAAGGAAAAAGAGGGCTGGAAAATGTGAGAGGAAGAAGGAGGAGGAGGAGAACCAGCAGGAGAAGAGAAAGAATAGTGTCAAACCTTCTTCAAACTTAGTTAAATTCAAAAGGTATGGGTCATGAAACTCCCTTCCTCTTCTTCTTAAGACAAGAAACGAAAATGAAGAAGAAAACCCTAAGAAAATTGACCTAAGACCTAAGCTAGCTGTGAAGGAAACTGAAATTAACTAGGAGAACAAGGAAACAAAAATGAAATGAAGCCAATTTCAGAACATCTAACAAAGAAAAATAAATAAAATGGAAATAACAAATCATGGTAGAAGGTTGGCTTTAACTATGAGGTCGGCCAACATGCATGTGTGTGTTCTGCTGGGATTTTGTTTAAGGATTATGTGCTGAAATTGATGGTTTTGAGTGTGTGTATTCTGCTGGAATTTATTGAAAGATTATATGCTGTAATTGATGGTTTTCAATGTGTGTGTTGTGCTGGGATTTTGTTGAAGGGTTATGTGCTGAAATTGATGGTTTCGATGTGTGTGTTCTGCTGGAACTTGGTGATAGTGTATATGCTGGGGTTGTTACAGCATGTGTGGTGTGTGTACGTGCCAAAATGTGTGTTGTGCAGTGAAATTCTAATTCACTGCCAAAACTGCGTTGGCTGCAGTGAATGCAGCGAATTAGCATTCGCTGCTGAAACTGAGTCTCCTGCAGCGAATTAGTATTTGCTGCCGAATTGTGTGTTGTGCAGCGAAACTCTGATTCACTGCCGAAACTGTGTCGGCTGCAGCGAATTAGCATTCACTGCCGAGTTGTGTGTTGTGCAGCGAAAATGTGATTCACTGCCAAGTTGTGTGTTGTGGCAGCGAAAATGGGATTCGCTGCCGAAACTGTGTCAGCTGCAGCGAATTAGCATTCGCTGCCGATTTGTGTGTTGTGCCGCGAAACTCTGATTCGCTGTCGAAACCGAGTCTTCTGCAGCGAATTAACATTCGCTGCTGAGTTGTGTGTTGTGCAGCGAAACTCTAATTCGCTGTCGAAACTGTGTCGGTTGCAGCGAATTAGCATTCGCTGCCAAGTTGTGCATTGTGCAGCGAATTAGCATTCGCTGTCGAGTTGTGCATTGTGCAGCGAAACTGTGGCGCCAACAGCGAAACAGTTTTCGCTGTCGAACTGGCTGTCGGCGGCGAAACAGTTGTCGCTGCCGAACTAGCAGCCTGCAGCAAACCAGTTCTTGCTGCTGAATTGGGCAGCCTGTAGCGAACCAGTTCTCGCTGCCGATTTCTACAATAAGCCTCCTAGGCATAAATGACTTAAATGCTAGTAACAATTTCATGGTATGATGGTGTTAAATATGGAACACTTGAATGTGAACATATGAACTCTTGAAATAAGTGTGGTGATGAATGTGATTAAAAAAAAAATATATATACAACAGTACTGATTTGTGACCATTGATGTCTTAGGTGGTGCGGTTATGATTAGACCATCATCAAGACAAGAACAACCCATAGGTGGAGTAGGTAGGTGACTTGCACCTTTCTTTTTCATACGTTGAATATTGAAATACTTTAACATGAGTATTACCATATTGTTAGAACCGATATTAGATTGTCGAACGCTTAAATGTTGACTAATGGTTGATTAGCTTCGGCTAATGGCATCCGGATAAATGAATGAATGATTAGCTTCGGCTAATGGCATTCAGATAAATGAATGAATGATTAGCTTCGGCTAATGGCATCCGGATGGATGGCCGGGATGAATGAATGATTAGCTTCGGCTAATGGCATTCGAAAATTTGTGCATCTATATGTACTACTAATTGTTTATACCAAGTACATAAAGAAATTATAAATGTTAATGCTTCATTTAACTGCCAGACCGTTAGTTACCATTATTATTATTATTATTAAGTATTTGCATTCTCTTAAATGTTTTGTACTACTGCAGGGACGTCACACCAACGAGATGTCTAGGAAACCCGATACACGAGAACCTACTTTTACAAGGAATCATGTAGATGCATTTTAAATCACAATGTATTTTGTATGAATCAATGTACTGAATGTATAACTTTTATTAGATCCTTTTGTTTAAATTCGTAATGGCTATTAGTAGGATAGGAATGCAAACTCATGTCTATGTATATATTTTTAATATGAACTTCAAATCATGCAACCATAATATTACGTGTTTGTGTAAGATTTACTTTTAAATAAAATGTTGATTGTATGGATTGTATTTTGATGATGTGAGGATTCAGGCTCACTAATTATCGGCACCATGTGTATTAAGTATCATATATATAAAAAAATTACTGTTGTTTTGGGCTTGGAAAGCCGGGTTGTTACAATTTATCTTATATCTTTTTGTAATTTCTTTCATAAAATATTCAATCCATCTTTCATTATTACTTGTAATCATTAAATCATCAACATATAATGTAACAATAAAAACATCATTCTCTTATTGTTTCTTCACATACAAGGTAGGTTTACCTTCTCTTCTTTGAAAGTGACTTAGAGAATTCATGAAACAAAAAAGCAAACTTATTGCAAACATTAAATCTTGCCTTGTAGCTGTCAAATACAATAGATCCCCAACCAAACTTCTATGAAAAAAATATCATTCATCTTCTTTCCTCCATCATCTTTTATCCATTTTTCATTCATCAACAAAGGTACATCAATAGGTTTGCAGCTATACATTCTAAGAATTCTTTCAACAAACTTTTTCTGACAAATAAAGACAACTCAATCATCTTGGTAAACCTTAATGCTTAAAAAATAATGTAGCAGCCCCATATCATTCATCGCATATGTACTCATCATTTTTTTCATAAGGTCTTAAATGCATCTTCCATCATTACTTGTAATCATTAAATCATCAATATATAATGCAACAATAAAAACATCATTCTCTCCTTGTTTCTTTACATAAAAAGTAGGTTCACTTTTGCTTCTTTCAAACCTGTGCTAAATGAAGTAACTATCAATTTGGTTGTAACAAGATCTCGGAGTTTGTTTCAGCCTATATAATGCATTCTTAAGCAAAAACACCTTATTTTTTTTCCACTAACAAAATAACCTTAAGGTTGCACTATATAAACTTATTTTTTTAAGCCTCAATTTCAAAATGCTAACTTTACATCAAATTGATATAACAACCAACCCTTATGAGTTGCAAATGCAATGAGTATTCTAACAGTATCCAAACAAGCTAAAGGAGTAAAAAAAATTTTGAAATAAATTTCATGCAATTAAGAATAACCCTTAGCTATTAATCTTATCTTGTTCTTTTGCACAAAACCATCTTAATTGTGCTTCACCTTATAAATCTATTTCACACCAATCACTTCATTGTCTTTTTTCTTACCAACCAATATCCATATTTTGTTCTACTAAATCATCTTTATTCCCCCCTTTATAGCTATTCTCCAATGTTTCTACTTGTTAGTTTCTTTAAAATTCTTTGGTTCAACAACATAAAACTTGCACATTGCATACACCTCATATAAACTTCTCATCTTCTTTAAAGTTGAGCTAGAAGATGATTATGCATTTGTTCTAGGATCTAGATACTTTTTTTTCCCTTTAGTTTTTTCTTCTTAAACTGATTTTTTCTTTAAACCACAAGTTGAATCACCATCACCTTTAGTTTTTCCTTATGTTTTTTCATCAAACAACGCATCTTTATTGACAATAACTTTTTTAGTTTTCAAATTATATAGCTTGTAGCCTTTTGACATAGAGTTATAGCCAAGAAATATTTATCTAACACTAGTTTATTTTATTTTGTACCTTTTCTCCTTTGAAACCTGAGCATAACACACACATCCATACACTTTTAGATGATTCATCAAAGGTTTCCTTGAACTCCAAGCTTCAAATGGTGTTTGATTATTTGAGGCTTTTATTAGACACATGTTGATTAAATAAATTGTTGTATTTATAACTTTAGCCCAAAAACTTCTTAGAAGACCCTTCTTAAACAACATAGATTTAGCTATTTTCATCACTATTTTATTTTTCCTCTCAGATATCCCATTTTATTATGAAGTATAACCAATTATCAACTATCTTTGCACACATTCTTCTTCATAAAACTTGTCAAATTCACCTGACATATAGTTCTTTCCACAATCACTTCTCAAAACTTTTATCTTGTAGCTACTTTGCTTTTCAACAAGTGCTTTAAACTTTTTGAATACGTTAAAATTTTTAGATTTACGCCTCATAAAGACACCTAAGTTATTATACTATAATCATCAATAAAGTGAGTGAAATACCTATTTAGTGAACTTAAAGGAGTTTGCATAGGACCACAGACATTCACAAGCACCAACTTAAGTTTTTCTTTAGCTCTCCATGCTACTCTTTTAGGAAAAGGTTGTTAATAATGTTTTCTAAGTGCATAATCTTCACAAACATCATCATTCTCTTTAATAAATGGAAGTCCATGTATTATATTTTTTTTGCTGAAGTAAATTAATGGAAACCCTTGTATAAACATGAGATCAAAGTAATAAGACCTCGATGAGTAGTGGAAACTTAGTATGAAAAGAAATGAATAAATGGTGATAATAATAATAAATATGAAAAATAGACCCTTAGACAAAAATTCACGAGGATAGTGAAGTAAATACTGTGAGAAGATAGTAAATTGAATATTTGAATTAAACAGATGACCTTAATGTTGGGAATTAAAATTAAAATGTTAATGTGTTAAGTTTAAAAATATAAATATAAAAAATGATGGAAGTACTAATAAATGTGACGAGCAATGGAATGGATGGCCTCCATAAATAAATTTAAGGGTATTTTTGAAGTTGCAAAGAGATTTATGAATTTTGGGGTACAAAATTCATAATATCAGCAAAACCATTAATAAGTTTTGATGGATAAAAGAATAATTTAAAATAAATATGTTTTGAAAAAAATAAAATGCTACCAAGTATTTAGTGGAATGATTAATATTTCCCATATAAGGATTGAACAAGAACATTTCGATTATTTGGCGTAAAATCACCAACTACTTAGTTTTATGTTATCATGCACCACTCTTAATCCAACTATTGATCAATATGAAATTTTACCAGGAGTTTCCTAAGACATTATGTTATCTTAGGTTAGAATTTTAAGGCAATTGAAGTTTAGAAAGATCATATAAGATTGTTGATAGTCAAACAAAAAATAAAATATAAACTTATTAATGGCCTTTTCATAAATAAATGGATAAATTATAAATCCAAGCTCCTTCCTCTTTTTATAACAACCAGTTTTGCTGGAAAGAAACAAAAGGAAGAGTTTCTTGCTTCCTTGTATTTTTTACACAAAAAACAAACTTGACAGAATTCAAGTTTTGAGGCTAAAAAATAAGAGATTAGTGTTTGAACCTATCAATCACAAGAATCAAGAGAAAATCAAATGAGAGAAAAAGGAATCTTAGAGAGAGAGGCACAAAAAATTGGAGGGAGAAGGAAGAGTAATGGAAAAATTTCAACTGGTTAGTGACACGATCACAGAGTTGATGTCTTATCCCAAGTGCAGG
Organism: Populus tomentosa; assembly: GCA_018804465.1. Classification (NCBI taxonomy): domain Eukaryota; kingdom Viridiplantae; phylum Streptophyta; class Magnoliopsida; order Malpighiales; family Salicaceae; genus Populus; species Populus tomentosa. The sequence continues at coordinate 29,881,264 of CM031969.1, forward strand.
AGTGTCAAAGTAATAAATAACTCGGCAAGACCGGAATCGAACCACAGGGAGGTGAACTATATAAATTATAAATAACAATAACAACAACAACAACAATGATGATGATAGTGGTGGTGGTGATGAGTTAAAAAAGACTTTGAGATGTGAGATAAATGTGAAGATTAAACAATGATAAAAACAAATGTTAATGGATCCATTAATAATATTAGAAATAAGTAACGTATAAACTCTTTATAAATTATCAACATGATCATATTAATCATCTTATTTACGTAACACCATACTTATAAATTTATTAGGTATTCATGATGCTAACTTATGGTGACAACAAATCAAGTTCCTCTTATAACAATGATGTCGGCCAAAGACTATGAAGGATCAAGTATTTGATGTACCAAGTGTTATACAACACAAATCTAGATTAACCATTTAACAAGCAAGATATTAAGAATTAATAAGATAAAAATGATAAGACATGTTAATAGCAAGTTGTTTAGGATATAAGTATTAAAGTCCATATTGAGTTTATATTATACTTATCCTAACACCATTAGTGAAACCTTTTCACCTTGACATAATTAACTTAGCTAGACATGAATAAGAAAAACATAAATAAACAATATAAGAACATAAACATGATATAAGTTAACTAAGTATAGTAAAGGAAATGAAAAGCATGAATAAGAGATTAATAAAAGCAAAACTTAAGCATTACAAAAATATAAAGAGAGAGAGCAAGAACATGATCTTGATATGAAAAACAAGATGTCTAAATGAATGGAAAATGCCTCTTTTTATAGGCTAAAATTTGAAATTATTCATTTGGTAATTGATTATTGATGTAGTGGTGTTGCGATGTCGCGATCGCACAAATTAATTACCCTAGCTTCAAACACAACACACAAGATAGTATAGAGCAAGCAAGGGGTCGATCCCACGAGGAAGGTTCAAGTCAGATTTTTATGCTAGGTGATATGCAATTAGGGGGGTTTGGACGTTATCTAGGCTAAAGTAAAAGAAAACAGAAAACTATCAAATGAAATTTAATAAAATCAGAAAAATATCAAGAGAACAAACCTTGGTCGCAAGCACACATCCACCTATAGAAATCAAAATTGATCCTTGAAACGAAACTCCAGCTTATATTATGAATTTTTGTCTTTTCTTAACGTTGGTTAATTAACGGATCCGCCGTACAACTAACCCTAACCAACAAATAATCACAGTGTCCACAGTAATGATTTAATCCAATGACAGCCTTAAAATCTAGATAAATTCATTAATCTTAACAACCAAGTTGTCTGCTTATGTTGCTTTGATCGAATGTTCTCTCTAAGTTTAATAACGTAGTTCCGCTACAATTATCAAGCTTAGTTGCTTCACAAGTTTATATACCACAACTCCGGTTTTGGTATCAAACTTAGCAAAAGATTGTTCACAATAATAACTTAGAGTCCGCTCTAGCAAATTAAGATAAGCAATCATAGGAAATATGCATAGGAAAACAAACATACTCATTCATAATACAAACTGAAAATAAATGGAAGAATAAATCTCACAATTCTTGAAATCTAAAGGTTTTCGTGTCCTTTCAACCAAGAAAATGAGTTTAGCCTTGCATGTTTGTTGAACAACTAATTAAAAAGATGGAAGAATGCATGATTTAGGGTTTCTTAGAGGAGGGGGGAGTTTTTCTCCTTTTGGGTGGCTGCCTCCCTTCTCTTCTCTCAATCTTTTTAAATCCTATGAAACCCTAGTCTCTATTTTACAAAATAGTCCTCTTTTAAGTAGATTGTTTATATTTAAGTACTTCAATAACTATTTTTCTAAAAAAGAAGAAATAGTCTTGCATGAAATCTTCAAGCTTTGACTTAGAGGAGCTAAATTGCTGAAATAAAAACTTGGATGTCGGTTTAGATGCTACGGAATGTAATTTGGACTTGTTTCTTCACGAAACCTGTTTGCTGGTAGAATTCAGTTGTCATCTTTGAAAAATCATATCTCCCTCATATGACATCATTTTTGGCTGAAATTTGGAGCGTTTATAGGCCTTTGAGTCAGGAATCAAGTATAAGCTATCATCTGATGTCTAAGATCATGAAACATAGATGTTGGAATCCAACAAAATTGAGTTTGCATCAACTGGACTTCTGTAGCTCTAGATATTCAAGTCGGAATGACCAAAGGTCAACATTGACAAATTGCGAGATTTGACTTTGAAAGTTGCGATTTCCATGTTCTTCCTTATTTTATTGTCTTGCCTTAGATGTCCAGAAATGTATGGATATTAGCTTTTTAATGCCACTAGAATCACTTCATTTCGACCTTTAGAGCTCACGCTCTGCACAAAACATCAACTGAAGGTCAAATATGCCAATTACATCCAATTTACTCATTTTTGCATCTTTTATCCAAAAGTGTCTTCAAAACATAAAACAAAGAATATCAAGGCATTTATCTACAAAACATATGCAGAACACTAGTTTAATGTGGGTGAAACTATCAAATAATATGGTTGCATCAAGTGGCCAACCATTGATTTAGTGGACTTGGTGGACAACAACACTCAAGCATTATGGTTGGATGAAATGACATTGATGCAATTAGAATTTAGCAAAATGTTCTTAATGAAAGTTGTTGAAAATTATCTTTTCCTTCCACTTACCAAATTTTAGAGCATTTGGATCACTACAACTCGAGATATGTCTAAAATACTGAGTAGTGCTGCTGGTGGACATGGTGGATAGCCCTCAAGCTCTTATCTGGATGAAATGTCATTGCTACCATTTGAATTTGAGCATGTATTCTACATGAAAGTTGTTGGAAATTATCTTTCCCTTCCACCCACCAATTTCACATCATTTGGCCTTCTAGAACTCCAGATATAGGTAAAATTCTAAGCAGTGTTTGGGCTGGATTGTAGGACAGATTCTGATTTGTCTTTTATGGCCAAACTTTGAATTTAAAAATGAAAGATTTGGGTCTTTCTCTATTCATGAAAGTTGTAGGTCTATTTCTTATTTTTCCAGTCATATAAACCAAACTAAAATTCAAGATCTATAGCTCTAGATATGACCCAATGACTGAACAGTGTTCAAATTTGAATTGAATCGGCATCTCCTTCCTAAGCTTAGCTTTTTCTTTGTCCTTTCACTTCCAATAATTAATCACAACAATCAATTCTTTGAATTGTGAGATGTACCTGCATTTAAAATGAGCATTTACCATAAATTAAAGGTATCTTATAGTATCAGACTTGTTATTATAAAACATGCTCTAGTTAAGGAGTTATTGATACTTCAAGTGCAAAATGATGATAAAAATACACTTTTAAGTACTAATCAGTTAGAATTCAAAACTCATTTTATTATCGGGTAAGGAGTTCTAAACCTAAATATACAAGTTTAGATGAAGAAAAATATAATTAATGCTAAAATTTATGAATTTTAAGTTAGGGTTCTTGAGAAAATTTAGGCAAAATGCAAATTGAATGTTAGTTGGATCAATTGGGTTACAATAAGTGGTAATGGATGCAAAATTATAATGGGAATTGAAATAAACTTAATATCAAAGAGATACTAAGAACCGACCATAATGGTGGAAATTGAGAGAATTGTGGATTTTTATATATGTATGTTTAATTGTGTTAAATTAATTCATGATGATGTATTTTGAAATAAAAATCATACCACTCTTGCTGTGTGTGTTTCAAGCCAACATTGAGAAAAGAAGGAATTAAATTGTTGTTCTAATTTGACATAAGAATTATGCTAGGTTGTACTATAAGAGATATTTTGAGATTGATATGAATTATAATTTTATGAAAAATTTTAAAAAGAACAATATGGTTAATTAATGAGAATCTTGGCTAACTAAGGAATTTTAGGGGAAAGAATTAAAAAGTGTGACAACTTATTAAAAATATGATTTTTGTATAATTTTGCGATGTTATTGAATGAAGTTTAACAAAGAATTAAAAGAGAACTTAATGTTACTAATAGAATTAGTGTCGGCCATTGAGGAGAAAAAGGTCGAAAATCTAGAGATTTCATGAATTGCTTATTTAATTATAAATATGCAGAATGTGTGGAAGTATTAATGATGATTTATAATTGAAAGAAACTTTTGCATTTGATTACGGTGGAGATTTTGGCATGTGTTAAACTTTGACACCTTTAGATTATAATGAAAGTTAGAAGAGAAATTGTGTTCTTTTAGATAAATGAGTGTGTGATATATGTTTACAAATAAATTCGATAAAGATTTAAAGAGATGAATATATATATATATATATATATATATATATATATATATATATATATATATAAAAAGCTTTGGGTTAGCATGCATAAATATTTAGAAAAGTTGGATGATTGATTATAAATGTGTAGTTTTCGCTTAGACATGAATTTCAAAGTATGAGAGTAACTCTTGAATGAGAAATTTGGAAGAAATGTCATAAAAGAATTAAACAAATGATTTTGGATTAAGAATAAATAAATGAATTTGAACTAGTGTTGGATGCTTTCTTTTGATATGTCCGGGCTATGCTTGTGGCTGGATACGACAATAACAAGTTGAAAATCTTATTGATGCAAGAGAGCATTTGAATGGGTCAATGAGCAGGAGGCGCTGGACATACTCAGGCAACAAGTATCCAACATCTTGACTCTTAAAAATTTTAAATATTATTGGAAGACAATACTTGCACGAGTGTTTAATGTGAAAAGTTAGAACTTGATGATAACGGTTGTAATAGAAAATGTATAGATAAAGTGTGTTAGTGAAAGAGTAAAAGGTATTTATTTATAGAATAAAAAATGTATGCATACTTGATGAAGTGAAATTGTTTATTCAAAATATTGATATTAGAATTCATGAGTGAAACATCCTGTTTAGTAGTAAAAAAATTAGGCATTTTGAACGGGTAGTATTGCACTTGGTTGTAGAAGTGAGTATAAAAAGAGGAATAGTTGCGTATGGTATTCTATATGGATAATAAAAATACAATATCATGGTTTATGTTTGGATTCATGATAAATAAATTATATAAGTTTAAATTATAAGGAGGTATTGGGTAAAGAATAGGTGAGTATGTAGAGTTTTGGATTAGGGTAACCTAGTGAAGATGTTATGATAAATGAATAGGACTTCGGTTGAAGTTAAATAACGTGTTGGGTATGTTACCAAGAACATGTAGAGAACTTGGTATGTGTGGTTTATAAGAAAAGTTTGATTAGTTACCACCATGTGGAGACTATTGGCATCGATGATTATTGATGACCAATATTGTTTGATTAGTCTGCCACTGTGTGGAGACTAATGGCATCAATGATTACTGATGACTCATATTTTTTTTATTAATCTATCATGATGTGGAGATTAATGGCATCAATGATTACTGATGATCAACATCATTTATTAGTGTATCATGATGTGGAGACTTATGGCATTAATGATAACTGATGATCGATATTATTTTATCTAATTAATCATGTGAGTGGAGGTTAGGGGTATCATAACCCCCGTTATATGGATGAATGATATATAATAAAGTGTAATTGGTCTAACAGATGATAGCTTAACCCAATGGTAATGTGATGGAGGTCATTATGGGTAACTTACATGAAAGGGAAAACTTGGTAGTGATATTAGCACATGATATGGAAGTTAAGCAGATTTGGGAAAATAGTTCATGGAAAATTGAGGGTCGTAATGATAGCCTATGTATATTAAGTGAGGAAATTGATATGAAGGCAAAAAATGAAAGGTTTTAGACCGTTAAGAGATTAATAATGCATGAAAGTAAAGACTTGTATATTGAATTACATGTTTAAGCAAAGTCACATGTTGCATAGCAGCAAATAAAGATGATTAGAGTATTTGCAAGATTTAAACCTTATAGAATATGCATTAATCATATGAATCGTATTTAATTAGGTTATCAATGTGAAACCACATAAGAATCTAAATAGAACCCTGATAATGAATTCTTAAGTTATGATAGTCTTAGCCTTGTTAATGCAGGAGAGGTTGCAGAAGTTGGCGGGATGCAGCAGTCGAAAATAACTAGGCATTTATATATTCCAAGAAGTTGCTATATAGTTTGTATTGTTATAAGAATTTCATGAATTTTGTAACTATAAATCTCTAAAATGCAAAATTATATTTTGAGTATTAATAGTATAGAAGGTATGAAAAGATGAGTTAGATGGATATATAGGCATCCATGAAGGATGGCTGGACTAGTTGATGTTTGTAAGGAATAAATGAATAATTAAATTGGATAGTCAGGTTCAATGGTACTTACCAGGAGGGATAATTAGAGTAAGAATATCAAGAAAGGATCAATTGAGATTAAATTGATTTTAAAGACATTGACTACATGATTAATTGTTGAGTTTAAAAGGAATTAAAAAAACACTTTGATTAAGTTCTACAAGTATCTTAATGTTGTATTGACAAATAGATACATTTCAATGTTTATTGTTTGATTTCAAGTTCATCATGGATTTGTTGGGAGTAGTAGCTTATGGTTATATTATTATTGTTTAGCCTTATGTAATGGAATTTGTATATTGTATAATTGGTTACGTAAAGTAATTTGAATGGTATGTAAATTAACTTATCATTTGTTGATATGTATCCTAGATAGTTCAATTTTGAATGGATGTATTCAATCAATAAGAACATTTCTAATATGTATTGTTATACGTAATATCTTGATAACTTTATATGATATTATTTTGGATTATCAACAGGATTGATTATGCTGAGTTGATGATGATAACAATTATATGGTTGTCATGTTATGGTAAAAGAAATGATTCAGGATGGTTGGATCAAGAATCGAGAAATTATTTTAGAAGTGTACAGGTGATTGTTGATAACTTGTGATATCTAAGATATAAAAGGGAAGTTTGCTGAAATTTCGATAAGAATTTTAGTAAAGTACCAATTTATTTTAAGAATTGATACTATGTTGAAAAAGAATGTGGTTATATATATAAAAAATTTATCCTAGTTTTCAATTAACCATGACTTATTATGAAGTATTAACTTGATTTGAAATTGTAGGATATTACACTTAAGGTTGATGAAGTTCTAATGACCAAGTCTTTTATGGCAAAGTCATAAGTTATCTTTTTATTTTATGTTCATTGTCATACTATTTATATGTTTCAAGTTAAGAGGAAAACACTTATTGACCATTTTAACTTATCTTAATACTCTTTTTAACACACCTTTGTCATAAATGGTGCAATAATCATCTTCAAAATACAATGTATACCCATGCTTTATAAGTTGTCCAACACTTACAAAATTACAATCAGCTTGTAGAACTTGCGAGATGTCACGCATCACATTTTTCTTCTCTTTTGTTTGAACTTCAATTGCACCCAAACCATTTATTTCAATCAAATCTCCATTACCAAATTTCATTCTAAACTTGATATTATTGTCTAAATGACAAAAAATAATTGTATTTGTTGTTATGTGGTTGTTGCATACACTGTTAATAAGCTACTGATTATTTTTTATGTTTTAATGCACTTTGACAAGCATAAAACAAACTTTTTTCATCTCCCTTCTCTTCTGAATAACTTGTTTGTTGCTTCTTTTTCATTCTATAATTTTTAGACATATGACCAAATCATTTGCAATTAAAACATTGAGTTCTTCCTTTTTACCAGCAATCTTTAGCAACATGTCTTGGCTTGTCACGATGAAAACGTCTTTATGAAGAGTTGTCTTAGGTTAGTTTACTATCAAAACTTCATTTACTTGTAAAATTAAATTTGTCTCTCCCTCTAAAACTTCCACTTTTAGCTCTACCTCTACCAGTTTGTTTACCTCCTCTAAATGACTCAAAACTTCTCTTACTTTACTTGAAAGCCCTTTGTCTTGGTTTTGATTACTAAGAGTATGCTTAGATTGAAATGCACTTTTAACAAATTTTTTTAGACCATTGTACTAGTTTTTTTTTCAAATGACTTCAAGGTACCTATAAGTTCTTGAATGATTAACTTAGATAAATCTTTACTTTATTCAACAACAACTACAATAGCATCAAATTTTTCAAGCAAGCTAATCAAGATTTTCTCTATAATTTTTCTATATGAAACTTCTTCCCCATATATTCTCATTTGATTTACAAGTTCTATCAACCTATTAGAAAACTCTTTAGTTGATTCTCTCTCATTCGATTTCAAATTCTAAAATTATTTTTTAAGATTTTACAGTTTAACAACCCTCACCTTCATTTCTCCTTTATATTCCCATTGTAGATCCTCTCATGCTTGTTTTGCTTGAGTGATTCTCATGACTTTTGGAAAGATAAAATAAGATTAGTTACCCCTCTTTGAATTAATCCAAGAGCTCCAACATTTCTACATCTTTTACCCTTCAAATCTTTGATTTGTGATACAAGTAAGTTGTCTATTTAATTAAGCTATCTAAATTTAGTCTCTATCATCTCTCGTAAATTAAGTGAAATACGCAAAATCTTTGTCTTTATGCTCTAAAATTCATAATTTTCTCCTGTAAACATAGGAGGTTGTATAGAACTTCAGTTTATATTGCTTGCCTTGGCCATCTCTTGCAAATCAACTTCTCGTATTCCACTTTTGTTAGCTAAATTACTAGTTCTTGTGTGGTCAAAGCAACATAAAGTATTAGTTTTTAAGGAAGAAAATAGGCTTGTAATTTTTTACACAATAATATGAAATAATATAGATAAAACATTGTAATTTATTTTCTTTTCTTTTCTATTTTTCACCCATTCATATATCCTTAGAACTTTCAGTCATATACATATAACAAACTAACACATCTTACCTTTACACTGGTTCATCTTAATCACCTTTTCATCTAATTATATTTTTTTTTCTAACACAAGTTAATTAACTAAAGTCAAGGTTAAATAATTGCCCCGATAACTTTATATTAATGACAACAAATTAACCTTAACACACACACATAAAATGATCTTATTTTGTTTCCTTTTATTTCCATCTTAAATGGTCTTTGATTCTTTTGTTAATAATTTTTTACACTCCTATGCCTTTTTATGTTTAGAAGGTTGTTTTACTATTTTTTTTAATTTTAAAATCATCTTTTTACATTATATTTTTGTTATTAATCATGTCTCTTTATTTGTCAATTAATGTAACTAACACCATTAAAATTTAACACATATTCTTTAATATACAATTTGGTTCTTATATTTGTTTTGCTTACAAGAAAAGTACTCAAATGGGATTTTTTTGTCATTATATTTTATATTAAATATAATTTGACCCTCAATATTTTCAATTAATTCCTCACTTACCAAATCATTAACTTTGTTAAAGTTCTCATCAAAATAGACATATGATTTTATAGGGAACAAAAACCTAACAAAATCACAATAATATCAACCATAATTATATATAAAAGTTAATCACATTCATTATCAATTAATTCAATTAATAAAAAATGATCAAGAAGTTAAGAAAATAAGCTATTACTTTAACATAAAGTCCATTCCTATGATATCATATTCTATTATGATTTTTATTTTATTTTCTTTTCTTTGTTATAGGATCCTTATTAATCCTGTAATGTACTAATGCATGCATATTTTTAAAGGTTTTTGTTAATATTTAGCATTATTCATAAAATTTAGGGTTTTAAAAAGTTTAAATGAAAACCATAAATGAACACAAAACAACATAGGTTGTATTATAACATCTAGAATGTATAGTGTGTGTGTGTGTGTGTGTATATATATATATATATATATATATGTGATGAGGCAATCATAGTAGGATAATTAAGACCTTTTTTCTTTTAATAAATTGTCGTTCACACCACTTTAACATGTCTGAATGGCTATTGACAAAAATAATTATGTTATTTAGTGAGTTATTGTCAATGCATACTCAATAGCCAATGAAATGTTGGTCTAGCAGTTAAGATACTGCTACATTCCTATAAGGGTGAGAACACAAGTTCGATTTCAAAGAAGTGCACTTATTGGGAGGGGTAGCTATAAACCCCGAATAAGACTAGTCTCATCTTTTAAAAAGGTGTGAGGATAACCGGGTTAAAACAAAAAAAATGCATACTCAATAAAAGATAAATAGATATAAAGATGATAACAAAACGAAAAAGAAATTGTTTTTTTTATATAAAAAAAAATTATACCTAGATAAAGATATTTTTATTATTTTTAATAGGTTCAAATGTGGTTTTTTCTATTTATCTCTCTCTTTAAAATGGGTCCCTTAAATATAGATTTAGAAAATAATTAATGAGATTGTATCATTAGTCACTCCTCTGTTATGGATTATTAGTTTGATTTTGATGTGAGCTTTTATTTTTATTCAGCACTTTACATGTATGATATATATTATAAAGTGTTTTTATTAAATATGTTGATTTCTCAATTTTTCTTGAAACTTTCTCATATTTTAGAGGATAAAGAAAAATGATATCAGTTTCATTAACTTTTTCTTAAGATCAATTTAAGGATGAAATTGATACAACTTTAGATATTATCAAATAAATGAAGAGAAAAAATTATCTAAAATAAGTATTGATAAATCCTCTAAACTTGAAGATTTTGAAATTAGTCGTAACAAAAATATACATTTTATTCAAAACTAAACTAAAATTATTGTTTTAATTCAATTGAACAACAAAATTATCATAAAAAAACTTAAGCAATAGACATTGAATTGGGAAAAAAAATTCCCATTTATTTATCAAGAAATCATGAAATAAAAAAAAACATTTATTGATACAACTAGTTACAAGCTATCATTTATGATTAGATAAACACAATAATCTCTAGATAGAAAAGTTTTTGTAAACAAGTGCCATTATATAAGCATCTTGGCATTCAATCCTCAAACATAAGAATTATTTATTATAATAAAGCTAAATAGTATGAGAAAATTACTGTAAATTAAAAGATATTTTATTGTGGATTGTAATAGTAGTCTCAAATAACTTTGGTCAGGCATGTTTCTAGATCCAACTAAACTTGTGCTGGACATGGTTGTCAGACCCAAACACCTTGGGTTTAGCATGATTTGCCAGACTTAAAGCACTTGGATCTGGTATAGTTGTTGTTGTTGTTGTTGTTGTTATTGTCATTGTTGTTCTTATTATTCAAATAAACTTCGGTCAAATATATTTGTCAAACTCAAGTAACGCGGATCTAAAAATTATTTATAAACAAAGTATAAATAATTTATAAACAATAAATCATCATAAAAATCTAATTTACCATTTTAGATCTAAAAATTAAAATCATATCTTCTCATTGAAATAGTTCTTTTTTTATGTTTTTGAATTTGTTATTCCTTCAATATAAATTCTATCTTTTATTATTATCATTATTGTTGTTGTTATTTGTTTTATTAATATATTATTATTGTTTTATTATTATATGTTTTATTAGTATATTGTTGTTGTTGTTCAAGTAAACTCGGGTCAGGAATGTTTGTCAAACCCCAGACCCAGTAATGTTGGCCTAAAAATTATTTATAAATAAAGTATAAATAATTTATAGACAATAAATCGTCATAAAAATCTAATTTAACTTTTTAAATTTTAAAAATCAAATTATATATTCCCATTGAAATAGTTTATTTTTATGTTTATGAATTAGTTATTTCTTCAATAGAAATTTTATCTTCTTTTTTTTTTTAGTCTATTTTTTTTTAACTATATATTTTTTTAAGTCAATGCTTAGGACTGACATGACCCAAGCGCTTAGCCCTGACAATCATGCTAAACCCAAGCGTCTTGGATCTAATGGCAAAGCCAGATCTAAGTTGTGTGGGTCTAGCGATCATGCCTTTCAATATTAAGTTGTTTGAGAGTTGAACATCATTATTTTATTTAATTTACTGTTTATGAGGTTATCATGGTCTAACAAATAGGCCGTGTATTTGGCAAGTTGAATGGAGTAGACCTATGTTTTTTTTTTTTTTTAATTTGATTTTTTTTTAATTTTTTCCTTTAATATTTGATTTGTTGAAAATTAAACTTTAGATTTTTTAGTTTATTTTTATGAGATTATAATGTTTTTATTTAATTTTTTTTGTTATTAGATATCTTTTCACATAAGTTTTTTAAAATTAATTATTTTGTATTTTTTTTTATTTATTTTCATTAATTATATTATTAAATTATGATATTTATTGAAGCAATTTAAATTAAAGACTTGAGTTTTGATGATTTTTTTTCTGCTTTTATAAAAATGAGAGCGACACCTCAATTTTTTTTTTTTTTACATGGGAAAAAAATTGAGTTGGCTGAGGGACATGCCAGAACCCTACCATAGTGTTTCCCACCCGAACAAAACTAGTTTTAAAAAATATAAAAAATTTGCTGACTTGGATCATTTTCAACCGTTGATTTAAACTTCCATAACCAACGTCCTGCACTGCCACTCAAGCAACAAAACCCCAAACCGCCACCCCACCATATACTTTTCTTCACCGCGCCTCTTAAGCTTCGTTGTCTCTCTCTCTCTCTCCCAATGCACGGCCACCGTCCTCCCTACCGGCCCGGCGGCCGCGGGCAACCACCACAACGACATCCACCACAACAAGAACTACCAACAGAACTTCTTACTTTCAATCCGAATTTTGTCCCTCTCCAGGACCCAAATTTTTTTCTCCATACCTTCACCAATGCTTTACTCCAACAAAACTTCCCAATGCAAAACCCTAATTTCCCAATCCAAAACCCTAACTTTTTTCTCCCTCCACAACAACAAATACAATATCGTCAACAACAGCATCAAGAGCCGCCGCCACCAGGAGCACCACCGCCACCTCCACCAGAACAACAAGAGCAGCAACAAGAGCCAGCAACACTACAACAAAACCTGCCTAAGTTTCCACAAAACCCTAAAAAGAAAGTGAAACAAAGCAATAAAGAGCTACAATTAGAGAGAATTGATAGAGCAGTAGAGAAAGCACGGGAAGATCTTTCCGACTCAGAAGAGAATGTTTCTGCATGGAAAGTTTCACAGTCCGTGTTAGTGAATTTTCAAGCTGAGTCATGGGACTCTTTAGGGTTTAAAATGCAAGAGGTTCCTGCTCTTTTCCGGCTTATGGTCACTGAGAGCAAGGTAATCAGTACTTACTAATTAGTATAATTGCTTAGCTAGTATTTACATAATAGAATTGTGTTTCACCTTTTTTTTAAAAAATAATAATTTATGAAGATGTTTAATTTTCTTAGCAATTAGTGATTGGTAACAAGTCATTACAAAGCAAGACTGTTTTTTTTTTTTTTTAAATCATGATTTTTTTAACTTCTCTCTAATTAGTAGCTTGCTAATCATCAGTTTTTTTTAGTCTCGGTTTTCAAAATTTTCACCATCAATCAGTAATTTCATAGAAAAGTGAGTTTTTTTCTTTTCAATTTTATGATGTTTAAATTTTTTATAAATTGGTAATTAGTGACTAATAATTACAAAGCAAAAGTGTGTTTTATCCTCCTCCTTTTTTTTTTTAAAAAAAAAAGAGATGATTTTCAAGTTTCTTAATATTCAGTAATTACCTTACAAAAGTGTATAGCTCTTTTTTTTCCCCTCCTAAATTGTTGTTGTTAATGCTGTTTATTTCTGTTGTTTGATTTTGTGTTATTTAGATAAATGCTTTTATACATTGCTTTGTTGGGGTACGAAGAATTACATCAATTTATGATTTGGAAGTGGCAATATGCAAGAACGAGGGTATTGAAAACTTTGAAGAGCTGGGATTGGGGCCGTTGATGAGACACCCACTGGTATTGCATTATTTTTCGATGAAACCTGATGCTTGTACAGAAGTTTTCAAGATAACCAGTGAGGAAATAATTCTTTGGCTTAGTGAGTTTATGGACACATGTCAGAAGAAAGTTATTATTGTTGATGAATTTCTGCTTTTTCTTGCAAAGAATTATCCAGTTAAGGGACCAGAAATGCTGGGCGTGCGTGTTCAAAGCTTGGGGTGCGTATTCATGAATTATGTTCAATTTTTGTCATTTTGTATTTTTTCTATTTGACCTTCTTCCAATTATTATTTCTAGTTGCATTGCAATGAGTAAGGGCTGTGTCTCTTTCTTATGTTATTTTTTTGTGTGTGGCTACACACACACACACACACACACACACAAACTTACAAACATACATGAACATATGTATATGCTAAATTTGTGGCAACAGGACACATATTTCTTTTATTCGAGAAGCTAAAGCATCTGAAAATTCAACACAAAAGAAATGCCGAGAGACATTAGCAAGGAATGGATCATTAAAGAAATGCCAAGAGGCAAGAGCAAGTGGACCTCGAGTACGATCTCAGTGGCATGAAGGGCGTTTTTCCTTAGAGAAGGAGCGACTGGAAGAACGTTTTTCTGCTGTAAGCGAGCGTATTAAATCATTTTCCCAGGAAAACTATGGTTTCTGTGGTAAACACATCAGATTTGTTTCATCAAGCTCTGAAGATGAAAAAAGTGATGATGGAAAGAATGAAGATGAAATGACCAACAATAATGTAGGCAGCCACTTAAGGTCTTCAGCACAGGCTATCAGCAGTGCTGATCGGGTGAGTAGCTGTCCTTACCCTTCTGCAACTGAAGAGATGTCACGCCTAGGGCTGAAAGGTGAAACAGGTAGCCAATTTTCCCCTGATTGTGGTAGCTCAAGGCCTAAAGAGAGTAACAGGTCATTTTTTAAGAAAAGAAAACTTGAAGATGCAAGTTGGAATGTATCTGTGCCTTTAAAATTGCTCAGAAGCAATAAGAAACATGCTCATCCTATTGATAATTTTGACAAGACTGAAGAGTTTGTTACACCAAGTGAAGATGATATCTCACTATCAAGCAACGACCTGGGGGCCTTTATCACCACCTGGAAGGAGGCATGTAAGGATTACACTGTGGCAGAGGTATGATGAAACTCGACTTGAAAGATACTCCAACTAGAACAAAGGTGTCTGTGTTTTGTATATCATTACTTATACTTTCCATTAGTGCTCCTTCTGTGTTTATGTTAGATGTTTCTTAATTTGTTTATGTCCATTCTGTTGATAACAACACTTGGATCTCTGCTGATGATTTAGTTGATCTTGAAGTTCATTAGGAATCTTACATGTCAGCAGGGTTGACTTGTTTCAATGCTGGGTTGGAGTTTCAAGGAATTTTAATTAGTTCTGGTTGAAATATGAATGTCGCACTGGTAATATACCTTCTTTTTTGAAGAAGATATCTGATATCTTCGCCATGTGCTTGACTCATCATCAAACTAGCATCCCAGTCTACTAGACTGTATTTTTTGCAGTTCAAATGGCTTGATGATGAAATCTGGTTTAATAAGTTGTTAGAGGTTTTGTACCTTGTCTTGTCAAGTTGTCTTTGCTAATGGTTTACATAAAGACTATGAAACTTTTGGCTGTTGGCTAAACATTAAGAATAACTGAGACAGTTTAATTTAAGGTGACCCATAAAGAAATGAAGTCTAGAGCTTTTAAGTTTAATTTTTAGGGTTGCCCTTTAGCCTCAAAATCTTTATTTAACTGAACCAATAAGAAAATAGTTGGATTAAGCAAGAGAGCAAATGAATGTAATATTGTCCAGTGTCCTCTATTTTTATTGTTGCATTATTTCTTTGATGGAAGAGATGCAGTCTTGAGAACCATGTGTTTCAGTTCAAACTGAAAGAAACAAGATTTTATAGTCCCTAATATTTTGAAAATGTGGACTGCTTGTTGCAGGAAATTTCTGGAATCATTAAGTCATGAGTTCCTTGCTTGAAAGAAGCAGGGTGGTAGTGTCCACAAATAAAACATGTAATTTTTCTCGATGCAAGACTGAAATTGTACAAGGACCATTTTTAGTTTGTTTGTAACTTCATTGATTTGGAAATTTTACATTATTTCAGAATTTTATTTTGAAATTCAAATGTTGTTCATGATTTTATTGTTACTAGCATTACTAGGATTCTATTTTTTTTGGATTTTATTACCAGGATTATATGTAGCGCGCGCTTGTAGTGTTGCCTAGTGGTTCTGTTATTCCTCTCTTGCCTTTTTAATGCATTAGATGCTTCAGAAATGATTATATTTCATTTCTATCTTGTAATTATTTAAACTTGAATGTTACATGTAAAAGTCATTTTAATATAAGTTGCACTTCTCAGTGGGTATGCTTTTGTACTTTTAGATTCTTGAGAGAATGCTTCAGTACTACAAACCACCAGAAAGCAAGAAAGCTGTTCGCAAGCGAACTAATCGATGCATGAGAAGATTCAAATGCATATTTTCATCCTACCCATTTAACGGGATGCTCAATGTAGCTGTAAGTTAATTATTGTCTATTAAATTTTTATATTGACAAGTTGTCTCATTTACTGTTCTTCTCAAGAAGGTATTTAAAAGTTTTTGTTTTCCATATCTGATTGGGTTGTGGTTGTTTCCAGCTACCATAGCCCCGGCAGTACTTTGGCATTTTGTGAAAAAAAGATTTTGGATTATGAAGCCTTTTCATTTTCAGTGAACATTGTTTGTTCTTCTGCTGTAGTAGACTTTGATCTTTATCAACCCTTATGAGGGCTTTGTGTATCTAGTGAACATGACTTTGGTTCTTTATTCCAGAGTGAAGCAATTTTATTAATTTTGCAGGTTGCATCTATCAAGCGTGGAATGTGGGATAGCATTTATGATACTTTCCAAGTCGCAAGTCAACCTGAGACAGCTAACACACTTTCTGGAAACTGTTATGAATACGGATGCATTGATGCTGAACCAGGTGAAAAGCAGGCACCAGTGGCCTGTGAGCGCTTACAGCAAACACACAGTGAGTGATGCTAACTTTGCAAATAGGCTGTGCTGAATTTTATTGTTATACTGCAAGTGTTCTTTTGTGTCTTGTTTCTCCTTTCCTTTTGGTGCAATTACCATTCATCACATCAATTTTCAGTTCAAATACATCTCGAGAGTCAGTGAGGTTGAAGGCTGATCCTATTAGTTCACCTGTAAGACTATTGGCACAGCCTTTTCAAAAGAAATGTCAAAATTGTCATTTGATTTTATGAATATTAATGAGAGAAATCAGTATGTTTATGATGGGCAATTTAGATGTTTCACATAAAAAATTGTGCAAGTAGTGCCCACCTGTAGTGGAATGCTACGTTTTTTTTATTGGTGTACCATGCCTTTCTGGAAAAACTAGGAATAATGTTTGGGTCCTATCTTTCTAAGTTCCATGTAATTATTGATTTAGTTCTGAGTTTGTTTTATATGTTTGCTTTGAATAATCTATCCATATAATCAAAAGTAGTAGCTGATTAGCAGATCTCTTAGGTGCCGCAATTGATCTATCTTGCTAAGTTCTATGTTTCGTTTGAGTTTCTTTTTGTATCATTTTGGAACAATTTGTATCCATGTAATCAAATATATGTGGTTAATGGATCTCACAGGTGTCCCAGTTGAAGAAATAATTGGGAAAATTACTAGGCATTATGAGCTTGATAATGAGTATCAGAGCAATGGTAAATCAGTTCTGGAAAACAAACTCATTTCATTGAGGAAGCTGTCCAGTTGTGAGCTGTGGCTAGCAGACCAATTTGGTGTTAAGGAATTCAAGTCCCTTGGTCATGGGGAGTTTTTTGTTTTCCTGGAAAACCATGCCTCTCTATTTCCTGCTAAATTACAGAATCTCTTGTCTGGTGATAGATGTGGAAAGTCTACTTTGGAGGTCTCGATGCTCCAGCATCAGTTGATGGTACTAGTGTCCCAAGCTTCATATAGTCTGTGGGAGAATGAAACTATTACCAAACAGATGGTTGCTTCACTGCTTACAAGACAATTTCCACTACTTAGTTTTAACATTATGGAAAATGGTTCTATAGAAGATTTTCAACAAATTGTGGAAAAGTATAAGAACAATGTAATTTCAAAATGTGTCCTATTTTCTGCTACGCTGTCAGGAATGCATCATATTGGACACTCATTGCCTCTTAAGGAAGACAAGTTGGAAACCAATGAAGTGAGAAACAAGGGTGACAACTTAGTGGCAGCATTTAATTCCGTTACATCTAAAGATGCAATTGAAGTTTTGGTTAGAGCACCGATGCTGTCTGACCTGAACTCATGGTCGCATTGGGACCTCAAATTTGCTTCCTCCCTTGGCCCTCTTGTAGGATGGTTGTTGAGTGAGGTCAATGATAAAGAATTGATGTGTTTGGTTACAAAGGATGGCAAGGTGATCAGAATTGATCAATCTGCTACTGCAGATTCTTTCCTGGAAGCTGCACTTCAGAGATCATCTTTTCAAACAGCAGTGAAACTGTTATCCTTGCTCTCATTAGCTGGGGGGGAGAACCATGTTCCTTTGTCCCTTCTAAAATGTTATGCTTGCCATGCCTTTGAAGTCATTTTGAAGAATCATTCTGAAAATATGGAAGTAGAGGACAGCAGGAAATGTTTTTTGCATGGAAAGGCAATTGGAGTTGCTTCTAATAACTTGACTGTTGAATTGCAAAAAAAATCATTTAAAATCAACCAGGCATTACATTTTGCGTCAAGGTTCGTTCTTGATTGTCTTGGTTTTATGCCTGCAGAATTTCATGGTTTTGCAGCTGATGTTTTGCTCTCAGGGATGCAATCTGTAATAAAAGAAGCTTCTTCAGTGATTTTGTATGAATGCAACCAAAACGAACGCCTGATGCTTCATGAAATAGGATTATCTATCGGCATAGTAGAGTGGATTGAAGATTACCATGCATTTTGTTCTAATAGTACCACTGACTTGTCTGTATCTTCTGGGTCATCATGCTTGGAAACTGTGAGGTCTGAGATAAGCACAGAAAATGTGACTCTGAGAGAAGATGCACATTATGCAACTTGTACTCAAGTTAGATGCACAATTGATGATGCTGTAGTTTCCAGTATTGAAACTATCAGTGGTAGCTTAGACCAATCATCTGACCTTGACCAACACAAGGATGCAGCCATGGTAATTGAATCAATCAGGAAAGAAGAATTTGGTCTGGATGCAAATCTTTTCAATACAGAGAGCAGCATGTTGAAGAAGCAGCATGCACGTCTAGGGAGAGCTCTTCATTGTCTGTCCCAGGAACTATATTCACAAGATTCACATTTTCTTCTTGAGCTTGTAAGTAAATCTAATCAGGGATGGAGTGTTTGTTCTGAGCATTGTTTCTAACCCTAAGGTTTCATTTTACTGTTACACGCCATCATGCTAACTGCTAAGCATTGTTCAGGTTCAAAATGCTGATGATAACATATATCCTGAAAACGTGGAACCTACTCTGACATTCATCCTTCAAGAATCAGGTATTATTGTTTTGAATAATGAGCGAGGCTTTTCTGCTCAAAATATCAGAGCTCTTTGTGATGTTGGAAATTCAACCAAGAAAGGATCTGGTGGTGGATACATAGGGCAGAAAGGAATTGGCTTCAAGTCAGTATTTCGGGTATGCTTCTTTAGCACTGCTATATTCATCTGTGCTCCCAACCATCTCTCCATCAGTCTCAAATGAAAAATTCATTTATAAGTAGTGCCGGGGACCAAATGCCCTATGGGACTAATGTCAAACGATATTAAGGAAGGGAACAATTTGTGTAAACTAACGCACATGGTATGAAAGACAGCAGCAAAAAAGTATTGACAGGGAAAGAATTCTAATAACTTTATTGCAAATAACAAGATTTACAAGGAATAGGAAACAAGTAGCCTCACACCACTCAAGAGAATCACTCTCATATTGGAATCACACCAAATACAAAAGAGGTTTTCATTACAAATGAACTACCAGACATAATATTCTACAATAAATAGAGTTACATTTGATGGTTATTTAATATATATCTACTAATTAAAGATAAGAACAATGACAGTTACAATTAGCTTCTACTGCCACTTGGAAATACAAGATTATCTTCATTTATTGGATGCAAATTTCTCCTTATTGCCAATGTGTACTACTGGAAGTGTAGCCTCCATAGAGTGTATCCCTTTACTGGAACTGGCTTGATCTCTGTCAAACCTCATCACGCCCTTCTGCTTGTCTTTGCCTTGAATACTGCCACTTTGATCATAAGAACTTGCATCAGGGACAATGGGGAGTTGGAACTTGGGAGTGAACCAAGTTATTTAGCTAGCAATCTTATTCTCTGTATAGTTTTTCAGCATCTTTCTTTTATGATGTACAAATAAGGAAACACAAAACTTAGCAGTTCCTTAATCTAAAAGTTTGTTAAAGGGTGTTTTATTTGATAATTTGTCTCTGCAAATTCTTTCAATATAATAAAAAATTTCTTAGTACAAGGCATCATCACTGTATGTTGAAATTACAAAATATCTTAGAGACTTGTCTCTGTTACTATGGCCATATGATTGTCCCTTCCAACAAAGACTTGTTGCTTGCTAGGATGTTCCAGTCACTTTCTTGTTGATGAACCTTATACTTGATCACTATAATAAATGGAATGAAACAAGTTTTTTATTTGGACTTCAAATATAGCACCTTAAATGGCAATTCACATAAAAGCACGGAGGTTTGGTTATGTATTTTGAGTTTTTTCAAATAGACAAGAATAAAATGTTACTTGATTGATCATAGTTGCCTCTCCTTTTTTACAAAGAAAATGAACTTGTGATTGTGATTAACATGTTTGAAAATAGTCACGGTAGTTGTTTTGCATAAATGCATAGGACGCCTTTTAATTCTGAAGACCTAGATGGGTAAATACAATTGCTTTTGTGACCAAAAGAGTACTTTATTAATTTTTTGTTATTAAATAGAAGTGATAATGAAGTCTTTCTGAATAAAGAAAAAAAGTGTTATATGGTAAAGAATTTTAATTTGCTGTTGGCATTGAATCAATTCTTACACTATTTGTCATAAGATTTAAGATCACACAAGGGCATTTATAGATAGGCTATATTATATCTATTAATAATTTTCCTTTTTGATGTCATTTGGTCTTTATGTAGATCACAGATTGTCCAGAGATTCATTCCAATGGATTTCATATCAAGTTTGACATAGGCGAGGGTCAGATTGGTTTTGTTTTGCCAACTGTTGTGCCTCCTTGTGATATCAACTTTTTCAGTCAGCTGGTGTCTATGCACCCTGATCCAATGAATATTAACAGTTGGAATACTTGTATTGTGCTTCCTTTCCGGTCAAAATCAGAAGATACTGCAACAAAGATGTTTTCAGATCTTCATCCTTCTTTGCTGCTTTTCCTTCAGCGCCTCCAATGTATCATGTTCCGAAACATGCTCAATGATTCAGTCGTCGTCATGCGGAAAGAAATTTTGGAAGATGGTATTGTAAAGGTTTCATGTGGGAAAGATAAAATGTCATGGCTTGTAGCATCTCAGAAGTTGGAGGCACATGCTAGTCGTCCTAAAGTGCAAGGAACTGAAATTGCCATAGCATTTACGCTCGAGGAGTCAGATAATGGGGAGTATAATCCACGTTTGGACCAACAGCCTGTTTTTGCTTTTCTTCCTCTAAGAACTTATGGTCTGAAATTTATTCTTCAAGGCGATTTTATTCTACCTTCAGCAAGAGAGGAAGTGGACAAGAATAATCCTTGGAATGAATGGTTGTTGACCAAGTTTCCTGGTTTGTTTGTTAGTGCAGAGAGATCTTTTTGTGCTCTTTCTTGTTTTAGGGAGAATCCAGGCAAAGCTGTGGCCACTTATATGAGCTTTGTTCCACTTGTCGGGGAGGTGCATGGTTTCTTTTCTGGCCTTCCTAAAGCAATTATTTTAGAATTACGAAGAACAAGCTGCCTGCTTATTGAAGGAGACAGGAGTAAAATGGTTCCTCCTTGCAGTGTTCTGAGAGGTTGGGATATGCAGTCTCGGAATGTTCTACCTGATAGATTGCTTCAAGAGTACCTTGGACTTGGATTCTTGGACAAGAATATAGTTTTGTCTGATTCACTTGCAAGGGCACTGGGTATCATGGAGTATGGGCCTGAAACATTAATTAAATTTATGACCCATTTATGTCGCACAGAGAATGGCTTAAAGTTGATGGGCTTGGGTTGGCTATCGTCTTGGCTAAACACCCTCTATGCAATGCTATCTCAATCTTCTGGGCAAACTGATCTTATAGATAAACTTCAAAATATTCCATTTATTCCCCTTTCAGATGGAACATATAGCTCAGTGGATGTTAGTACAATTTGGTTACACTCTGATACCTTAAGCACTGGGTTTGATCGTGTGCACAGACTTGAGGCTTTTCCAAAATTGAATGCCAAACTTCAGATTGTAAATCCAGCCCTTCTTTCTGCATCAGCTGTCGATGAGACTTCAGTCGACAATGTTGCTAGGATGCTTCATAGAATTGGTGTGCAAGAGCTGTCTGCACATGAAATTATTAAGGTTCATATTTTGCAAGCTATCTCTGATGACCAAATCACTGATAGGGACAAGGATCTAATGATAGATTATCTCTGCTTTATAATGATCCACCTACAATCTGGCTGCCCTAATTGTTGTGCTGAGAGGAAGCACATTATCTATGAGTTACAAAATAAAGCTTATATATTGACAAATCATGGATATAGAAGGCCTGTTGAGACATCAATTCATTTCAGCAGAGAATTTGGGAATCCTATTGATGTGAATGAATTAATTAATATAGCGGAAATGAGATGGCATGAGGTTGATATCAGCTATCTGAATCATCCAGCTAACAAATCCCTCTCAAATGGATTGACCAAGTGGAGGGAATTTTTGCAGGAAATTGGCGTTGCAGACTTTGTGCGAGTTATTCAGATTGAAAAGAGTTTTGCTGATTTATGTCATAGTGTTCCCAATAATATGGCATGGGATACAGACTTGATTTCCCCTGGATCAACAGCAAAAGATTGGGAATCCAGTGAGCTGGCACATCTATTGTTTATTCTGTCCACAAGTGGTGATGGAGAACGCTGTAAATATCTCTTGGAGGTCCTTGACACACTATGGGATGATAACTTTAGTGACAAAGCTACCATTTACTATGATTTAAAGTCCAGTGATAATGGGAGATCCTTCAAGTCCTCCTTTATAAGCAAAATCTGTGACTTTCAGTGGGTAGTTTCCAGCATGGACAATGAACTTCACTACCCTAAAGATTTATTCTATGATTGTGATGCAGTACGCTCTATCCTTGGTGCTTCTGCGCCATATGCTCTTCCAAAGGTTAGATCGATGTTCATGACTAGCAAATGGAGTCATAGTTTATAATAGTTGTCCCTCCCACTTTAAGCCCAATATTACCTGCAATTGTTTATAGGAAGTAGAATTATAAATAAACAGTTTTCTTTTAATTTTTCCTCTTTTCATTGCATTGATTATAACACCAAGGGGCAGTAAAGGAATAGCACTTATCAAAGGTTTTGCAATTGATGGGTATCATAAAGTGACATCAAAACAAAATAGATGGTCACAGGTGCACATGTTTGTGAGATAGCTATATACAGTGAAATTTTGTCATTATCAGATTCCATATGAAATCTGTGTTTCTGCAAATATTAGTGCCTTCCGTAGTGCTCTTTGTTTGTTTTGTTTTATTTCCTGCCCCAAAAAGGGAAAGGGAGACAGGGATGGGTGGGGGGAGGGGAGACAGGGGTAGGGTGGGTGTTTTTTGCTTGTGAGATGGTTTAAAGTAGACACCTCCTCGTTAGGTGAATGCTCATAGTAGATTGGAATAAACATCCGCAGTTGTCAAATGTGAAAACTTGCAGTTCTTGGTTTAGTTGAGCTGATATGATTTCTGAAACATTATATACTGTGGCTGCATCTTCTTAATCTAATTTGCACCACTATATTCCTTTTGTAACAGGTGAGAAGTAGAAAGTTATTGAGTGAGCTTGGCCTGAAGACTGAAGTCACTATTGATGATGTTCTGGAAATTATAAAAGCATGGAGAAAATCTGAAACCACTTTCAAGGCCAGGTACTGCTGTACTTTTGTTGTGCTAGATGGACACGTGGCTCATGAGCTGTGTAAGACATGATATTTATCATTATTATGTGTACTTACAATGCTAAATGGTGCACACAAAGATTTCAATCTCTCATGGATTTTGTGGATTTGTAAATTCAACTCACTAATTGGGAGTCTGTAAAACCTCATTTTGTCTTTCTGCTCGATTCTGAATATATCCTTATTAAGTCAACTGTATCTTTATTTTCTTGCCTATCTCTACATTTAAAATCCAGCTATCTTTTCCATATTTGCTACATTGTTTATTCCATTTTCTGTGTGCTGTTTGTTAGCTTTTTCTTTGATCTTACTCATTTAAATGACAAATGACATTTTTTCCTCTACAGCATAGCACAAATGTCAAAATTCTACACATTTATCTGGGATGAAATATCTTCTTCAAGGAACAAAGTTTCAGAGGCATTCCGTTCAGGACCATTTATTTTCGTTCCTAGTAAATCTGGCTCTAATCACAAGGATTTGTTACCTGGTGTATTTTTGTCTGCTGAAGATGTATATTGGCATGATCCAACTGGCTCTATGGACCGATTGAAAAAGATCCATTCTCAGGGCGGGTCAACAAGTGTTATTCAGTGCCTGTTAAGCAAGATATTGTGCAATGTTTATCCAGGCCTTCATGACTTTTTTGTTAATGAGTGCGGAGTATCTGAAATCCCTACTTGCCATAGCTATCTTGATATTTTACTGCAGTTATCAACTGCTGTTTTGCCTTCACAAGCTGCTAGTGCAGTAAGTTCCCAACTTGAAAAATAATTTGACCTTAAACTGATCGTGTTGTGTGGCAATCTAAGGTTTCTTTTTCGTGTCATAGGTTTTCAAAGTCTTGTTGATGTGGACTGAGGGACTGGAATCTGGATCTCTAAGTACAGAAGAAATCATTCACTTGAAAGAATGTCTGACAAAATTGGATTATACTGTACTGCCTACAGCACAAGATAAATGGGTTTCTTTGGACCCATCTTTTGGTCTGGTATGCTGGTCCGATGATAAAAACTTGAGGAAGATATTTAAGAATTTCAATAATATAGAATTCTTGTACTTTGGCAATCTGAGTGGCAGTGAGCAAGAGATGCTTCAAACTAAAGTGTCTCTCCTCCTGCAAAAATTGGGGATTCCTGCTCTCTCAGAGGTAAGCACTCCTTCCCTGCCTGCCTCTGCCTTGTCAGTTGAATTATTTTCACAATCTTTGTTAGAAACTTGTAAACTTACACCTTAGTTATGCCAGTTAAATGAACATGTTGACTCACCAAAAGAGTACTGCAAAATGTTCATGAAATCAATTAATTATAAAATTCAAACTTACCAATGATTTTGCATGTTATGTTAGGACTCTCTCCGTAATACTCACCAATTTCTATATGATTGCTCAGAATGTTTTATTTAAAGTTTTGCCATTTCTTCAAACATCATGTATGCATATAATGGTTGTCTTTACGAGGTATCCACCTACTTATTTTTAAGATAGTGTGCTATACACTATACAGTATACACCAACTTAGGAAAGCATAATTGAACTGTATCTCAAGTGGTTTGAATAACAGTTATGCATTGTGATTGGCATTCTTTTATTGATGTGCTGTTTATACTCATTTGATCATTATAGTATGTAATTGCTAGTTTCCTTTTGTCACTAATGGAACTGATTTTGAAAATACAGTTTTTTTTTTTTTGGTTTGAGGGAAAGCATTTTTAGATTCTTGTTCTGTGTGAAACCAAAGGCAGGGCTGCAGGATTGTTCCAGTCTAAAATCCATTGTATAAATAACCACTTGGGGAAGTCTTCATCATTTTTCTTCATGCAGGTTGTAACTCGTAAGGCAATATATGATGGTCCAGCAGACTCTAGCTTCAAAGCTTCGTTGATTAACTGGGCTCTTCCATATGCTCAGCGCTACATATATAGCACACACCCTGATAAATACTCTAAACTCAAGCAGTCTGGATTCAATAATCTAAAGCAACTGCAGGTTATTGCTGTTGAAAAGTTATCCTACCACTATGCCATAAAAAAATATCGCCTTGTTTCTAAGAGGCAAGAACAATGTAGCTGTCTCTTGGAGGTATGGAATGATATTGCTCATTCTACTTATTTCATTTCTCTCATTTATGTGCGGCTGACTAGTGCTGATAAACTGCTGGCAAGAATCATGTGAAATTAGGATTGAACAAGTTACCAAAGTTCATTGGAACTTTGTTGTTAATTTTGAAATGCAAGATCTTGAGGATATACAAGACCTCTGCGCATTAAATGACCCTTGCCCTTTCATGATTTTGTAAACGGAAAAAATTATTATGACCTTACCCTTTCATTTATAATTTTTCAGGGTAATACTTTGTACACCAGGTTGGAATCTGATACACACGCTTTGTTTTTGGAGCTTTCTCGTTTATTCTTTGATGGTACTCCAGAATTGCACTTGGCAAATTTCCTTCATATGATTACAACCATGGCTGAATGTGGCTCCACAGAGGAGCAAACAGAATTCTTCATTGTGAACAGCCAGAAGGTGTCAAAGCTTCCTGACGAAGAATCTTTGTGGTTACTCTCCTCAACTCAGTCTTTGACAACGAATGAGGAATCACTTCAAATAGATGTTTCTCCAACATCAATAAACGAACAGAAACCCTCAAACTTGAAGTTGAAAGCCAGTGTCAGTTCATATTGGCCACCTGCAGACTGGAAAACTGCACCAGATTTTCATAGCAGCCGATGTAGCATAAATGATGAGGAGATTGTCACAGAAGCAGTTAGTGTAGTTCCAGCTAAGAACAATGCGGATTTCACCATTGAAAACAAAGCAGATGAGTTGCCAGAGTCTGATAATGTGGACACCCAGACTCCTAATTTCAATGGCCCTGAATTGGGTCCATCTAAAATATTCAGGACAGATCAGCTTCGTCCTGGGACAGCTAATGCAATACAAGCAATGGCTACTGGGAGAGAAGGTGAGCAAGTTGCTTTCAACCATTTGACTCAAAAATTTGGTCAAGTCGTGAAGTGGGTTAATCAGGATAACGAGACTGGGTTACCCTATGACATGGTTATAGAAGTGGGAAGTAGTAAAGAGTACATTGAAGTTAAAGCAACAAGATCCTCTATGAAGAACTGGTTTGAAATATCATTTAGAGAGTGGCACTTTGCAGTTGAAAAGGGTGAATGTTTTAGCATTCTTCATGTACTTTTAGGTAATAATAAAGCTAGGGTCACCACATTCAGAAATCCCGCAAGACAATGCCAATCAGGGAAGCTCCGATTGGTTGTTCTGATGCCCACTGTCTCTGAGACGTGGGAGGATGTTTCTCTGCTGACTTGATTCGTGACCTTTGAACACCAAATTGACATGATTTCTGATCCTTTGTCTAGGATACAAATTTTGAGATAGCCATGATTGAGGCGTGTCTGCAAAGTCTTCTTGAGATAGCTGGGACTTGGGATACAAAATACTACCTCCAATAGAATCAATGCATTGTTTCTGCAATTTTGTCATTGCCAGAGAAAATAATTTAGCAGTAGAATCTATTGCCAGGGGAACAATAATTTGGAGAAGGGTTATAGGTTTTCCAAGCTGAAACCTAAAGCTGGAAATTATTGTATTCACCACAGTAGAGATGGCTTATGCACATAGTTTTCTTTTTTAACATCTGACAGCGGTGTTATTAACCTCCCCTGTACTCATTACAAGTTTCATCTGTCGAGCAACAAGGCTGTACAGATTTTGTACCGTGACAGTGATTCAACAGTAGAAATATTCGAATTCCATGATAGTGAATGATATTATTACGTATGAATTCCAAGTGAACAGTCGGTCACATTTACACTTTATAGGTCATCTGTTGATCATCGTTAACCTCATTTTACAGCAGTACCGTGAATGCTGTGGTGTCTTCCCTCCGCTCCCTTTTTTTTTATAAAAAAAATAAAATAAAATTTATTACTCAAATTATCACTCGGACATTTATTTATATTTTAAAAGGTTCCAGTGATGATTTTTTTTCAACTTGGTTACAATCCCCACCTGGAACTCAAGACTTGGTCCAAGCTGGGTTTGTAACAAACTAGGTGGAAGCTATCCATTTTAATTTTTATTTAAAAAAAATCTTAAAACTATATTGTTTTAGATTAATATAGCTTGAGCCATCCAAGTCATAAACCTACAGGGGATGTGTTTGTTGAACTATTTCATGCAATTCTGAAATGATGAATACAGTAAATTTATAACCAGATAATGAGAAATGTTAAATATATTACAAAAATTTAAAGGGTGTGGCTAAACCTCCACATGGAATAGTAAAATTAAGGTTTTTCCTGAGAAAAAATCAAACCAACTAGCCTTGTGTTAAAATGATTTTTTTACAGTTTATTTGCCATTATATATTTCTTTGGGGGTAAATCCGTTGTTTTGAAAAAATAATACCTAGATATTAAAAAAAATTTAGATATTATCATTAGACATTATACAAAAGTTTAAACTTTTAAACCTTTTAGATTATTTGCTTAACTCGAATTATAAATTAAATTATAAGGGGTTGGTTATCCTGATCATATTAGCTAGGCAAGTTTAAAGATAAAAAAATCAGCGGGTTAATTTTAGTCAATAAGTTAAATTTACAGTTCAGGTTATGAATTCTACTTTTTATTTTATTATATAAGAAAAAAAATACAAAAATCAATTTACAATAAACCCAATATACTAGCATAAAAATTCAATAAAAACCTAATATTAAAAAAATAAAACTAAACAATAATAATAATAATAATAATAATAAAAGCCAGTAAAACTTAAAAGACCAGTAAAAAAGGAGCTTAGACATGCAGTCTTGATTGACCCAATGCAATTAGATTTGTTACCAAAAAAAAAAACCTAAGGTAGGCTACACAAAGTATTTTTTTTTCTTTTTTATATCAATTTCCCATCATTTTTTATTTTAAAAGTATAACAAGTGATGTATTTTATAAACTACTAGCCTTGGTACCCGCGCTATGCCGCGGGTCATTTTTTTTGTATAAAAATATAAAAAAAACAAAAAATTAAAAATCATAGGTTTTTTTGCAAGGCCATACCCAAGAATCTTGGGTTTGGCTGCAACGCCTGACCTAAAAGTAATATTTATAATATTAATAATAAAATTAAACTTGCATGACTCAAGTTTAAGTGAGCCTAATTGCAACACCGGACTCAAGAATTTTGGATGTGGGTCTGGCTATAAGGTCGTGTTATAAAAGTGTGATAATTAAATAAACTAATTAAAAAAAAACAAAGAAAAAAAATCAACAAAAAGGAAAAAACTAATGAAGAAAAAGAAAAAAAAAATGAATTAATTGGGTTAACCCTTTAAACCAGGTTATCCCGTAAAACCTGAGATTCGCGTAATGAAAGTTTGATAACTAAATAGAAAAAAAATGACGGGTTTACCTAGAATTAATTGGGTTAACCCATCAAACCAAGTTAACCTGTCAAGCTCAGGATACGTATCATAAAAATATGAAAGTCTGATAATTAAATAGAAAGAAAATTAACTTTAACAAACTAAACTAAATGAAAAAAATAACTCGTCAAATCAGGTCAACCCATCAAACTCGAGATCCGTATCATGAAAATCTGATAACTAAATAAAAAAATTTAACATTAACAAACTAAATCAAACAAAAAAATTCATTAAAAAAAATTAAATTCTATTTAGTTATCAAACTTTCATGACGCAAATCTCAGGTTTTACGGGATAACCTGGTTTAAAGGGTTAACCCAATTAATTTAATTTCTTTTTCTTTTTCTTCATTAGTTTTTCTCTTTTAGTTGATTTTTTTTCTTTGTTTTTTTTAATTAATCTATTTAATTATCACACTTTTATGACACGACCTTATAGCCAGACCCACATCCAATATTCCTGGGTCCGGTGTTACAGTGAGGCTCACTTAAACTTGGGTCATGCAAATTTAATTTTATTATTAATATTATAAATATTACTCTTAGGTCAGGCGTTGCAGCCAAACCCAAGATTCTTGAGTTTGACTGCAACACCTGACCTAAAAATAATATTTATAATATTAATAATAACATTAAACTTGCATGATCCAAGTTTAAGTGGGGGTGGCTGCAATACCAGATCCAATAGTCTTGGATGTAGGTCTGGCTGCAAGGTCGTGTCATATAAGTGTAATAATTAAATAGATTGATTAAAAAGAAAAAAAAGAAAAAAAAAACTAACAGAAAAAAAACTAATGAAGAAAAAGAAAAAAAATAAATTAACTGGATTAACCCGTCAAATCTGGAATTCGCATCATGAAAGTTTGATAATTAAATAAATGAAAAAATTAACGGGTTTACCTAAAATTAACTGGGTCAACCCATCAAACCAAGTTAACCCGTCAAGCCAGGATACATGTTATGAAAATATGATAATTAAATAGAAAAAATTTAATACCAACAAACTAAATCAAACAAAAAAAATTCATTAAAAAAACAAAAAAAATTAAAAACGAAAAAAAATAAGACAATTAAATAATATAATATAATATAATAATAATATATTAATAATGAGTAAAGTGAGGCGTAAAAAAAAAAAAACACTTTCATTCACTGATGCTTAGGAATAATATAATATAATAATAATATATTAATAATGAGTATAGTGAGGCGTGAAAAAAAAAAAAAAAACACTTTCATTCACTGATGCATAGGAGGCGTGGGGAAAGCTACAGTGCTTTCCCCACGCGTTTTAGAGTTCTATAATATCTAGATTCACGTGCTAATCGGCTGAGTTCTAAAACAAAAATATTATAAAACATTTTAAAAATATATTAACTTGGTTAATTGTTTATATGAACAATTAAACCTACCTACCATTTAGTAGTTTTTGTTAGTTATCATATGCTTTTAAGGTATAATTTAGGAAAATCCAATGTCAAAGACCACAACGGACTACTGCTTATTTTTCTAATTCTTGAAATAAAAAGAAAAAAAATACTCAAATAGGCCGAGCACTTTCTACTTATGTGTATATGGCCTAATCTCAAGCCCAGCCCATTTACCAAATACCCTTCAATCTTTCCTCTATAAAATTTCTGAAACCCCAAGTCTTGCTCTCCCTCTCTCTCAGAAATGGCCACCGCCGCTTCTCGCTCCTTACTCCGCACTACCCGTCGTTTGTTCTGCACAAACGCCACACCAAAAAACAACCATCAAAATACCCACAAATTTTTAGAACCAGACTCCTTTATTGGAAGCTGGGAGACACCAAAAACCCCAAAAGAAGCAGAGGCAAAACTAGCTAGATTAAGAAGAGAATATGGAAAGCAAGTGAAATTATTGAGAAAGGAATATATAGTGGAAGTCGAAGCTTTGCGTATAGAGAAACAAAGGAAAGAAGAGGCTAGAAAAGAAGCTATTCGAGTTGCTAATGAAGAGAGGAAGAAATTGAAAGCTGAAGCTGCTAAAGTCAGAGCTGAAGAGAGGAAGATTGAACAAGAGGAGTTTCGAAAGCTTCTGGTAATATTCGTGTTTTTAATTTTGTATTATTGATTTTTTCGAAGATTTAAGTAAATAATAGATTCTCGGAATGCCCTTTCGAAAAAAATGGAAACTGTGTATTTTGATGTTTAACTATCGATTGCATCTGTAAAAGAAATAATGGGTTGTTTTTATTGATGGGTTGGGAAAGGAATTGAATAAAAAAATTGTTTTGATTAAGATTGTTTGGTGTTTTTAGGGTTTTTTTCAGGGTATTGGTAGCAAATGTGGAGCATTTGATGTCATCTTAAGGAAAACCTAATCTTTCTGTGTTTATTTTCTATTGTTATTGTTGATTAGGGTTTCAGAGGTTTGAGTTATGTTGGGTTTGCAGACAAAATGTGTTTCTATGATGGTCTTAAGCTGCACGCTTCAATTGGTTAATGGCATCAAAAGCAGTTTTAGCGATGGTAAACAGGAGATAGTCTAGGTAGTACATTTACAAGCTAGAACTATGCAAGCCAGGTTAAGGACTTTGATCAAATTGGCTGTGGAACGGTGGAGATGCTTGTAGGTATACACACGTATGCAGATTTGTGGTGATAGAGTGCATTTTTGAAACTGTAAAGATTCCATAAAACCAGATATTCATTCCTGAATGTTTTACACATTCTACTTGGATAATCATTTTTTATGCTACTATACTATTATGTAATTGTACAATGTTGTCTGATCTTTGAAGTTAAGTTTTTGTAAACCATGAAGGTTGCATGAATTGCATTGGCTTTCAATTCAATGACACTATCAATCTGTGGAGGTTGAAGGGATTTGATTGAAATTTTTCTGCATGCACGTGTATTGCTGAGTTTTTCAGCTTGTGCCCGTGTATAGTTGTGTTTGCATGTGAATGCACTTGTTTTTTAAGGACGTATAGTTCTTAAATAC
The DNA here is from genome assembly GCA_018804465.1 of Populus tomentosa. Taxonomy (NCBI): domain Eukaryota; kingdom Viridiplantae; phylum Streptophyta; class Magnoliopsida; order Malpighiales; family Salicaceae; genus Populus; species Populus tomentosa. The sequence goes on from CM031969.1 coordinate 29,913,683, forward strand.
CATGTGGATAGTGTCAAAGGCTTACATCGACAAGCTGCCTTTCAATGCATTACTGATGTGGTTTGATCTGTTCTATGCAGTTGAAAGAAAGATCAGAGAAGCTTGAGAATTGGAGGGTGAAAGAAAAGAGGCAGGAAGAGAAGAAGAAAGTGAAGCATGAACTCTTACACCGACAAAGTTCAAACTGGATTGATGGCCGTGAATTGGAGAAGAAGATACTGGAAGTCATGGTTGACGGCACACAAATTTGATTCCTCATGTTTTCAAATTTTGCATCTGTTTGCTGCTTCTGGATAAATGAGTTTGGAACTTAAAATTTGACCAAGAAATAACTCGAGCTTTGTTCAATCGGAACTTGGAACTTCCTTATTGATGTAGCTCGGTCATGTTGCAATCGAAGTTAGTTTGTCATCTTTGCAAATGCCCGCTTGCTCCGAAAAGTAGAAATATAGCTCACCACTCCCAGTTACAAAACCACTTTCAATTATGGCCTGCGAACTGTCATGTTCTCAACACTCCCAGTTACAAAACCACTTTGAATTATGGCCTGCGAACTGTCATGTTCTCAACTTTCTTTTGTTTGAACAAATGTGTGGTTGGCCTTACGATTATCAGTATCCCTTCTACTGTTATAGAAGTTCAATAACTATACCCACTGGTTTCACGCATAGATTGCTTCCATTTCTTCTTTGCCAAGATGAAGACGAAATCTTTCCCCAAAATACATTTAAGGAGCACAACGAATATGGATTCAATTCAACAAACCTCTAGTGTATAGCGTACATGCCAAGAAAAAACAGAAGAAACGTTAATGAATTTGTCAACTTTCCAAAAGCTTCTCATAATCAGTGTTTGATGACTAAGATTAAAGGTTAACAGATTAGCCAATTTACATTTTTAGGCTAAAAGAAAGAAGAACTTTGACATGCGGGAAAATTAGAGAACCCTCCAAGCAAATTTTCTACAGAGCAAAACCACTAATTATACAATTTAAATTAACCAAGATGGCAAAATCCAACTAATGACATCAAGATATTCAACTATCATTTCCAACCAAGGTTGTCAAAAATGTTTTTTTAACACGACACGAAATATACAATATAAACTCGATTCGTAAACTCGAATCATAAAATTATAAAATTACAAGAAAAATATTTTAACTAATTATATATTGACAATTTCAGTCAAGTAGTAAATAATAATATAACATAATTAAAATAAAAGTGAAATAAATAATACAAATATCCAAATACTTTGAAATATATAATTCAAATAAAATTTCATATATGGTTTAAATAACTTAAAAATACGAAAAGAAAAAAAAAAGATTGAACAACTATGTTTTATTGATAGAGTTTCAGAACATTTTCTAGATGACTGATCTTGAAGCACACTACAGTCAACTAATGAGATGATACAACATTCTAAAGTATATCACCAACTTCAAAAAAAAATTAACAAAGACCAATACAGTGAACCTGTGACAACGAGAACGAAAACGTACAAAATGACATCAATTTAATCTCATGCCACCTCACCTTCCACCTTTTTTATGTTAGTAAAAAATACTAGAAATAATGTCCAAATATCCCACCAAGCAAGACAAGTATTTCAAGTTCCCTCTGAGTCTTTGTCATATCTCTTTGAAGTTAACAAATGGTTAGTCTAAAACACAGTTTTTCTCTCTATATAAGTATTCTTATCTCTTATTTTACTCCTTTGATTCATCACCATCTACCTCTGTCTTCCTATAGTTTCGATCATCCGATCATGCCTTCCGAACCTAAAATATAGTATAAGGCTTTCCCATACCCAAGATCCTCTAATGTTGGTGTTAGTCTGCTAAGATTGAAAATTTGAGTTTTGGGCAACGGGGAAAGGAAAGATTGGGGAGTGGGGACTATGTAGTGGAGTGTCAGGGGACTTGGACAGGAAAGTAGTAAATTTTTTAACTTTTGTGGGTTAAAACTCGAAATCGGTCAAACTCATAAAATCGGTCCGATTTTACCGATTTTGACGGAGTTTGACCAATTTCAAGTTTTAATCTGATTTGACACGTTATATACATGTTGACTCGTAAAATCGTAAGATTTTAAGAGTCAACTTGTGATTTTAACAACATTGTTTACAACCATTTAGAAAATTAGAGAAAAGAATTGTGTTGCTAAGGGTTGTTAATCTTCCAAAACCATATACCTACCTCCAAACGAGGTGGAAAGGAAAGACATTGTTTGCTTTGTAGCGCCTGTCAGTTGGTCTTTGGTTTTTGAATTTTCACATATGGGAAAACCCCCATGAAGTGGGCAACTTCTGGATTCCAACCCAACTGCTGAGCACGCCAAAACATCAGGAATGTGTTTGCAAAATATGAATTGAACCCCATCAAGACATGCCATGAAGCATGTCCCTCGGGGTTGAAGTACCACTGAGAAATGTTGTTGCAGAACAAGCGATCAAAAAGCCAACAAAGACTTCCTGTGGATATAGTAGCCAAATATAGTTTTGCAAGCCGCTTTGCAGATGCATCTTTTGTGTAGATGTAATATTTATACATTCGGAGAACACAGAGAAGGCAAATAATCACATAATGTACCTTGAAACCAATTTCAAAACGGACCAGTGCATGGAAAATCACAAATGCATCTCCATAAAGGAACAAGAAGGTGGGCATCACACTTCGGTAGTGCCAATTTGGTGAGTTGAGGATGTAGAAATACAAAAGCATTTCCCAAACCATGGGTGTTTCATCACCTTGCTGCTGCCTGAAGATAAATTAAGAATACTAACAACTTAATCAACATGATGAAGACACCACCAAACAACACATCCAACACAATGTCATGCAAGTTCACATGATTTGGGAATGAATTACAACACAAAAAAAATACAGGTCTCGAGTCCCAGCATTTTCAATAGGGGAACACATACTAGAAGTCTATATTACCACACCCTACTCTTAAAGCTTTGGAATAAGGAAAATAGATGTAGACTAGATTCAATGAACCGATTATCAAATAATGTATAATTTGTTTTTAAGCAGATGCAGGAAAAATTAGGAACTTCAATGCTTTTGCAATCCTGGGGCATTCATCTACAAATGCCAATTAAATGAATAAAATAAGATATGACAACATGTATAAATTTTACAGAAAATAAAACCCTATCATCCAGCAATAAGATATGGCATTGAAACACTTCTTTAAATCATTACTACCAGCACCTCATCAAATATATCAGCAATATGAAGAATGACACCTATTGAATTCTAGCAAATCATCTCAGACATCCAATACAATGTCCCACTCATTGACATACTAAATAACAACTCTTCCATGTCTCTCGATTTTAAAACCATTTCAAATACCAACTAACTTGCTCCTTTTTATTGTGTCCAAATCATGATATTTGTCGGTTAAGCACTTCCATATAGCCAGAAAGTATAGGGATTGAATAAGAGGCAGGTTAGATAAGTATTTTTTTTTCTGTTTTTTTTTAACCTTTTGACAATCAACTAATAGGGCATTCACACAAGAAAAAAGATAGAAGATTGGGAAGCATTAAGTTAGGGCCTAACTACAACTTCTAGCTGTTGGCCTGCATCGACCTAGAAAAATCCAGTTAATTGGAGTTCTAATTTTTGGGTACTTAAAAGTTTTCATCTGAATTCTATTCCATAAACCACCTCAAAGTATATGTGCTAGTTCCTTTACATAGTTAAAAAAAAAAGAAAAGAAAAGAAAAGAAAACTATTAAATGAAGGGGCACAAAATTCAATATATAATGTGATCACCCTTGATGAAAACAATTGAGTGAGAACTTTAAGGGTAAAAGTCAACGGGCTTTAATTGATTGATCCTTGTTGTTCTTTTGCTTGGGATAGGAAAGCTCAAGGGTCCTTTTACACATGCACTCCTTCAACAGTAGCCTATAGGCAGAGGATTGTATATTTTTTCTTTAAAAGGCCCAAGAGGTTAAATAGATTAAATGGGAACTTAAAATCAACTTATGCAGAGATATAACACCTAGAACAATTTTTTGTGCAAGAAACAGTCTAACATCTTATAGTATTGTATGCCATAAATTCAAAACCAAAGCTTTTTATAAATATAATTCAGCTAAAACAAGACATACTTCTAACTACACACCAATTAGTTTCAAAGAAAACATAGGAGCTGCTAACCACCCAATAAATTAGTGAAAAAGTTTTTTAGAAGAAAATGATGAACAAGATAGAAGAATACACAAGTGTACTTATATGCGTTGCAGAGTGGCATGGTATAGCATACTTCCAATGGCAAGTATCATATTAGATATGTGAAGTACGCTAAACCTCTTCTCAAACTGTTGTCTTAAAGCATTTATAAGGCCAATTAGTGCCAAGAGAATGCCTGGGATATTTGAAATGGTGTTGAAAAATTCAGCAATATAAGATGAATAAACATAATTTTTTTCACACGTCCCTAAAAGCTCGATATTGCTTCAGCCATTCTTTTTCGATGTATATGCACAAAGTATAAGATAATTCAACTGATAAACTTTCTGCTAGAATATTAAAGAGATCATAACCTGCATTATTTTGTTACAAAAAGATGAGACAATAAACCTTGGAATGAAAAACAAAAAAAAAGAGGAAGAAAACACTGAATAAAAAAAAGATCTTGTCCCTAATAACCCTCTACTCATGAGGTGCCCTCTCTTCTCTTAGTTTACCATAAATACATAATTGTAAGTTTCCTTGCTTTCTTAGGCCTAAAAACCTACTTCTTTTCATTTTAATGGCCTACAAATATAGGGATCAACATCTATAGCCAATTTAGTTAGTAATATCAGAACTAGAAAGCATCCTATTAAGCGATACTGACACTAAATCCATACACTATAACCAGACAAAATAGGAATAATTACGTGGATCTTTAATCAATTTATGAAGATAAAAGTTCCAAGGTAGTTTGCATGTTAAATTCTTTGTAAAATTGATGGGCATGGTAACATTAATACAAATATATGGAAAAGAATTAAATATAGAACATCTCACAACGATTTACAAAGTATGGAGGTAACTTTAAAGCATTCATAACCAAGAAGATCCCAGAAAAAAAGGTCCTAAAGTTAAGTAAACTTACAAAGTACTAAACACCAAATGAGCTATTTACCAATCAAACATAGTTGAAACTAGCAACTCGGGGCAAAGGTTGCATTCACAAAAAAGAATGAAAATTTTCAGGATAAGGATCCATTTGTTTTCCAATGTTTCAAGGTTTCCAATATGTCAAAATCCAAGTGTGATCTCATACTACATGGTAACTCTTCCTAAATTAGAATTAAACAGAAGAAATTCAAATACACTAAAAACAAGTTCAAAATTTCAAATAAGTAAAGCATAAAAAAGTATCAATGATTTGAAGTACAACCACACTGATTACCAATGTGCTTCTCAAAGTTACCTTTATTGCTTCAAGATATTACAACAATGCAATTCTCTATAATCAAGAAAAGAAATTTTCGCATACAAAATCACAAACTAAGCAATGAAACAGTCGTGACACAATAAAAAGGGAGAAGTTACCATATTTGCAAATGCTTCGAAAACAGAGTTACTTATTTGTTGTTCGATTTGATAAACACTATCATGACATAATAACAACTAAAATGGAGGCATTAAAGTCTAATCTTCATAGCATTCATCTCTTTGGATTTTTTTTACTTAATTATTCACTACCATACATATACATACATATATAAACAACTAATTATTCAAAGGCAATACGCTATGCATGGTGTTCATTCAATGGAGAAAACACATCCTACCCTAAGCCAAGCCAAACCGAATCAATAATGTACAACAAAAAAAAAACCCTAACAAAAGAGAAATCAATGTACTTCCAATTCTGTCCGAAACATAACATAAAAAGAAATCTGAATCACTAAATTATGCATTGTACTACTCGATCCACACTATTTACTTATTTTCTATAATTCTCTCAACCTTCTAAAAAAACCTAAACAAATTGAAATAATAATAAATAAAAAACTATATCCAAATTTGGCTATTCTTCTGCTACATTGCTAAGGGAAGAGGGAAATTCATAATAAGTGGAGTAAAAAAATAACAATAAGAATAACTTTAGTAAAAATCAGCTCTATTCTATAGTTCTTTCTTTCTTCTTCAAATAATAATAATAATAACAACAACAAACAGCACGTGGTTAAAGCAAAACGGACCAGTGTTGCTCGATGCCGATTCGGGAACAATTTAGGGCTGTCATAGTGACTATGCTAAGCGCGTGGAGAAAAAAGTTTTATTTTAGAAACAAGTGTTTTGACAGCACTTGTAAGGCGATTGATTTGTTGGATTAGGTTTTTGAGGGGTTGGGATTGTTTTGGTAAAGAAACTTTACCATCCTTCTTTTTATTGTCCTAGCAAATTGATCTTATTTGGATGTCCATGTTGCACACGTGCCTCATTTTATTATATTATTATAAAGAATCTAAACTAAGAAAAAGTTGTCATTTCCCTATTTTTTTTGTTGTGGATTGGGAGACAATTTGCAACGTTAGCTGCTTTTAGAAACTCATTTTGTACTTTATTTTTTCCTTAAAAAATTATACCGTCAGGGGGAGCCAAGAGTTCTCTACGAGTAGGAGCATGCATTTACACACTCTATTAATCGGAAATCAAAACTCATATCTATGCTTCTTAGACATTTTTTTTTTTACAGTGTCTATATGTTTAGCAGTTTAATTTATTAATCTAATCAATGACCAAAACCTGGTTAGATTATTTAAAAATAATTTTTTAAAAATAAAAAATTATTATTTTAATATATATTTTTTAAAATAAAAAACACTTTAAATAATATTCATTATTACAATCTTTAACACACCCTTAATGTATTATCCTGTCCCATGTTGTCATGGTTAATAACTTCATAATTTGGAGGCTAAACTATGAGCTAAAATGGGATTTAATCATATAATATTTTCTTCTATAGAAAGGTAAGAGGTATCTTCAAATTAGTCGAGAAACCTTGTATAGTTAAAGAAATTGAATAAATTATCTTTTAATAGGGCAACCCTTTATTTATTTGCAAACAAATATCCAAATTTTTTCATAAGAATTTCCGTGGAGATACAAATTTCCCTCCCAACTTTTTGACAAAAATCCATGCAGAGTCGTCCCTTTTACATAGAAATGATTAATTATCGAGTAAATAAGCGGTTAAGCATGGGGCCTTCAATTTTAGAGGAGACCATCCGCTCAACTGCTATCCAATATTTTCTGTGGCATTCAACCGCCCAACAAATAAACAAAAACATGGAACACTTTCCATGCTTCCTACAGCATTTTTTTTGCAATTCACTATAAGGCGAAGTCATTTTTACACGAAATGTTAAAGTGGTAATAGCAAACACTAGGAGAAACAACGAGAAAAAAACTGAGGCTTTATCCTGACTTGTCAATAGTCAAGAGCTGGACCTATCTTTACCTAATGGAACCATTGTTAATGGTTGCAACCTTGCACACACCGGCAGATGTGGTTAGTGGAATATCTTTGTAGCAGGCTACCAGGTCACTGTTAGTTTGCAGATCCACCTGTAATGTCTCCCAGACTTTCTTCTTAGGGTTTAGGACATCGTCAGGTTCACCTTCAAACCCTGGGAATGTCACTCTCTCTCCAACAACGGCAGATTGGGGTGGATCAACCAATTCGACCTACCAGACCACCGGAAATGGTAAAATTAGACCAACAATTAAAAAACATTTCATCAGTTAAATCGGTGTCTCGCTTTTGGTCATAGGTTAATAGTTCGTATTACAAGTCCATTATGAAGGTTAGAATGATTTCATATTTGGAAGTGACCTCAGGAAAGTGTATATATGATGCGATGACAATTCGAAAGGTAGTGATTGGTTTGCTTACCTTGGTGTGGTCACTACTGGAAGCAGCAAGAACCATAGCCTCTGACTTGATGCCCCTCATATTTGCTGGCTTTAGGTTGCAAAGGATGCAGACCTTCCGATTCTGCCAAATGATCACAATAATAAAAAAAACGTAGTATACCGAGTGGCATTTTCTAAACATAAAAAAGCATCCTATTATTAAGAGCTATGGTGGCAGAGATTTATACCTGCATCTCCTCAAGAGGTATATACTTGACAAGTCCACTTACAACCGTTCTACAGTCTCCTTCACCCAAGTCGATTTCTTCCACATACAGGGAATCAGCATCAGGATGCTTCTGAGCTTTCTTAATTAGGCCAACACGAATATCAAGTCTTGTGATGGAGATTTCTGGTTCAACAGCGCCCCTTGATTTGGCTTCACCAGCAGGTTTTTTGGCCTGCTGCTTCTTCCCACCAACTGTTGCATTAAGTTTGGTAAATAATATGGAAATAAACTTCCCAACAGTCATCATAAGCAGGTGCAAACACTCAGGTTGATAAGAACATGTATTTTTTTAACCACCATAAATGACTTGGTTCAAATTAGCAACCATCAGAACTAATCAGATGAGCACAATGGCTGCAAGCAGATCAAAACCTGTAGCTTTTTTCTTCAGTTCCTCAGCAAGCTTAGATGCCTTTTCAGCTTCTTCCCGCTCAAGTCTGTCAGCCTGACTTCCAGCAAATTTCTTCCTGTAGTCCTCCACTTCTTCTATTTTCTATATGAAAATGAAGTTACTTAAATTAGTTGTAGGCCCAAAGAAAAGGTAAAATTATGCTGATCTTCACCACCATCTCCATCAGCATCAAAGCAAAAACACACACATGCAAACACCAGCAAAATCAAACCAACACCCAGACGCACACATGCACATAACCATATGTGACATAACATATTATACCAGTTCCTTGAACAAGGGCTCTGGTGTCCCAATCTTGTGCCCAGCAGGTAGGATCTCCCAAGGTCTTTTTGCCTTATCCATATCACCTTTCTCATCACATAGTGAAGCTTGTTCAGGGGGCAAATTAAGCTGCTTGAAGACCTTATATCCAATTTTAAAAAAAATGTCTCAGCACATAAAAACAATAAAATAGATTCACATGAGTGCTGAGTATAGATGAATAAGGTAGCCAAGATACCTCAACAGAGAAAGATGGCATGAAAGGTTCTAACAAACATGCGAGAAGATATACTAGACCCAATGAAGTCTTTACAACTATAGAACAAGAAGGTTGGTCTTCCTTGTAAAGCCTCCAGAATTGGCTTTCCTACAGGGAAATGGAATAGAAATCAGTTCTCATCTCGAAGAACAGAAACATTAGAAAACACAACTAATGAAACTTTTGAATCCATGCGATCAAAAACATTCCAGGCTTACTTGCAGATATGCATTTCCCTCACTAGAAATGCTCATTGCAGTTTTCAATCCTTGCTTTAATTTAACCTAGAAAATTACAAACAGGGGTGTAAGAATGATGCTAGTTACATGCAACCATCCTGCAAAACAATGATCGACGGATACCTTTTCCATGGCTTCCAGGTATTGGTCCACATATTTACCAACTTCTTCAGCCAATTTATTTGTCAGGGGATGAGAGTCTGCCCCTGGTGCATCTGGAATAACAGAACCATATCCTGAACCTGTAGATCAAAACAGACGGTCACTATGGTCTGAGGATACAGTGCTGGTGCTTTGTTACACCCAAAAAAATGCATAAAAAATTAGCGGAAAGTGATAAAATACAAAAACCACTACAAGAATTTACAATCCTTCATGTTCCTAGAGGATCAGTTTGGGACTAATGTGATGCAGTGCACCATGTCCCAACAGAGTTTTGGCTTGCATACTTCAAGGAAAAACAAATGGAGTCCAAAAGGGTATCGAGCATATTAGAGGGATAAATTACCCTCCCACAAACTCCAAGAACCATCAATCTTTCTAAAGACTTTCAAAAGAAAATGAAAGAGAAACACACAGCTGCTCAATGAAGCTTCAAGTATATCTATTATAGTGAGGAAACGGTTCTTAGACAAAAAATGCCACTTCACAAGCACCACCAAAGCTCAATAGCAACACACCACAATTGAAAGGGAGGGAAAAACTATTAAACTCAAATGATAAGAATTCTAATAATTATAATTAAAACCAAACAAATAAACATCCTGCTATTGGCTATAGAAATCTACAATTCAGCTCTCCCACCAACAAAAATATTGTCATTCTGATGTACTTGTCAAGAAACAAATTTAGCTGAACAACAAACGATTAAGAAATTTAATATGGAATTTCAAACAGCTGATCTACCTGGAGGTTTAGCAAGAAAGCTCAGAACTCGGTTAATAAAGTTGCCCAAATTATTCAGCAACTCACTGTTACTTTTTGCTTGCAAATCAGACCATGTAAATAGTGTGTCAGACACCTAATCAACACAGACACATCAAATTAGCACTTTCCTGTTGCATGACGAAATATTCAACTGCAGAATGAAAGCATTATCAGCAACAAGAGGATTACCTCGGGCCTATTGGTTAGCAAATAATATCTCCAAACTTCTACAGGAATATTTGTATCCTTTGCATCATTACCAAACACTCCTACACCTTTACTCTTGGAAAACTTTCCTGCATTAGCCAGCCAAATAAAATTAGAAAATTCAAAATGGTCAAAAGCAAAAGGCAGCTTGTTTGTAAGCAAAAGGTTATCCAATCAGTTATCATTTGAATGCATGAAAATTCACCAAGCATTGCATACTGGCTAAATTAAGTCAATAACACAGCTGACAAACCTGCTTCATAATTTAAGTATTCAGTTACACTTATAGTCTTCATCAAAGTCCAATTTTCACCTGTTCCAAGAAGCGTAGAAGGAAACATCACCTGGAAAGAGAAATGCATACACATTTGAAGAAATGAAACTTTAGAACATTATCACAAGGCAAACCATGCATATGGACAGCAATTTTGGAGCTCGACATAAAATAGCAACCAAAAAAGAAACATCGAAGCATGAGCAATGGAAAGCCCATCAGGCATCAAGTAAAACCAAACAGAAGAAAGAAAATATAACAATCACATCAAATCTACCCTAAAATCACTCAGACACAGGAAATTTCAGGCAAAAAGGAAGTCTCATTATACAAATAATGCAAGTAGAAAATTGCACAAGATCAAAATATAAAAATGGAGATAATAATAACTTCCATGTGCAGGCCAAAAATTCTGAAGGACAATACACTTACAGTGTGGAATGGCACATTGTCTTTTCCCATAAACTGATACAGCTCGACATTCTCTGGATTCTTCCACCACTTCTCCCAATCAGGAGTGTAGCAAGAAGTAATGGAGACATATCCAATAGGAGCATCAAACCAAACATAGAACACCTACCAATAACACAATCTGAAGTTACAACATGAAAACCTAACGGAACAGTTATGTGTATATTAGTTTGACGAAATACCAGAAGAAGGAGATTCTGCATGATTTTTTTTTTTTAAAATCACATCTTTTTAACAGGCTTTGAATAGGATAAAATGGAAATGATACTAAACAAGATTTCTAACCTTGTCCTTAAATTCTTCAAGTGGAACAGGAACACCCCACTTCAGATCCCTAGTAATGCATCGTGATTTTAATCCTTCTTTAAGCCATGCATTTGTTGTTTGAATAGCATTTTGGCTCCAGCCCCCAGCTACAGATGCGCTCTCGATATAGTTTACTAATTTATCCTTCAGCAGAGGAAGCTCAAGAAACAAGTGACTTGTATCACGGATTCGTGGTGTGTTTTTACATTGCTGTTCGCATATCAGATCGGAATTTATAAGTAAATACAACAAGAAATCAGCAGTCTTACAATATTATTGCTATATGTATGGAAGAGGCACAACTGTTGATGATCACTTATTCGCTGACTTCTTATTTAGGACATTACCCAGGGAAAACATGGCCATAACTAGTGAGTGTCATGTAATAAGTTTGGCAGTAAAATGGCCTTCTAGACATTTAGCCTATTTACTACATTATGCAATACATTTCAGCCCAGATTATTCCAACTCTGGATGAATATACAACCATGTGACCAAGAATTACCAGAAACTAAGATATAGATGAAATTATACACAATGAATTCACTAAAAAAGGCAGAGAGAGATCAATCTCACACCTTGCACTGGGGATTTATTAACTCTGTAGGATTCAAAAGCTTTCCACAATTTTCACACTGATCTCCTCGTGCAGAATCATAATTACATCCTTCCGTTGGACAATTACCTTCCACAAGCCGATCAGCTAAGAATCTTTCGCATGTATCACAGTACAGCTGTATCATGATAACAGTTAAGCACATCAATCGATCAACCACCAAACAGCAAAATTGAGCTGAAACAGAGACAGAGTACTGAACTAGACAACAACACATCCAAACAAAACAGTGAAATAAGCCATTACTCATGAGACTATACCTGTTGCATTGAGTTCTCCGAAAGCCAGTTATTCTCTAACAATTTCTTAAAAATTGCCTGACAAATTTCCGTTTGCTGCGGACTCGACGTACGTCCAAATTCATCAAAACTTATATTAAACCATTTATAAACCTCCCTATGAATCGCATGATACCTATGAATACACAACCAATTTAAAATTCACAACAAAACAACAATTCAGCAAGTACGTAAAAAATAACTTATTCAATTTAAAAGAAAAAGGAAAATTTTAAAAAAAGAAAGAAAATTACTTGTCACAAATTTGTTTAGGAGTGGAATTCTCCTCCATAGCTTTAGTCTCAGTCGCAGTCCCATACTCGTCAGTTCCACAAATATAAATCGCGTTATATCCTCGAAGACGACAGTATCGAGCAAAAACATCAGCACTCAACACACCTAACCAACCAAAACGACACCAAAATCAGAAGAAAAAAATAAGATAAATTCCTTAAAATGAAAATGACTCACAGCCGATGATGTTCCCGAGATGAGGGACGTTATTGACATAAGGCAAAGCACTGGTTATCAGTATGTTTCGCTTTCCCGGGATAGGTAGCTTCGGGGCCGTCCGATTGAGATCTTCCATGGTTAAAGTAGCTTAGCTGCTGCAGCTGGTGAAGATTTTAGAGAGAGAGAAAATTGGATTCTGCGTTGGCGATTTGGGGTTTTTAAAAGCACAGGAGAATCAGAATCAAAGATAGGCAGGCGGGTGAGTGCTGCAAGAGTAAGCTAACATCACTAGGGTGGCGTCAGTTAAAATTTTACGGTCGATTTTGAAGAAATTACGGGTATGTAATGGCCGCGAAACAGAGTTTAGAAGAGTCTTTGCCAAAGGGGTTATGTCAATGTGCCATGGGAAGGGGAGTGGAGCTTTTGGTTGGGTCTTCTGGATTTGCAAATTGGAAGTTTGTAACCGTCCGTGGACGGCTGCTGGCCCATATACGGCCTTGGTCAGGTGCTTACTTGGAGGGCACACAAAGGAAGCTGACACGGTCGCATTGCTGACGGATTGGGTAGTCAACATCAGCTTACCTTTCGTTATTTTTTAAAAAATAAAAAAATATATTATTTTAATATATTTATAAGTAAAAACCCTCCTAAAACACCAAACCAAACAGCTTTATATATTACTGTACAAGGAGACCACTTTATATGAGAGTGGAAAGAAAGAATCCAATTATAGTTTCTGGAATTGTTTCCTTTTTTCATTTCCACTGTGATTACACTTAGACTGAAGAGGATTGGACGACCTTTTCTTTTCTTTTTTCCTTTTAGAGTAATATAATAATTTAAAGTTCCAAGTTTTAGTGCAGTTTGCTTTGTAGGAGTAGCTGATTTCAACACAGTGGCCTTGCACGTAAGATCCAAGGTTCTTGTCCACAGAAGAAGTTGGGATTTAAATTTGTTTCCTGTTTTTTATATATAAAAAAAAAAAAAACGTGGTTTTTTGGACAAAAATAGCTCAGAAGACACTTGAGAAAAAACCCAACTCTTGCTTTTTGATACAGTACCTGGGAATCCTGTCAGGAATATGATACCTGCCGGCCAGCTGTCTGGACTGTGCAGACCATATTATCTACACAACAAGAGAGAATTTCTGCCACGGTAGGAGTCATTATCTAGCTGCGTTCGTGTTCAAAACCAAAACTAGAAAAATGCTCCAGGAGGGAGGAGTTTGAATCTTGAGACAGGGGAAGGGTTAAGGGAATACAATGATAATTTTGCTCCAATATTACAGTACTATCTCACATCCCAGCAGAAGCTTTTGACACTTGCTTCAGAACATCAGCGATCTCGCTAGCCGTTGCTTTTCCACTCAAATAAGCAATCAGGGGACTCTCCTTAGGAACAATGTCATCTCTTAGGTCTGTGGCTCTTAGCAAGTCTTCAGAACCCTTTGTCACCACATCTTTCAGTATTATCGTCTTATGAGCACCAGATATCATTTCCTCGTAATCGGTATCTCCATTTTCACCAAGAATCACAAACATATTGGCAACATTCAATCTCCAGCGAACGAAAAGGTACCTAATAATCACAGAGAGTTATGGAAATCAATATTCTCAACATACTGAAGAATTATGTCCCGGTGCTATAAGGTCCATATGAGGGTGCCTGTATGGCGGCAGTTCTGCATTCAGTCCATGGGACTGAAGAAGGATTCGTTGTGCATAAAATTGTAGCATGCAGGAAGGGAGCAGAATGATTGTTAATGCATTCCTGAGTTTAGAATACATGATAGTACCTGAGTGCTTGGGCGCGTGATGCAAGGTGTGGAATAATTTGCAATCTTGTTGAGTTCCTACAGTACATTAGATGACAACGGAGACCTCGCATCCTAAGCTTCTGCCTCAAATCATCCACTCTCTTGACCTGAAAAAAGCAAATTAGTATGAAAATATGCCAATAGAAAGAAAATGTATAAGAAACTGCTTCTTGAACTTCCAGCAGATACATTATTATCTTCATCACCTTACTGCGATCCTTTACAAGGTATGCTATGCAATGGGCATTCCTGGATTTTTTGTCTTCCTCGATGGGATTGGAAGACTCGTCAGATTGTTTCCCACCTTCAGTTGTATTCATCAACTTCCAAATGGTTTTCTTGAGGCCATCGCAGCCCCAACGGTAGTCTATATGAGCTGCATAATCTGGATCTCGAACAAGCTTTCCATCTACTTGAGTGCAAGTACCGGGGTAATATACTTCGCCCCCACTGTTACAAATCAATGCGTCAAACTCATTTGCGTGAATCTTTGCTGATGTCAAGAACTCTGTTGTTTCTGTTAATGACATAGCTGTTGATAGAGCAAGCCCTGTCACTCTCGCAAATAGTGAGTCTGACCGAACAGCTTTAATTATATCTTGCACAATCTGAATCATTTTCATTTCAGGAAATCCGTTGCTGTCATAGCAGTCAAGAGCTATAACAATCAATCTGCGTCGCCGCCTCAGCATGGGATATTTGCTTGCAACAGCCTCATGCCTTGCACCTTCAGGAACTACTGGCTCAGATTCTGGTTTCTTTATCTTGTTTAGGACCCGTTGTACTTGATCTTGCAGTGCAGGGTCCCCAGAAGACATGGCTGAATGGTCAAGAGATCCATTCAGAGAAGGTTTGTCTCCATCAATTGACAGCCTGAGGGACATATCCTGCACATCCTTGAGCGAATCATTGAGAGATGACTCTTCTGCAGTTATCTCATCCTCTGGGGTATCAGTTTGCCATTGTGGATGCCTCATCCGGCAGGCTGCTACCCTGGTCAAGTACGTCCGGCAGTGTTCAGGCCATGAGAACAGGTGTATATTCTTCAAGCCATTCTTCCTGCAGAGAGCCCATAAGTTCTTTTCGGACACCAACTTAAGCAGTGCATCAGCAATAGCTTGCTGATCATGAGGGTCAACAAGCAGACCGTTGTTCAGTGCCTACAACCAAAACAGGAAATAAGAAACAAAAGTACATTTTCCATAATCAAGTTACCATTGCATGACTTGCATCTTCTTAACAACTGAGGAAACAGGAGGAGAGGAGAAATTTAAATATCTGCACAGAATCCCTTATACCTGGTGGATGTCAACTGGTCCGCCATTTTTAGTAGCCACCATTGGAAGCCCGTGAGCTGCTGCCTGCATCAGTTCAAACATGAATTGATCAATTTCATTTCCTCAAGTAAAGGAAGGTAGGTAATGAAAGAAACAAGTAATCAAAACCAACCTCAATCAAGGTAAGGCCAAAAGGCTCGACCAATGCTGGATTTATGAAAACCCCCTGACAATATCCAATTGCTTAGCTAATTAATCATGAAAAAATCACGCAGGTGTAATTTTGAAAACATTGCCAATGAACCTTTGTTTTGGCAGCAAGCCGATATATTTCTGGAACATCAGCTTGCTTGTGATGTTTTGGATAGGCGACCAGCCCATAAAGATCATACTTGTCGATCATCTTCAACACTGTCGTGAGCACACTTGCATTTCCACCAGTCATTTCCTCTATATCATCCCTGTTTCCCATAATCAGTGTCTGCATGAGAGTACATTAGTTCTCGAGTGCTATCATCCCATGTCATCAAACAAACAAATTGAGTATCTAGTAATAATCCACATACAAGGACTTACAAGATTGGCAAGCTCTCTTAATGGGCGGCACTCTCCAAAGGCCTTCAAAAGAGTTGTAATATTCTTCTTTGGATCAGGCCTTGATAAGGCCAAAATCATCGGCTTATGGGGATTTGTAAGGAACCGCATGATCTGTCAGGGGATGTTTAGCCATAAGGCAGAAATAGTTGTATTCATGATCATGTAAAACAACAAGGAAAACACAAGGTGACACTCACTTCAGACCATATTGGTGGAATTGCTTTTGGGGAAGAACCATCAATACTGCTGATGAGTGTTGCAAGCTCCCCGTCGACCTCAGGAGCATCTTCTTGAACCACAACACTGCTGAAGTCCATCCCTGGAGGAATAACCTGAAAAGAGATTTTGCATCAGTATTTTCTTGGGAGGTCCAAATGAATCATTCGTTGTGAATTTAGACTGTTTTTAGTTATATTTGTTTGCTTTTCCAGTAAGATGATTGAAAGCCAAGTTAAATGCACTAGGGAACTAAATAACACTAACATTCCTTAAAGCTGTAAAAGATATCAAAGTACAATTTTGAACATTTTCAATCTTGCCTCCCATATTTCTATTTTCTCTTAACTCATAGACAAGTGATTAGGCATGAGCTTAGCAGTTAGTAATAAAATGTCTAAAAAAAAACCTACAAACACTTCCTTACCACCATTCTTGGCATGTAACGGCCATGGCAATTGACACGACGTCTAGCACGAGCTCGCAAAACTTTCTCAAGCTTGACATCAAACCCATCATAAAGTCCCCATTGCTCATCAATCTCTTGTCTGGTACTTGTGATTACAAGTTCTGCAGCATCAAGTGAAAGCTCTTCTCCTTCTATCCTCCGCATTATTTTATATGTTGAATTAATGTCCTCCTTTGATTGTCGCCCCTGTTTAAGAAGCTGTTCCAGCTTGTTTCTCCCAAGCGAATGTCCCGTTAAAACCATAGGAACATTCAAAGCACCTGATAAAAGAGCAGCACTATCACCTGCATCAGCATAATGGCCATGAATTACATATGGCCACACAGGCTGGCCTCCTCCAATTTGTTCACCCAAAACTTTTGACATATTAAGAATGTGACTAAGAGCTCCATCTACAAATTCTTGAATATAAGGCCACAGTAATTCTTTTTGGAGATACTTATCGCGTGGACCAAAGGGAATCCTGACAATGTATGCCCCACTGCTCTCTCCCACCTCATTGCCATCATCATCTTCAAGGCCTGAAGTTAGCATCTCTGTTGGTTCACCGTAGCTCCAATCAACTTCAGGGGAGGAGATCTGGCGAGTAAAAAGATCTACCCTGTACACTCCAGGCATTCTAGCAAGTGCACGAGCAAGTTCCACCACATATTTGACCTGAGAAATTGTTTATAAAAGTGTAAGCCACGATGAAATGGAGAAAGGATACGCTAACAACTAGAAGATTATCCTTCATTTGTATCAAAATGAAGCATTTACCTGTCCACCAGTGTCAGAATCTCGACCGAGCTCCATATTTTCTCCTCGGACCAAACCATGTATACTGCTCGTAAAGATGTCACGTTAATGAACTACATTGGATGGTCAAAGAAATGTAGAAAGAGAGTCTAATTGGCCTTTCAACATGAATGTAGACTTAAGAACTTTATGAACGGAAAAATAGCAAGCAACTCTTCATGTCAAAAACAATTAAAGAAAAAAACAAAAAAAAGCAAGCAAATCCTTGTAAAGAATTCCCATTCCTCCATCCCCCCCTGTACCTTGGCAGACCATTAAACAGAAAGATAAAAGACATTTCAAGCTGGGCAATGATTTGTAGTGACATCAGAAGTAATCGTTCCTAAATCTATCTGTCTCCCATTGCACTCTAGGAGATAAATTACTTCGCATTGAAGATTAAAAACGACAACATAAAAATAGAATAGTGTGCTATATTATGTTCGAACAGCTATTTAGCTCGAATTCATAGACTCGGGCATGACTAACGTGCTAGAAAGCACCATACCTGATAAGGACAATATAGAGTTTCTTTTCCTTCTTATCATCCGACCACACTTCCGGGTTGGAAAGACTTCTCTGGAACTTTTTCCTTGGCGTCTCGCTTTGTGCCAGCTCCCCCAAACCATCTCCTTTCTCTCCTTCTGATAAATCCTCAGACATGTCTTCGGTTGCATCCCGACGTCCTTGCTCCCTTTCCCATCTCCTATTCGCCAACCGCTGTAGTTCCTCCCACTCCAACTATTCACATCATAAACATGAAATTTTAGTCTTGATACAAATTTATCATATTAAAAAGTTAAATGACATTATTCTCAGACTTGTTTCAGCAGCATGGCAGCTGAGTTCAAGGACCAGAACAGGACCACACGATCCCAAACGTAGAGGACAAAAAACTAGAATTCCCCTCCAAAAAATTCACACACTAGGAATTAGATCAAAAACATGGTAGCATGCAGTTATGTCAGGTTGATTAGAGAAGAAAACTATATAGAATGAAGCAGGGGAACCAAAATATGGAATATGGCTGTGCTTTTAACAAACAAGACAGCCAGGACATGGCCAACCATTCAAGAACACACACTCTGACAAGCATAAACACACATCATTGATCCAGTCCTCCCGTGATTAAGTACACTGGTTATGTTCATAATTTTAAGCTACAGCTATATTTATATGAATCAACTTCTTGATCAACACCCCTAAAAGAAAGATCCACACAAAATGGCAACTGAGCCAGTTATAGGGGCTCTTCGAGAACCAAGATTTCTTGACAGTGACCCGATTACACAATACACAAACACAATTCCATATCTCTCTATGTAAATCAACCCAAACACGTATAAGAGAGTGACCTGCTTCTTCTTGCGGGTGAGGTGCCAAATACGCCAACACATGTTTTCGAGCCTGGAACTGCGTTCCCTGGTGTTGCGAGTGGCAACAACTTTTATCCAAGTTCTATGTAAATCAGTCTCATCAACTCCTGTAACAACCTCCTCAACAAAATACTTTGTTGGATTAAAATGCCCTGTTTCTCTTAAATTCACAGTTGGTGCTGGCTTGTGTTCTTCAATTGCACCTGCTCCTCCTCCACTATTCAATATTGCTTCCAAGTATCCATTTATCCACTCATTTCCAGGCATTGTTTCACAGAAATAACCCCACTCTTCTTCTTTCTTTTACCTCTTGTCACAATCCTGACAAACGGAGTCACAAAAGTATGATATCTTGGTAATGATAACAAAAGGGTTTTCTTTTCTATTTTTTTTCTTTTTTTTCTTTTTCACATTGGTCTGTGATAGAGTAGCACTCAATGGAACAAGAAGAAAGCAAAGGGTTTCAATATCGAATTCACTTGCAGAAATCAAACTGAATATACACCAAGAAATTAACAAAAGGGCTGCCTTCTAGGTTTCTCGAATATCTCTTAAGTGTTTCCTTGATTCAAGAAAATAAGGGTCATGCAGATATCCGTTGTTTGAGAGAGGAGGACTTGTAGCAAGGGTAGGACTGTACCGTGTGTATCCGTGAGGGTGAAAAATGGAGGGGAGAAAGGAGGGAGAGGGAGGATTTTGTGGAGTGGGGTCGGAAAGAGGACACGTGTACAAGGATAGTTGAAGTGAAGTGTAAACTTCACACCTGTGTAAGAGGATGATTGGCAGGTTTCCTTTCCCAAGGTTGTCCGCTTCCCAATGCGAGCTTACTGCCTTTTCACCCTTCCATAACAGGTTTCCTGCTTAGCTTGGCTTCCTGTAATTTTTTTTTTAGTTTAATCTGTTTTTTATTTTAAAAAATATTAAATTAGGTAATTTTTAATAATTCTAATACGCTGGTATTAAAAAATATTATATATATATAAAAATTACTATTTATTGTGAGGGTGCTTAAATTGCCTATATAATAATTATTATTATTATTATTAATATTTTTCCTATTTCAAGAGGCATAATTGTATCATAAATCAATCAAAATTATATTTTTTTGTGGTGCTGGCCTCGATTTCAGATACAAAAAATTAAGAAATTAAACTTATCCTTACACGTGTAATATACAAAATATATTAGTCAGATCACAGGTTAACTCAGAAATCTTTCCCAAGGCAGCCCACAGGCACATCAACAACTACAGTTACAACCAGGCTTCGTTGACAATAAATGTTTGCAATGTCATTATCAATCTGCTTGATAGCATCGGTCAAGGGGAAATGTCATGGATTGGGTCGAAACGCTACATGTGTTTATAAATCATTACGAGTGTTTTTTTTTATTTAAATTTTTTTTTTCAAAATTTGTAAATTTTTTTATTTTAAACCATTTTTTTATAATTTTAAATCATTTTTAATATTTTAATATCAAAAATAAATTTTAAAAAATAAAAAAATCTATTATTTTAACATATTTTCAAAAAAAATAACTTTAAAAATAATTACTAATACAATTCCAAACACTATTTATATTTATATAAATGATATGGTAATTTGTTTTTTTATGGTTGTTCTACTTTAAAAGGTATAATTTTAAATAATTATGGTGATTTTAGTAATGCAACTTGTTAAAATATGTAATTTTTTAATTTTATTTTTATAATTATGCTATTTTAAGATTATTTTTTTTTTAGTATGGCTTAAAAAAATAGAAAGAAATTAAAAAAAAAATGTTACAATTTTGAGCAATCCTGAAATTCCAGGTAGAAGCATTATAACGAAAAACAATATTGCAATTAGGAAGACATCCACCTTGTATTAATAAATGTCATCGTATTTAGTGCCCAATGATATGTTCCTTGTCGTTATTTGACCTGAATTTGTACTTGCGTGAACAATCTTGCTCTCTAGTCATCCTGACAAATTACAGCATATAGAGACAAAATGAACTCACACAGCGGTCCCGAATTGTGTTTGAGTATGTTTGGTATTCTGGTAACTGTTGTTGTTGTAATTGTGGTTTAAAAAAAATTATTTTATAAAAAGTATTTTTAGTTGTGGTTGGTTTGAAGAAATATATGTTTGGTTAAAACTGTAGTTGAAATTGAGGTTGAACAAAAAATAGTTTAATGTGTTTGGTTAAGACTGCTTTTAAAATTGAGGTTATAAAATAATTTTAAAAAATATATATTAATATTGATGGTTTTTAATTTAAATATTATAGAATTACTATTATATCATGAAATAAATAATAATTTATATAAAATATTTTTTTAACATTAGTTTTTTGAATAAAAAATAAAAAAATATTTTTTTTATTTTATTAGGTCGGACCCAGTTCAATGTATTTTTAGTTTTGAATCGGACCAGTCCGATCGGAAAAAAACCCATGAACAATGGAGATGCTCCACTGTTTGGGAAAGAAAACTCATGAACAACACTGTTCATGAGTTTTCCAATCCAAGAAGCAGCTCTTTGCTGCTTCTTGGAAACCTGTGGCTGTGCCATAAAAAATGATAGGCCCCACTGTTATAAATATGCTGTGGAAGTATAACCAAATAATTGGATTGCTATGGTTGCTTCAAACGTAGAAGCAACCACGCAACCAAACGGACTCTTTGTTTTTCTAATATGAGTTTTATAAATCTTTAATTCAAGAAAATATTATAAATATATTTTATTCCAGATAGCTTTATTTTAAATAAATAATTTATTATAAAATCGAATCAAAATCTTGGTTTAATAAGAAATTGGTGTTTTTTATCTTTTACTTTATATTGCATTTATTTTTTAAAAAAATATTGCCTTAAATCACTTTTAATAAATATACTTCTAACTTAGGATATAACATATAAATACTACAAAAAAAAATCCTCATGATTTCTTTTACCTAAGCGTATATATGTTTTTAATCAGATGATGCATTAATTGAGATTAAAATCTTTATGTAATTTAAAAAATATATTTTTTACATTAATTTAAAATAATTAAAATATAATAGTTCTTCTTAATATTAACCCAAAGTTTAACTTAATAAAAACTAGAAAATGACAACATTTTCTTAGCTATCAAAACTATCCTTGAACATAAAATACAATCACTCTCTTTTACTTATGACTATGAATTATTGACAAGGATGTTGTTCAACTTTCTTCAACGTGGATTAAAATGATATAATGATTATTTTATTATACTTAAATAAAATCAATTAACTAATTTAGTGTTTTATTGTACCTTTAGATTTATTTTATTGTGGATTAAAATGATATAATGATTATTTTATTATTTTTAAACAAAATCAATTAATTAGTTATTAGGGGTAATTCGGTTTTTTTCATATAAATTATTTATTATTCTTATATTGATTAGGAACAAGGATATCTTTTACTATTTTATGTTTTGTTGACACTATAAAATAACTAGGATTTAGTGGTGTCTTTTTTTATTATTTAGTTTGCTTGAAAAATAAATTTCATGGTTTTTTCTTCTATACAGGTTGTCCCGACCTCATGTTGAGAATATTTGATATGTTAATTCGAGTAAGGAATTTTTTTTCTTTTTGAGAATTGAATTTTTTCAATTCATTCTTCAAAGTTTAATTTACTTATAATTGAGCTTTGATAATTTTTTTCATTTTTCTTTTTATGAGATCATCTTATTCTTATTTAATTTTTATTTTGTTATCAAATAAGATCCTTAAGACCTTTTAATAATATTTAGAGGTTTTTTTTCATAATATTGTTGAGTGTTTTTTTTATTGGTCATTGACTTTTTATTAGTTTTTTTTATTGTTGTTTGTTTTTTTAATTATATTATTAAATTAATTGAGATTATTAAATCCATTCAAATCAATAACCACAAGCCCTAAATTTTTCTTACGATTGAATCCTTTTTTGGTTTTATTTTTTTAATTTCCTCATTTAAATTTTGGTTTTGAATTGATGCTTGTAATTTGTCTCAGTTTATTTTTAACAAAGGTATTGCAATTATGGACAAATATACTGGTATTTGATTGGTGTTTAATTTTGTATGTGTTTATTTTTATTATCATATCATTACGTAAAAAAATAGTTTTTTAAAAAAACAAAGAAAGTTGTGTGAAGTATATAATCCATGTCGTGAGTTTAAAAGGTTAAATAACAAAACTCAGGTTGATTCAGTAAACTAACATCATAATATTAAAATAAAAAAGACATTGTTCTAGATTTTTTTTTAAAGTCAAACCATGTTTTATTACTGATTATTTGGGTTATTTTAGAACCCATCAAGTTAACCGGGTCTTGTGAAGATAACTTTCATGTGGGTTGATTTTAAACCCGAACTTAGTAAGAAACTGAATTAGGTGATTTTAAGGTTGATTAACTAGGTCAAATTTAACAACAATATGGAATAGTTACACGTAACTTAAATATTATTTTTTCATGTTGGGATTTTATTTTTTTTATGGAACCGTGTGCAATAAACTAGTTTCTCTCTATATTTGCATTTCCTAAACCTATAAACTATAAAGTGAATTAGACGCAGAAGCCGGTAACACTGGATCGAGGTGGAATTAATAATAATGGAGGCACTATGCTTGAACATGTGACAGCATCTCTTTATCGATCTATCTACCTCAAGTTGATGCAAAAGTATGTGGCAGAAGAACCATCATCCCAACCCCTAGAAACCACAATCAACCAAACTTTATCTCGTCATCTCTGTCTTAAATATCACACAAGTACCTTTCCAGGTTAGATTCTTGTGCCATGTACAGCACAACTTCATGCAATTATTTATAATTTTATGATTCTATATCCAAACAAAGCACATGTGAGTGCCTCCTGGACAGTCCAGTTTTTATCTCACTTTGACAACACTACACACAGATTGCACATAGTTGTAAAACATGATAGGAGGAAGCTTTGAGTCATGGATTAAGAGGGGGCCTTTTGTTTTTAAAAAATATCATAACAGTATTATTTTGATAAAATTTTTTATAAAAAAGTTAAAGGGTTGAAAAACGAGTCGACTGAGTCAAGAAATCGACTTAGATTCTTGACTAAATCAGCTGATGACCCGGGTTTTACAAAGGTGCATGTTTTTAGCAGACCAATAGGGTGGAATCTGCGATGCTTGTTGATTTTACAGGGAAGTCTTGTTTGGACCACCCCTTTTAATGCAAGCCACGCATGCCTTCCCAAATAAGCTGAGAAACATCTTTTATGTATTTGGGTTGGATTTCAGCTTTCACGCAGAAAAGGAAGAGCCTTGATAGTGGAGTCTGAGAGCTAGAGAAGAAGAACTCAAAGGAGGGTGGTGTGGATTTGTGCCTAGTTTTGTTACTAGTCGGATAGTGGGTTCATGTGCATATATCGCACTAGCCTTTCTTTGGGATGATTTTGGTACATTCATTTGCTGGACAAAACTTGCAATATATATATATAAAGCAATTTGATTATAAGAACATTGCAGTGTTTTCACAGTTTCTTGAAGTATTTGGTATGTTTCAGTGCGGTCGTGAAAAAGTTATATAGATGCTTTGAATTTTAGGTTTTTTTTCATTGTGATGGTAAGAAAGTGTCATAGATGCTTTGAGTATAGGATCAAATATCTTATTTTCGGCTATTTTGTAAGAGGAAGTCGATATAGTCCAAAACCAAAGTCATGGGTTAGTTAGGGTTAATTTAAGTAAATCTAATTTTTATTTTTGAAAAAAAAACCCTAAAAAAATATTGGTTTAACAATTATACTGCATCTTAAATATCAATATTAACATCTATTTATTTTTGTGTTTCAATAGTACTTT
Source organism: Populus tomentosa (assembly GCA_018804465.1). Taxonomy (NCBI): domain Eukaryota; kingdom Viridiplantae; phylum Streptophyta; class Magnoliopsida; order Malpighiales; family Salicaceae; genus Populus; species Populus tomentosa. The sequence continues at coordinate 29,938,923 of CM031969.1, forward strand.
TAAAAAAATTTATAAATTATAATTTTTTTTACTTTAAATTAATATTTTTTTAGTGTTTTTCAATTATTTTGATATCAAGTAAACCTAATTTTTATTTTTGAAAAAAAAAACTCTAAAAAAATATTGTTTTAGCAATTACACTGCAACTTAAATATCAATATTAATGTCTATTTATTTTTATATTTTAAAATTATTTTTTAAAAAATTATAAATTTTTAATTTTTGTCTTTATTTTAAATTAATATTTTTTTAGTATTTTTAGATTATTTAATATGCTGATATAAAAAATAATTTTAAAAAATAAAATAATTATTATTTTAATATATTTTTAAATAAAAAAATATTTTAAAAAATAATTACGATTATATTTCCAAATAAATCTCATCCGGTACCTTTTTTTCATACAATTAAGATTCGTCATTTCCATCATGATTCTTTATATTAAGCCTCAATGGCCAATATGGCATCTTCCACCCACACTCATTCTCACGATGGCATATATATATTCCCCTTTCTTTGTTGCCTCCCAGCCTTTAGCATCTACCAACTAAAAAAAGTTACAGCTACTAGAAAAAAATGGCATTTCATTTGTCCCACGTCCAAAATATGTCAATATGCTGGATGCTATATAATATGATACAAGTGTATTACATGTCTCTCATGCTCAACAATTATTTAAAGTTAGTATATGAATAATAAATAATATTATTTTGATAAACCAGATTAGCCCTATCCAATCAATAACACAAGTCTTAAGTCAAGCAATTAAAATGAGGTGCTTGAAAATACAATATTAGTTATTTTTTAAAGTTTTTTTATCAAAAAATATATTAAAATAATATTTTTTAAAAATTATTTGTAACATTTACACCTCAAAACAATTTAAAATATAAAAAATTATTTTAAAAAATTTAAAATACAATTCTAAACCGCCCTTAAATAGCTTTGCATTCAACCTGAAAAGGTACGGTTGACTTTGTAAGCGATAGTCCAATGAAACTTGAGTTGGGTGAAACCAAAGTCTTTAAAAGCCCAGAATACATATGGTACAAGAAGCCCATTATACCATGAAGCCCAATACCAAAACCCTCCTTCAAAAACCCTACTGAAAACTCGAGAAATCAAAAACTCCACGAACAAACCAGGCAGAGACAGAGAATCAAAGCCTCACGAAATGGGGAAAAAAGACAAACAATCATCGAAAGCTTCAACAGAGGAACTTTTAACAACACTAGGAGACTTCACAAGCAAAGAAAACTGGGACAAATTCTTCACTATCAGAGGCACTGATGACTCCTTCGAGTGGTACGCTGAGTGGACTGAGCTCCACCATCCCCTTCTCTCTCTTCTCGCTGGAAATGATGAAAACCACTCTTCTTCTTCTTCTTCTTCTCCGCTGCTGAAGATCCTGGTTCCGGGTTGCGGGAATTCGAAGCTGTCAGAGAATTTGTATGATGCAGGGTTTAAGGAGATAACGAATATTGATTTCTCGAAAGTTGTGATTTCTGATATGTTGAGAAGGAATGTGAGGGATCGGCCAGGTATGCGGTGGCGTGTCATGGACATGACTCAAATGCAGGTATGGTTCCAATGGCCTGTCGTTCTCTTTTTAATGTTGTCGTTGTTTAGGTTGCTGGTCTCCTCTTTAGTTCACTAAATTTGATCACAATGTTTACCAGTTGGCAGATGAGAGCTTTGATGTTGTCCTTGATAAAGGGGGATTGGATGCTTTGATGGAGCCAGAACTTGGCCCGAAGCTGGGAAACCAGTATTTATCAGAGGTTTCTTGAACTTCAACTTCGTACATACATTTGTTTTATGTGTATTTTCATTGGTTTTTGGAGAAAGCTAAACTCGCTAGTAAATTTTATTAACAGGTGAAAAGAGTGTTGAATTTTGAAGGGAAGTTTATTTGCCTGACGCTTGCAGAATCTCATGTTCTAGGTATCCATTTGCTCTCTTATTTTATTTGCTGTTTATGTAGATGTGTCTCAGTTCTAAGGCTACATCTTAACATTGCCTTTTTCAGCTTTGCTTTTCTCTAAGTTCCGGTTTGGGTGGAAAATGAGTGTTCAGGCTATACCACAGAAACCTTCTAGTAAGCCTGATCTGCGTACATTTATGGTTGTTGCTGAGAAAGAGAATTCTAGTGCTTTGCACTTGATAACGGCATTGTTTGATCACTCTTCTCTTGATTGTATTGGAAATCAGGTATCATAAAGTGGCTTCCTTTTTTTTTTTTTTTTTTTTTATACATGATAGGTTCCAATGACAATAATATAGAGCAGATAAGATTTACAGAATGGACTGTGTTAGGTTTTAAAGAGGGCTAAGACTTATGGCTTATTGAAATGGTATCATTGAGAGAATATTTATACTTATAGTTTGCCTTTATTGTAAGCTTTGTATATCTTTTTTGTACTTTGTGTGTAATTCCTGGTAGAAAAATCTCATGGATGTATGACAATAGTTGCTGATGCTTTTTAGGCTTTTGGTCTACATGAAGCCCTTGAAAATGAGAATCAAATTCGTAAAGAATATTCCATTGGTCCTGATATACTGTACTCTCTTGAAGATCTGCTAATTGGAGCTAAAGGTGACTTGTCAAAGCTTAGCCTAGGTCGTCGTTTTCAGCTTACTTTGGGGGGGAATGGCGACTCCCGTTTTAGTTACAAAGCCATTGTTCTTGATGCCAAGGAAAGCTCTAGCCAATTCAGTTATCATTGTGGGGTTTTCATTGTGCCAAAGGTACGCTGAATAGTATATTGTTTGGATGCATTTCATGGAAACTATAATTATTGGTTTATTAATCTGAAAGTATGCAGCTTGGTTGCTTCTCTAGGAGAAAATTCTGTAATGCCCTTGTCAAAAAAAAAAAAAAAAAAGAACAGAAAAGAAAAGAAAGTAAAAGGAAATGACTGCTTTGTGCCTTAATGTTCCATTCTTATCTTGGTAATGGTACATATATGCCGCCATCTATTGGCGGAACCTACTTTGAACAATTATTGGTCCACATTGTCGGCTAACATTACATCCATTTCCTGTTTATATTTCTCAAAACAGTCATGTTGTCAATCTGGGAAATATGTTTCCTTAGATTCAAGCTGAATCATGGTAGTACTAAACTCATTGCCGAGATAAGGTCCTGTTGCATTGGGGTCTGGAAGGGAGACTTTGGTGACAATCTTAAACATCTTACATTTCAGTAGTTGTACAGAGTTCTTCTCAGAATTCTAAGCTGCATTCTTGTGGTTGCAAACTCAGAACATCATACCATTGCAACCAAGCAGTGTTCTCTAAAGAGTAATAGCAATTCTCCCGTAGTAAATCATTACCAGCTAGAATGGTCTAAACACCCATCAAACTGGACAGGGATGTAACTTGTCCTCCCCTCATTTTTCAATTTTTTTGGCATTTCTTACCTTCGTAAGTGGAAACATTTTTCAGGGGTATGCTTCGCCGTGCCTTTTTTAAACCAGTCATTAAGAGATTATTGGGTGGGTAGATGGGCTGATTAAAATTTGGACACAGAAAAAGAAGCAAATCATTGCTTGGCTTACAGAAATAAGCTTCCACGTATTAATCTTCATAGTTATTCATCTTAATTTCTTCTACCATTTCTTTTATATCTTTCTCTATGTGATTTTCATGCAAACATGCTAGTGCAGAGATTAGTGCATGTATGTGATGTAGGCTGTCATTACTGTTAAAAATTTGGGTGTCATTAGTGTTAAATTCATTTTGTTTCAGCTTCAGTAATCAAACACAATTTGGGCAATTGCTGTTTTCTATTTGCAATACTTAACTGAATGTGGGATTTCAGACTCGAGCTCATGAATGGCTCTTCACTTCAGAAGAAGGACAGTGGCTAGTTGTTGAAAGCTCAAAGGCAGCTCGTTTAATAATGGTAGCTTCTTAGCATCAGAGTTGTGATTATCTTGAAGATATAGGTCCAATGAAATTTGTGGAACTACAACTTCTAATCATTTTTATTTTTTTTCGAATGAAGATTATAATGGACAGTAGCCACAATAATGCCAGCATGGATGATATTCAGGTACTTCTTTTCAGTTCTATTTTTCAAAGAGGCATGTCTTTTGAGATGTCAACTCTTTAATTATTTCAAATTATTTGTACAAATACTTAACTCGTGGATTTTCTTCAGAAGGATTTATCTCCTCTGGTTAAACAGTTGGCACCAGGAAAAGAAGACAATTCAGCACAAATTCTGTATGCTACTCATAATTTTCTTCTTTTAACGACTTCGCTGCCATGAGAAAAAGAAAGCTTTGTTTTTGTTTACAACTTATAATGAACTGTTATTGTTCTGCAAACCTTTTTTTTTTCCTGGAGAACTATTAACCTTTTGTGTGGAGGTCATTATGTATTCAATGAATTATGATCTTTCTCACTTGAATTTAACATCATGTCTGCAGTTTCATGATGGCAGGTGATGGAATCAAAGAACGAAAAACTGTGCATAAGGTTTGTACGTCTCTTGTAATGTTATTTCATTTTCTATTTGGTCATGATAACGCATGCAACTGGCATTTGTGAGTTAAATACCCTCTTACTTGGTTTTAGCTGTTTTCCAAAACAAAGGAAAAAAAAAAGAAATGAAATTCCAATGTAAATAATGGAAGAAAAGTTATTACATAGTTTCTCTCTATGATCAGCTCTACTGGTAGATTTTCTTAATTTATTTGTTCATGTAAGTATACAACCCACCCTGCATATTCATTTCAGTTATCATGGTTTGTACCTTGATGATCTAGAGTATCTCATATAATTTATGTCATTAAAAGACAAGTTTTCCAAAATTAAATAATCATTTCATCCTTTTAGAGTGAGAAAGGTATTAATGAAAAAAAATTGGACTAGGATTCTAACCTAGAACTTTAAGAGACTAAGTGGAAAGGTTATACTTTGTAGAAACCATCACCAAGCTTTATGCAAACTTGATACAGGATTTCTTATCCTTTACCAGCATCTTAAAATGCATTCCCTGGATCTTGCTTGAACACAATAACACAACCTATTGCATAAATAACGACTGTTAACAAAATGGGCTTGGCAAGCAGCCCGAGAATAGCAATGAGATATAACACAACGGTTTGGTCTGTTAATATGCTTGAATATCCATTTAAAAGCACAAGTTGTAGGTGGAGCGACTCGTGCTCTTTATAAGACCATCCGGTACTTGCTTTTCTTCTCTCATAGATAAAGAAGTGGCGATTTGGGTAGGTGGTCGAAAGAGTGGTAGCAGAGTTGTGGAGATGTGTCTGCATAGTTAGAGAAAGGGAGATTTTATTACGGAGAATAGTTTTGGGGCTTTCCAAGGAGAAGGTCTAGAGAGACTTGATGGCGGGCCTGGTCTCTAGTTGTGGGTGGTGGTGGGTGATAGTGGGAGATGTCATGATGGGGGTATGCCTGAGATAGAGAGAAAAGAGTTCTCTAGAGAGAATGAGGATAGTTCATTTGTTATGAAGAAGAACGGGAATGATGTTTAGGTTAATTTGGTCTCCCATTTTTTACCAACTCAAGTGAAGAACATAACTCGAGAAATGCTTGATATATGCTCAATGACATATTAACCAATGTAGACTCATCAATTTCAACCTTGGTTACGCTCTGTAGGTTATATCTTCATTAACTGGGTCAATAATTGTTGAAGACGTGGTTTATGAAAATGTTGCTGATGATGTCAGTCGTCCTTTTCCATCTAGCAATTTGATATACCGCCGCCTTGTTTTCCAAAGAGCAGAGGGTCTTGTTCAGTCTGAAGCTCTTCTTACAAGGGATGAATCTTCTCATAAAATTGTTGAAGAGAAGAAGAAAACTAGTTCTTCCAAATCGAAGAAAAAGGGAAGCCAGAAACGGAATGATGGTAATAACTCATATCTGTTACTTCTGCTTCAATTTTAGAATCTGCTATGCCTTTTGGCTAACTTGGGTTTGCTTTTAATCTTAGTATCAATCTTATTTAACGGATTGTATTTGTTCTTTTGTCTCATGTAATTCTAATCCTTGTTGGTTTTGTTCAAATTATTTTACCTTGAAGTGTGACTGCCATGACAAGTTTTCTTTAGATAAAGCGCCTTCTATTTCAAAATAAGTGAATGACAAACCTTGCAACTAAAACCTCTAACCTTTTTATTGTATGATTTCTTTTCCAAATTGGTCTTCTTAATGCTGTCAGAACCAGAATAAGGAAGACGGATGCTCTCTTAACTTCATTTTAAATTATATATGCTGTCTTCACCATATTCAATATGTTTCATGGCTATTTCTCTTGCATTTCATTGTCCTGATAAAGAACTGGCTTGTTTTCCATGTTTATTTTTCTGTTTATTTTTTATCTCTTTGATGTTGTTCTTCTTAATATTGTAGCACCAAGCAAGATACTGAAGGTATATCATGATTATATGGCCAGTTCTTATCATATGGGAATCGTTTCTGGCTTTACGTTGATGTCTTCTTATTTGGAAAGTGTGGAATCGACTGGTAAAACAGTATGTGTTACAGTTCTTCTCTCAATTTCTTTTTTTTCTGAAATGATCCTATGTTCTAATAATTCAGTTTTAAGTGAAAAGGGGAAAACTGTTTTTCTCAAACCATCCATGATCTCTTATGTTTGACAAATGATTTATTCAACCAAACGGGTGGTTCTGAAATTAAATATACCTACTGTTATTCCTGCATAAGAGAGCTTATCTGAGATATTTCATGTTTCGTATGTGTGAGATTATGGTGATTGCCCTTGAGACTGCTTAAGTTTAGTGGCATTTTATTTTCAGGTCAATGCTGTTATCATCGGTCTTGGAGCTGGCTTACTTCCCATGTTTCTCCATGGATGCATGCCTTCTTTGCAGATTGAGGTAATTGTATGATTTAAAAATATTCCCATTCATCTCAGAAGGGGAAAGGTGGAACAATAATAGACATCATTCTTTGAGATCTTCACTTGACGGGATTGGTTTGACAAATCATCTGATCCACAGGTGGTGGAGTTGGATGCTGTGGTACTTAGTCTTGCAAGGGATTACTTTGGTTTTGCAGAAGATGAACGTATGAAGGTAATTTAGAGTCTTCTTATAAGTTCTGCCTTTTCTGTTACTTTTTGTGTATACTCTGTTCGATCTTTCCTTGGGTGATCTCCCCTCGTTGTGATCTTTCTCATGCTGCCCTCCTGCATTTGAAATTGTTTTGATTTTCTGTATTTTATTTTGATTGGTAAGACTTGAAGTTTAAGATCTGCACCATCTTTCCTGTTTGAACTCAAACTAACAGACTTGAGCTGGTTTTGCTAATCCTTAATCAATCTCTTCAAATCTATAATGGAGCAGTGGTATGGCATCACAAACTATTGTTACTAAAGAAACCAAACATTGCAGGGATCTGATGAGAATTGTGAGAGCATCAATGATTTACAATTATCTAGAGCCACTCTGTACTATAAAACTTCTCCAATTTAATCATTAAAGCGTAAATTTATTTATTGTTTTTTGAAAAATTGGCGATGACTAAAAGAACTGATGACTATACTCCTGGATTTCTTGACATGCAAAAATAGAGAAGATATATCATCGTTCAAGTGATGATTTTGCTATAACATTGTAGGTACATATTGCTGATGGGATAAGGTTTGTTAGAGAGGTAAAAAGCTTTGCTGTGGCTGATGGATTGCCTGCCATCCATGGAATTGAGGATGCTTATGGAAGTCCAAAGCCTTCTCCTGATGAAAGTGGCAGTGTGTCTTACACAGAGGGCAGAGGAAGACCTAGAGTTGACATACTTATCATTGACGTGGACTCTTCAGACTCAAGGTAAGTTTAAATATTGTAATTCGTTGCATTTGAATATATCAATTAAGCAATTGTCATTGAATGCTCTAGGATCTTGTGCTCTTTTTTATTTTATCTTTTTACCTGGACAGCTCGGGAATGGCCTGTCCAGCTGCAGATTTTGTGGAAGAGTCTTTTCTTTTGACTGTAAAAGATACCCTTTCCGAGCAAGGTCTCTTCATTGTCAATTTGGTGTCAAGGTCCCCAGCTGTTAAAGATACGATTATTTCAAGGATGAAAGCGGTGAGGAAGATTTTCATATTTCATTCATCGAGGAATATTTTCGTGTCTGTGTCCTTAAGGACTTGTTTCTAGAGTTTCCAGCAGCTGAATGCATTTTCCATTGTTTCCCGAGTCTAGACTGTTCTAGAGTAGAGAAGAATAGTTGTGGCCACCCTCATCTGGCCAAGATGGTTTATAATAGTATAAGGTGAGCTCATAAATAGGTGGATATGAGATCGGGGATATGCTTGTATTGAAGGGCTAACGAGGTATCCTCTTAAATGTTCAATGTGCCTGTGTGTGGACATTTCATACTCATCTTCTCTTCTACCTTGCGGCACTGTCTCTCCCTTCCCTCTCTTTCTTCCCGAGTTGGCTTTGTATTGTATTACAAAATGCTATTTGTTTTCACTGTTTCAGAAATTTGCTATTTTCCGAGTCTTATCCTGCTATTCATCTTCAGGTCTTCAACCACCTGTTTAGCCTTCAGCTTGAGGAAGACATCAACATGGTTCTCTTTGGCCTTTGTTCGGAAGTTTGCTTGAAGGAGGATTGCTTCCCCGAGGCTGCCTGTCAGCTTGACAAACTGTTGAAGTTCAAACACCAGGAAATAGGCCAAAGCATTATAGATTCAACAAAGAAGATCAGACGTTTAAAATGAGATATGACCAAGATGCACTTCTTGTGATGCCCTGCGATATGTTCGAAGGATTGATTTTTGATTTTTGCGCGGATGGCAGTAACCAAATCAAAGCACTTTATTTCAACAAGGGCACGTGAGAAAATTTCAGGCAATAACTGTACTGTATCTGAGTATGATCATCCGATTGCTCTTTGGAAATCGTATTGTTTGAGAGGACTTGACTATGTACCAAAATCTAGGTTCGATATATTTACACAAGGGGCCGTTTACTATGCATCCAATTGCAATAGTGGTCTTTTATGAGCTGAGTTTATGTTGAATACAGCATAATAATCGGCCATGGTGGAGCTTCAGCCAAAGCATAAATAGTTCCACGGATGTCTTAATCCATGTGCTTCATGGTTAATTCTTTAATGATGTTATGATGCTATCTATACCTTGTTTATATGACTTTGGGTGAAAATACAAGTTCATCCATGTTCTGCCTCCCGGGATTGTTTCACCAGAAATCAGCAGAAAATATTAGCATTGGTGATACTAGTCTGGGCTATGCAGCAGGAAGTTCTATACATGCAAACTAGTTGTACTGACAAATGACTCCTGTGCTAATTAGTGGAAGCAGATGAATTTGTACTGGGTAATTGGATATCTCAAGGCACCACACATTTGAATGTTTGTGCTTGATGGTTATGAGGCATTGTTCCCAATGGTTCAGGTTGGAGCTCCTCACTTCCGGTGGATCACTGTAAAAATCCCGGTGAACAGCCATTTGCAATGCAGCTCATTCTTAACTCTGGAGAAATTATTGATGTCTGCAGGAGCACAGGTGGTCCTCTGGAGCCCCCTTCATCGAGTATTTTTGTCCATTCTGAATTGACTGCTTCTACCAGGTATGGTTCTCAATGGCAGAGAGTGCACTAACAGAAGCTTATGTTCATCCTTCTTTTGGGCCAAAAGTCTTTCACCCTTCAAATCAGAGTGGGTGGAGAAGTTCAGCTCTGATAAGAAATAATCTTTTTCCGGTGTGGAGTAGTTATCGTTGAGAGGATTTGGTGGGTCACTTTCCCTAGTCCTGCTTGATGGTGTCATTCCTGACCTCATGGAAGATCATGCCAAGCCTGACTATGCCACCAGTGTCAAGGTCTTCATGGATGCTTCCATCAAGGAGGTGATTCCACTGGATTCACTTGAATTTTCTCACGAGGACAAGGGCACCTTTTTTTTTTTTCCCTGTTAAGGTTATCACATTTGTATGATTCAGCTATAAATATAAATTTAAAAATTTACTATGTATGCTAACAAATTAGACAAAAGTTTCATGCATATGGCAATCTTTTTTTTTTTTTTTTCACTCTCAAAAAATCATTTATTAATTGTGAGACTCACAATTCTTCACTTATTACTGATTACATTTGTGTGTGGAGTTTTAGAAGAGCTATCCTTACTCTTTCAATTTTAAGATATCTCTTCAAGTGCTCAAGGGTGGCTCTATTCCATGTTTTTATGCGGTCACCAAACTAATTTTATTTCATGTTTCTTAAAATCAACTTCTTCACCTAAAATAATTATTGCTTTTAAAGGCACTGATAGGCTAAATTTTGGATTTTTATGCTTTATATTGTAATTCATTTTAGTCTATACTATATGATTTGCCTGCTATATGCTGCAGGTTGATTTTTTTTTTTCTATTGTAAAGGGAAGTCAAGCTATAGGGGTGATCAAATTCGGTTCGGTTTGGTTTTTATCAAAAAAAGTAACTAAATCAATTTTTTTAAAAAAAAAACCGAAACCGGTTCGAACCGGCCGGTTTTAGTTTGGTTCGTTTTTTAAGGAAAAAACCGGTTCAAACTGGTTTCGCTCTGTTTTTTCGGGTTTGGCTTGGTTTTTCGGTTTTTTCCAGTTCGGTTCAGTTCGGTTTTTTCGGTTTTAGGCTTATAAAACCGATACCGAACCAGTCGGTTTTCTTAAAATTTTAATCGATTTTTTTTCACGGTTCGGGTTTTTTAGTTATTTTTTCTCGGTTTTCTCGTTTTTTTTGCTCATGCCTAAGTCAAGGCAATGCAAATATTCTCAAAAAATAAAAGAAAAAAACTAAGACTCGGGTTATTGACTTTATCCGAACCAATAAGCCCATAAAATTTCAATAATATGAAAAAAATGTTAAAACAAAAAACCCGAGTCCATCAAGATTAAAATGCAGAATTAATGAATGACTTGACGATGACATCAAGTTAACCCTGTTGAAAGTAAATTGAAAGATCAATTATAAAAAAATCCAATATTAAAAGGTAAAAAAAAAAAAATCATCCTAGTCAAATTGGGTTAACTTTTTAACCCAATGATCATAGATATGAAATTAAAATAATCCTATAGAAAAGAAAGGAGAAAAAATATATGAAGATTAATTTCCAGTAAATCAAACATTGAATAATGAGATTGAAAAAAAATTAAATAAATAACCTAAAAACAAAGATTGCGGTCAATCCATGTTAATATTTGAAATATGTGACCTTAGTTATAAGCTCGAGACTAACCCCATTGAAAGTAAATTTAAAAAAATAACGAAGTATAATTCTCAATCATAAAATATTAAGGGATGAAACTTAAAAAAAATAATAAAAAAAGAGCCAAAACAAAATAAAGAGTAATCGAAAGAAAGCTATCAAAATTTAACACAAAAATAAATCAAAATTAAATATTGAGTATGGATGGAAATAAGTACTTGTATATCAAATTTCTTGATATCTATACTTTACTTGTTACTCACCAAGTAAAAAATTTAGATATTCATAAACTATTAATTAAATTTTGAGTATCAATCATCTTACTATTATTTATTATTCAATAAAAAATAAAATAATACACACACACATGCATACATACATATATGAAGTGTGAGAATTAAAATTATAATTTTATATCAACTAAACATTAAGATATGTATATATCATATTGCATTAAAAATGAAAATGTTCAACAAATATATCTATATAATTTAAATATATATTTTCATGTTAAGTTTAGGCTGATTTTAGATCGGTTTTCATAATATTCATATCTTATCCATTATCTACGAGGTAAGACAATTACATAAAAAAAAAAAATAATGACCTATTTGGATAGTTATCCATCAAGTTTAAATTAAATTGTTATATGAAATTATTTATTCTTATGGATATCTATTACATGAAAATTATAAATTATTAAATAGAAAATAAAATAACTACTATATAACTTTGAAAAGTGTGTGTATCAAATTATTAAACTATAAAATATTAAATATTTATGTCAACACACACACACACATTTTGAGTTAGGTTCGGGCTGGTTTTGGTTATGTTTTCATAGTATTCATATCTTATTCATTATTCATTAGCTAAACTAATCATCTAAAAAACACCTATCCATTTAGAACAAGGAGGGTCGGGTTGAGGCGGCATCCATCAGATTTGAATTAAATTGCAATTTCTAATATCAAGGGATAAAATTAAAAATAAAATAAAATTAAAAAATGATAAAAATAAAATAAATAACAATTAAAGAATAAAGATAAAATTGGAAATAAAAACTAAATGAAATTAAATTATGAGGGATGAAATTAAAATATATATATATATATATATATATATATATCAAAAGAATAAAAACCAAATTTAAAATAAAAACTAAATAAAATAAAATGATAGGGATAAGATTTTTTTAAAAAAAAAACCTACAAAAGATAAATAAATAAAGAAATTAAAAGAACTTGATTTGTTTATAAGGAACTAAAAAACCAAAAACACCCCCTGCCCCCATGTTATAATTCATGTTCGTAAATGGTACATTAGTAATTCTATTATGTAATAAAAATATGCAGAGACTGATATACCTTCAAATAAATTGGTGATAACACTGGAATCATGGGAAAAGATTGTTTTTCTCTAAAAAAATTCAACTCTTCCCTTGCAATTATAAAGGGCCAAATCATCAATACACCGCAGTGCACAAAGAGTGTATTTATTTTTTAGATAATTTTTATGGTTGTGATTTAATAAAAAGTGATTAGATATGGTTAGTTAGATTTAAATACATGTTTAGTAAAAATTATTATTGAGGTTTATATATAACAAAAAACATATATAAAATGTTTGGTAATTGTGTTTGGAAGTATGGTTGCGGTTGCTTTTCAAAATGCTTTTTACTTAGAAATGCATCAATTTTTTTTTTAAAAAATTATTTTTGAAATTAGCGCATCAAAATAATCTGAAAAATAAAAAAATATTAATTTAAAATAAAAAAATTTTAAAACGTAAAAACAAATAAAGTTTTAAGAAACTTAGTTAAAAATATATATAAAAATTGCTTTTAAAAAATTGTATTTCAGACTTAATTTTTTAGTGAGCCGCGCATTACAAAATACGATTTAATTTGTTATCAAATACTTTATTGTGTTTGTTGCCTCCCAAACACAAAAACAGTTGCAAAGCAAATCAGCATAGGTTTTTTTTTTATAACACTTCATGTTATATTCATTTTAACCTGTATGCCTAGAGATTCACTCCAAATTACAAATTCTAAAAAATACTAAATTGTAACTACATAAAAAAAACTTGATTTGTAAGGTTAAGTTTCTTTGAATAATTTTCTACTTAAAATATCCATTTAACTAGACCTAAATTCTCATTATTCTTTTATTAAATTAATTTAGCGAAGATATTTCCTCAAATTTAGTTTGCTTTACTCTCTTCCTCTTTACGACTTTTGCTTCCTTTGTCTCTCCAATGAGACTTCATGCTCTTGCTTTAAATGTCTTCTATTCTCCCATCTCACGTTTGAAAAGTGAATGCATTTTAGCAAAGAACTCGAGATTTACACGCTCAAAGACACTTTAAGCAGGATGCTCGCTTTTATCACCTTTGCTGTCCAAATAAAGATAATTTATATGCTTCCATTCTCTTTTTAAGCTTTCCAGACAAAAAGATTGGGTAAGAAATCCTTCTGGGGAGCTTAGGGAGAGGTTAAATAAAAGCAATAATGGAAAAAAATAGTTAAAGTTTATAAAAAATTAATTCAATCTAATAATTTAAGCCGCTAGTTAAGATCTCGAGATATAATTTTATATTATTTTTTAAAACATCCAAACAAGCAAAAGCTCTTTAAATTTAAAACTTATATAAACCCACAAGGCATGATAGAATGATGAGATTCGAACTTGTGATTGTTTGGTAATCAAAGTTCTAATATCATATTAAAAAATTAATTTAATTTAATATCTTAAACTGTTAGGTAATATATAATAAATATGATTTTATAAAAAGCTCTAGAAAAAATGAGTTCGTTGCAAAAGTAGATGCTTCAAATATTAGATCAATAAAGAGGGAGACAATAGAAGGTAAAGGGTTTGTTGGAATGCTTGGTGCTGCAGGAGTCAACAAGCATGGATACATACATGGGAGGGAGAAGGCACAATGCTTGACACAAGGGGAAAACATGGAAGGAGAGAACAAGGTGAAAATAGAAGGCTTTCCTTGAAACTTTGAGAATGAAAAGGACAAACTGCACAGGTAGAAGTAACATGGCGATTGGAGCAAGCATGTCGATATTTTATAAGAGATAGCAAAATATGCATTAGCCCTTGGAGATCTTAAACGCTAAAAACATTACAGAAAATGGATGCACTTTATGCTAGTTTAACAGCTCTGATATCTCTTATATCTGCTCATAGCATATTGAAAAGACTGAAATGTTTTTAAAAGTAAAATTTTCAATACTATCAACAAGAGGAATTTGATATTTTAAAAATGATTTATTATTATTATTATTATTATCATGTAAGAAGGTGAGAAATTTCATATTTTATAACATATAAAAAAACAATAAATAAAATAAAAAATATAGTAAAACGACTAAAATATCCATGGAAGTAAAAAAAATCAAAATTAGCCTTATGGGGCTTTTTTGTCATTTCCCAGAGGTTTTTTCAATAATAACATCTAGATCAGGGATGATTTGATTTTTGACTAAATATAAATAAATAAAAAAGAACAAGCATGTGTACGACACTTAGTAGCACGTGGGAGGCGCCAATGCATCACACACCACCTCTCATTGTTTTTTTTTTTTTTTGCTAGCCCTTTTATAAAGTTTTATTGGTTTTCAATTTCATCATTTAATTTAAATTGATGGTGTTATGTTTTTCAATTCAGCTCTCATTGTTTTGATTTCTATTTTTTTTCTTGGCTCTTTTGTAAAAATTATTATTCTTTTAAATTTCATCCTTCAATCAAAACATTGTTTTTATTTTTTATGTCAATTTTGATCTTCATTCTTTTGATTTTTTTTGTCTTTTTGCTAAATTGATTTTTTTTTTAATTTCACTCTTCAATCAAATATAAAATGGGATTGGACTTTAATATTTGTTCATCATTCTTTTAATTTATATTTTTTAAATTCTTTTGTATAATTGAGATTATTTGTTCAATTTTATCATTTAATATTTGATTGATTAGGAATTGGACTTCACGATTTTTTTTAGATTGGATGCTTCAGATCTAATAACCCGAGTCATGAGTTTAAAAAGTTAACACGATTTTTTTTTAAAAAAAACCTTTATAATCTTTTTTATTTTTTTATTGGGTTATTTTAATATTATTATTTGGGCTACAATTTAGTGAGATGCTAACTTGGGTTAGTTTGACCTTAATTACTATGGTTATAGATTTATCATACTAACTCGAGTTGACCAAAATTAATTTATTTTCTTACTCCATGTCAATACTTTAATATCATTATTTACACATAAAAAATTAGTGCAATCCCGTAACAATGGACGAATACTGAAGCTAAACTATTTTAAACAAGGGACATCATGCAACCATGCTGGCAACCCCTATAATATGTTGTCAAAATAATATCAGATAAACCATCTAGGAGGAAGACCCAATGATAAGAGCTTGGGATTAAGAGATTTGCTCTCTTTATGATTTTAGATTCGAGCCTTGTAATTACTTATATAATGGTCATTGAAGGTTTACATGGTCGTTAACTTCAAGGCCCGTGGGATTAGTCAAGGTATACGCAAACTGACCCGGACACCCACATTAATAATAATAAAAAAAAGCATCATACAACAATTTAATTTTTGAACAAAAATGAGCATCCTAAGCATTACTCTTCTATTATCTATCCATAAACATTATGCCTGGTTAATACTTGCTTTCTTCAAAGCCATCATTAGAAACTTTCTCCCTCCATTGCCATGTTTGGCAGGGATAAAAAAGAAGAAGAAGATTTACACTTCTTAGTTTCTAACACACGCCCCATTTTCTATTATAATTTTTGTACACCTATAGTCTCATCAATCTCTCTTCTTGATAGATGAGCATATTGCGATAACCATATGTTACTTTCTCAAGACTGAACATGAAAAAACACCTTGGCGCCATAGATGGACTTAAATGGGAATTCTTACAAGTTCCAACAAGATTTCTTTAATTTCATTTGATTGTTCAGCAATATTCTTCCCCCCTTCAGAGCTTTTTTATATTGAAAATGATTTGAAAATACTAAAAAATATTAATTTAAAAAAATATATAAATATTTTTAATTCTTTTTAAAAATATTTTTAAAAAATAAAAACAAAAAAACCTCGAGCATCCATTTTTTGCATTGAGGAGAGGAAAAATGCAAACGATAGCTTGTTATTCCTACACTCCCTTTTCCCCTCTCTGACATACATCAGCATCAATGCAGCACATTCCTTCAGATATAAAAATATTTGCGAAGTTTGAATGATTAAAAACTATTCTACCAGTTTTAAACTCAATCAATAATATACTACGAAAAAAGTGCACAAGCGGTGTCGTGGTGTAGTTGGTTATCACGTCAGTCTAACACACTGAAGGTCTCCGGTTCGAATCCGGGCGACGCCAATCTGGTTTCGATTTGTTTGAATTACTTCTTGGTTTTGTTTAAATGCTAAAAGTAACACGCTGTTGTTATCATTTTTTTTTTCGGGCTTTCTCTATCATATTTTCATTTAAATTCACTACTGATATATATTTTTTTTCCATAAATTTTCGAATATTCGTAAAATCCTAAATTGAACTGTCAGCTGCAAAATGCCAGGCCACAACAGCATTCTTGTGATGCAGGCAGGGTGTGGATCTTATAAAGATGGGCCATCATTACCGTTTGCTTTTAGAAAACCTTTAATATCATCATATTGGAACAAAATTAATACTCTTTTTAGTCGAGATTACACTTCATAAGTTCGTAGGATCAACTCAATACGGCAATGCCTATTTTATAATGATGGACATCATTACCATTTGCTTTTACCAATTTTTTAAAAATATTCTTAATCAAAAATATATTAAAATAATATTTTATTATTTCTTTTCCATTAACCCAACAAAATTATAAAAAAATTAAATTTATATTTTTCAAATAAAAAATAATTTAAAAAACACTTTTAAAAAATATACTCTACCCTAAAAATAAACACCATGCAACCTAAACACATACTGATATATTATCATAATTGTTAAATTAGTTATTGTTTCTGGAAGTGTGATTATAGTTATTAAATTAATTATTATGTTTAGGAGTGTAATTGCGGTTGTTTTTTAATTGTTTTTTATTTAGAAATATATTAAAATAATATTTTTTTTTATTTTTTAAAATTATTTTTTTGATGACATCTTCACCAAAAGTCTCTCTACTTCTCGTTTTAAAACTCTCAGAGGCCACCACTGCATCATTTCTCATTCCAGAGCAAGCAATATATCCTCTCTTTCTGTCGGGAAGTCAGGCAAGGCGTTGCCCTCTTGTTTGCTAAGCCTTTCGAGGCTATCTCTCTTCTAGTGATAAGATAAGCGAAGCTAGTTCCATTGAGCAGTTTCTCTGAATTCCCTTCCTTCTGCATCGCCTTACAATTCTTATACATTAAAATAATTTAAAAATATTAAAAAACATTAATTAAAAAAATAAAAAATTTAAAATTTTTAAAAAATATTTTTGAAATATAAAAAAACAATTAAAAAATTAAAAATAAAAATTTATTGTAAATCAAATTTTTAGTTACATTAATTTGATAAGATCTAAGTTCATATAATTACATTTCCAATGATTTGACTTAATGAATTAATAATTCAAATATATTTTTTCGAATCCGTATGCCTATTATTATTAAATGCCAATTTGTTCGCCAAGTTTTGATTGCCCTTCAAAAATAAAACCACTTCACTACCCTACCTGCTCTCTCAAGTCTCAACTGGAGAACCTCTCAAGAGCGGGAGTGTCGTGATTTTTTAGAGAGAGAAACAAAAAATGGAAATCTCTCCCTCAACAACACAAGAATCTCTTAATCTAAACACAATTCGCAGGTCTCTCTCTCTATCTTGTATTTTGTGTGTATATACATTCAAATTCAAAATAAAAATAAAAAACTGTTTTTTTTTTTTTTTTTCCCAGTCGAATAAATGAACTTGAAGAAATCTACAGAGATTGCAATGCAGATGGTTTCTCCGAAATAAACTCTTCTGATTCTGATGAATTAATGAAAGATTCCGCTCATCAACTAGTGGTAATTTTGTAATTCTCTCCACTTTCCCTGTCCAATCCTGTTGATTTATATGAATTTTATTTATTTCTTATGCATATGTTTCTTTTTTCTTTTTGATTTGTTGTTTCAAATGTGATCGTTTTCTTCGTACAGAGCAAAGTGAGTCAAACCGTAACCGAGTACTCCGATTTCAGTTTCCTAGGCATTGAAGATTTAGGTAATTCTCTATTTCTCCGTGTATTTTTATTTTATTTTAATCGCATAGTTTTATTTTTTATTATTACTTCTTTTAAAAAAAAATTGGCTCGTGATTGTTTGATTTTTAACCAGGAAATTTGTTGGTGTAGATGCATACTTAGCACACTTGAAAGAGGAGCTTGACGCGGCAGAGGCTGAGAGTGCAAAGATCTCTAATGAAATTGAGTTGCTCAATAGAACATATATGGAAGGTAAAAAATTATGATATTTATATTTTGAAATACATTTATAACAAGTTTAAAATATTAGAGAAACTGAGATTATTTGTGATTTTTTGCAGATTCTAGTGAACTAGAGAGTGATCTTGAATGGATGAAGTGTTCATTGGATTTAATTTCTTCACAGCGGGTAATTTGGAAATCTTTGAGCTAGATTTTTTTTACCTGATTTAATGGAAATGACAGCAATTGATAGGTTTTTGTTGAATTGATTTGAATTCAGACTTTTTGATACTTTACAAGTGCTTGTTGTGAAACTAGTGACTTTTATTGTTATGTGCTTTCTTTTTGTTCGTGGAGAAAAGATTCACTGATAATAATGTTGTGGATTGTATGCTTATGCTTAATTTTATGGAGGTAAAGGCCACGATAATGACTGCAAAATGTTTGATGACATAAAATTTTTGATGATTCAAAGGGGTTTTCTACACAACTAATTGTAGAGTAATCTTGTCTGGTTAATAAATAAATTAGTCTTCCTTATTATGTGGGATTTTCTATTCTTTTTTGAATGGATAGTTTGGACTTTTGTGGAAATTAGTGGATATCATGTACCAGAAAAGGTGAAATTAAATCTAAAGACTAAGAGGGGGAATGACAAAAATTCACTGCAACTCTGACTGTGTAAGTGAAACATTATCCTTGATGGTGTTTAACAAGTTTCTTCAGCAACAGTCTTACTGTGTAATTCCATGTCTTCTATCACTTCACTTTTCAGATTATCTGAGGAACTAATCACAACCCTTAGTATCTCATTTTTACCCCCACCTTTTGGTAGGATCGAGAGAAAGAAAAAGAAGATGAACAGATGGAGCACTTCTCAAGTGGAGAAAATCAATCAAATTTGATAAACACAAATGAAGAAAACAAGTTTGAGGTATTGATAACTTGATTCTTAAGTTTATCCTTGTTTGCAACTTGAGAATTATAATAGCTGAAATTACATGGACAGACTAATGCATTTGTGCAATTACTAAGCTATGAGGTTCCGAAAATGAATCAACTGGTTTCTGTATCATGCCTGATTGACTTGGCACCAGTGAATGCTATTGGGATTCTTCCTATTACATTTCAGTTATGAGTTTCAATGGTGATGAACCTTAGAACTTCAAAATGCAATACCAGTCCTGCCTGTTTCACTCACCAATTATCTAACTTTTTTTTTTTTTTTACCTTGAATTCATTTCCTTGAGCAACTATTCATTGATAGCATTTCATGAGTATGTCTGCTTGCATTTCAGATTTTGAAGCTCGATAATCAGATTGAGGAAAGCAAAAGGATTTTGAAGTCCATGCAGGATCTTGATTCTGTATGCAAATGGTAACTCTATTGGTTTAGACTTTACTTATTTGCTTAGATTTTTTTTTCTGCACCTGTCATGTATAAGGTTCTCTTTTCACTGTTGTCAGGTATGATGCCATAGAACAAATCGAAGATGTATTGTCGGGTCTGAAAGTCATTGAATTTGATGGAACCTGCATTAGATTGTCATTGCGGACTTATATTCCAAAACAAGATGTGTTGTTCCTACAGAAGATTGAAGAAACTAATGTGCAATATGAAATAAACCATGAATTTCTCATAGAAGTTACCAATGGAAGTATGGAGATTAAGAATGTTGAGGTATGAGTAACTAAAATCTCTCCAAAATTATGAATTGTCTTTCCTTATTCTTCCTATGCATCTTGTTTCCCAAAGAAGGAAAAGAAAAGGAATCTTAGATAACACATTGATGCTAAAAGTTTTTTAGCATTACAATGTAAACTGAATGATATGTGGTGAGCTAATGGTTTGGTCTAAGAAATCTAATCACCATAAACGAGCATTCTATAATATAAATGTATCACAATGGGTACCTTTTCAGTTATGGAACATTTTACACTGGACTTACTGGGTTGCCCAAATGGTTTTTGGGTGTTATATGGTCTCCAATGTTTGTGAGGCTGGCTGTCCATCCTTTACCGTGACATGTGATGGCTAGGTAATTTAGGGGTGTCCTAGGCATCTGAATTACTTATTTGTATGCTTTATGTTTGCACAATCAATTCAGTAAAAATGTTTCAGCAGATAGGAAGATACCATAACTGCGTAACAAGAAGCTACATCCTTATTAGCAATTGATGCAACAGAATGTGTTCCCAAGTAGATCCAGTTACAGAATAATAGAAAATAGCAAATGAAGGAAGATTTGAACTACATTAAATTGTACAGTATTTATACAAGGCTATACCATCCTTATTGTTGATTCCACCCCCTTTCTCTCTCAAGTTTTCATTTTGGCATTCAAACTCATTAAATCTCATGTGAATAGGCAAGAGATATGGAATGGCCAAGATAGTCCATGTTTTGTATTTGTCAAAGTTAGTTTAGTTTCCTCCACATTCCCCTCACTTGTTACATTTCTTACCACTTTTTGGATTTTGTTTATGTTTTGTAGTTTAACTTTTGCTCCTTTAAGCTACCATATTCTGGCTTTTGTATAAGTTTGATATGACATGAGTTGAGTATTAGAACTGAAATACAGGATAGATGAAATGCATCTCGTATCAAAGTTTTTGAACTAGACAGAAAGTTGACTGCACCAGTTGCATTTCTGTCAGTAAAGTGTTAATGTGCAGTCTAAAGAACTTTATATTCTGAGATAATCTGTGGACAAAATTAGTATGAACTGAAAGCATACAAGTCTTTTTTCGTAGTCTAGTTAAAATATGGAACTTAAATTTTAGCTTCATAAAACTTAAATCTGAATATAAATCTGAATTGAGCAAGTGAATAGATTTCAGATATGTAATTTAATGACATTTGGAAACGAGTTAAGGCTAATAGGCATAGACCAAAAACTCAAACGTCTCACATGTAAAGAATGCAAAGGACCCGAGCATAGATTTTCATGCACTTCTAAATGCTGTGTAGCAATTTGGCTTTAGGATCTTACTCCTTTCAAATGCCTGCTACCATGCCATCTTGATTTTCATTGGTTGATCAATCATTGGATGATCTTATGATGCTCTTCTTAACTTATTGTTTTCACGCAGATGTTTCCCAATGACATATATATAGGAGACATTGTTGATGCTGCAAAGTCTTTCAGGTTTGTACTGTTTGGTATTTCTCACTTTTTAATGTCGAAGGTTTCTTTGTTCTTCCTCTTTTCCCTTTTAATGCTGATACATATTCTTGGAAGATGGAGTGAAGATTTCTTATCCATCTTAACTTAAACTTGATATGTTACTTGAAGAACACACTCACGGAGTCTTAAATGAGAATATTTTTGTGTTATTTGCTGTGAGATTTTCCTTTAGGTTCATTGAAACATAGTCTTGCAATGTCACAGGCAAATGTTTTTGCACTTGGCATTGATGGAGACAAGCTCTTCACTGGAGTGGTTTGTAAGAAAAGCTCAAGATAGAATTATTCAGTCTACTTTGAGACGATTGGTGGCAAGGAGTGCAAGTACATCCAGGTGAGAGTGCTGTGCTTGAGCAAAAGTTATTAGAACTTGAGGTTCTGAAATAATCTCAGATGTGAGAACAAATTCGTCAAAGCATTTGCAGGTTTAGAATAACTAAATTTGAATTGCAGGCAATCCATTGAATACTTGGACAGAGATGAAATAATAGTTGCTCATATGGTTGGGGGTGTTGATGCTTTTATGGAAGTTTCTCAGGGTTGGCCCATAACAAATTCCCCATTGAAATTGGTATCTCTCAAGAACTCAAATCACCATGCAAAGGAAATTTCATTGGGCTTTCTCTGCAAGGTTGAGGTGAGCATTTTTGTCTTCTTCCTCGTTTTTCTATTCTTTTTTGGGATGAAAGAGGTGAGCATTTTGTTTCTTGCTCTTCAATATTTTTTTGGATGAAATAAAATGGTCTCGTATGTTCAGAAGTTTTGATCTCTTATAAGTATAGTGCCTTTTTCACCTAACTCTTAATTTGATATCTGTATTACTTCCCCCAGTCAGTCAATTTTCACATTTCTACCTACATCTTGTCATGCATTCTTTAATCTTTTTTAAGTTTTGCTTCTTATGCTAATCAGAACATAGTCGTGTTTCTGATAGATTGCAATTTGATTGAAGATCTATGTATAGATAAGACTCATAAGCATGCTAATAGTAGGCTATTGACAAGTGCTTTTAATAATGGTGGTGGTGGTGGTGGTGTAGAAGTAATCTTTGAAAGGTTCAGGTTTGTTTGAACATATTGGGTGCACGTATTCAGCAAGGTATATATGGGTGTATATTCATGGGGTTTTTGCTGATTTTCCGTTGGTTGTGTAATTTTCAATCATAGGAAGCGGCGAACTCCTTGGATGTACACATGCGGCAGAACTTGTCAAGCTTTGTAGACTCAGTTGAAAAAATTCTTGTAGAACAAATGCACTTGGAACTGCATTCAGATGGTACTCCTAGCGTATGACTACCACTGCACTATTTGGAGACCTAATAATGCATGGACCCCCGGGTGTTTGCTCAGATATAACTTGAAGCCATAAACATGCCTGTAGAAGTGTGTCAAGTCTCTTCAGAAATCGTTGTGGATGTTTCCAAAACGATATCCTCTCCGACACAAGCTTCCATATATGAATATATGCTCAATTTTACTTATGATGGTTTTCACAAGCACGCTTTGCGTTTCATGTTTCATGTTTCATTTTTCGTGAACAACATGCCGAAGTTTTGCTTGATCATATACTTTGGCACTCAAGAATCATGCTATCTTGGATCCATGATTCTTGATACTGTTTCCTTTCCTTGTATGTTTGCTCAACCTACAGTTATTTATTTGTAATTTCTGTCTAGGTTTGCAAAACACCATTTCATGTGTTCTTGAGTCTTCGATCTGGTCTCATTTTGTATTCTCAGGAGTTTGTTGTAATGGTGATAGCGCTTGAAATGATCTTTTTTATTCACAGTACATGTGGTATGTTTCGCGACAAGGACAGATAGGTCAGATGATATTCTAAAATCTTAGATGTTCGGGAATGGTGTTTTTATAATGGCTTGGTATAATAATCCTAGTACCTGTAAAACAATTTTATTTTGGTGGATTTAGGGATCCTTAATGTTTAAGTTAATATTTGTATAGAAAATATAATAAATATCCAAAAGAGTATCAGATCCTAAAAACAATGTTATTTGTTAATAGTGCACATGTTGATAATAAAAAAATTATAAACTTTCAATGATAACACTAATAAAAAATAAATATGTTGTATACATGTATAAATAATGAATATCCCTTATATAAATACTTTTTACATGTATATTAATACAATGAAAATATAATAGATTAATGGGGTAAGATCTAGGTTAAAAAGCTTGGGTTAGTCAAATCTAAAAAGTTAGGTGTTGGATTTAAACCATAAGTCGGGGAAAGTCTAGACTCATAAGATTGGGTTAAAGCTTAAAGACCTAAAAGGCGTGAGGCTATGTGTATGGTGTTCGGTCCAAGCATGCACCTAATACTTGAGGGGTTGGGCCAAAAAAGTTAAGGAGTGTGATAGATACTTGGGGCAAAAAAATGTGATTTGTGTCTAAACTTGATTTTAGAAACCTTCTAGGGCCTAAATTTTCTTTAAAATAAACTTAGATTAACAATAAATATTTAAAAAATACTATAAATTCCGGTACATTACATAGAATAGAGAACACCAAAATTATTATATATTAAGGATTAAATAGGAATTGCTTATTCTAATTAAGGGGTTGGCAAAGCCTCCAAACCATAGAGGGAGGTCTTGTAATTTATAATTTTTATTTTACTCTATTTTTGTCTATATTATATAGGTGCTTGTACCGTGTCATAAGCTGATTTTTTTAAAAATGTAAAATAAATATCAAGGCAATGCTTTAACATCAAGAAAAATAAAAATTAAGACAAGGGTTATTAAATCAATTGAGTTTAATAAGCTTGATTAATTTAATAACTTGAAGAAAAATACAACAATAAATAAAGTGAAAAAATTACTGATTAAAAAAAGATTAAAAAAAACTCGACTTAAGCCCATCTGGATTAGAATGCCAAATATACAACATGGTCATGACATCGAGGTAACCTTATGAAAAATAAATTAAATAAAATCATTAAGTTCAATCAACAAACAACTAAATGCTAAAGGGTGAAATTGAAAAAAAAAAACAACAAAAAAAAAACTTTGAGTTAAATTAGGCAAACATGTTAACCTTGTGATCATGAGTATAAGATTGAAATAACCTCATATAAATGAAACTAGAAAAAATAATGAAGACCGATTCCTAATCAATCAAACGCTAAGAGATAAAATTGAAATAAAAAATTGATTTTAAAAAAAATTAAATGTTGAAGGATCTTATCTGATAACGAAAAAAATAATTAAATGAGAATGTGATAACCTCATAGAAAATAAAATGAAAAATATTTAAAGCTTAGTTTGCAACATACAAAATATAGAAGGACTAAATCGAAGAAAAAAAATATAGTACAAAAAAGATTGAATAAAACTAGACACAAGTCCACTCGAGTCAACATGTAAGATTTGCAACGAGGTTGTGATGCTGAGGTAATCCCATCAAAAGAAAATTAAATAAAACTATGAAGGTTAATTACTAAACAATCCAATGTTAAAGGGTGATATAATTTGTATTATTTTAAAATTCAATGAAAAATACAAAAGAAAACAAATAAAAAAATAAAATCTCAATCTCCAATTAAATAAATGATAAAGAATAAAGTTGAAAAAAATGATTTAAAAAAAAAAACAAATCTGGACAAATCTTCTAAATTTGGATCAATCTTTTAATTTCACAACTCGTGAAATTTTAGTCTTTGGCTCAACAAAAAAGCTTAACACTCAACCAATTTAATGTTAAATGATGGAACTAGAAAGAAAATATCAATTTTAAAAAAAATAAATTAAAAAAATAGCAATCAAAAGAATAAGGATTGAATATGATATAAAAAAACAAAAGAGGGTGAAATTGCAAAACAAAAAATATATCTCAAATAAAACAAATAGTAATCAAAAAAATAAGGACCAAACATAACATGTGAAAAAACTAAAAAAGGGTTAAACTGAAAATAAATTCTAATTTGATATATCATTTCATATAAAACAAATTGTAATCAAAAGAATTGAAATCAAATTCCAATGAAAAAAAATAAATGAAGGGCTCCCCTTTGAAACTCTAAAGGGTCATCGTGATAATCAAGGAGAAGAGATAAAACAAGGGGGAAAATAGACTATCTTAGCCGAGCCAATTTCTTGTAGGACACACATGCCACCATATTATGGACAGGTTGTCGATATCTTCTAAACATCATCGTAGATGGTAGTGTTTGGTAATCGGACAATGCCCTAAGTACTGCCTAAAGAGCATAAACGTTGTCCACGTGTTAATCACTTTTTTTTTTTTTTAATAATATTCATATTTGTTAAGCTACCAAATTTCCCCTAACTAAAACTGATAATAATGAAAAACAACAAAAGAAAAGGATGAAAATGACCTTAAGATAACAACTTAATTTTTTTTAAAAAAAATTTCAAGGATAAATCTATGGTTTCACATTAAAAAAAAAATAAAAGCCAACAAAGCCCCTCCATAAAGCTTAAACTTTTTGTTCTTAAGAGTAATTAGATCATTTTACTATTTTGAGAAAAAAAATAAAAGACCAAAAAACCGTTTTATGCTAATCTTTTTTAAAAGGTAAATATGTCTTACATTGGGTTAGGTTTGAGTCGGGTTTTTTATCAGGTTTGACAATATCCGTACCTTGTCAATTACCCATAAGGTAAAGAAAATATCCATACAAAACTTACTCACTCAGGTCGATATCCATTGGATTCAGATTAAACTATCATCTCTATTTTTTATGACTTGATTGTAATAATTTCAAGTGGAATGTTTCTTTAAATATCATAAACTCTATTAACAAAAGTAATAGCTTAATTATGAATGTAGGGATTCCATGAGAAAATAGTTATAAAAATTACATTTATCTCGTGTTTAAAACTCAAAATTAACTTAAATAGGGATAAGGGAGACTTTTGTTATCTAATAAACTAAACCATTAGGACCTAATTGTCCAAGTTGAATCTTATGTGTGTGTTTTCATAAAAAAAATAATTACAACATGAATTTCTAATGGTATTAGACCAAAACATCTAAAATCACTAAGTAACTTATAACTAGCTATTTGACATGTGCTGTACTACAAGTCGAATATTTTGTTTAAACAAAAAAATTATATATGCAAGCTTTTACAATGTGTTTTTGTATATAAAAAAATCCCAAGTAGAATTCAAAAAGTTTATACATGCATCTAATTAAATAAATCGAGAACTATTTATACAATAAAAAAAAATTATGAAGCTCGATCCCTATCTAGTCGAAGTTAACTTGTTAAACCTGTGACCTTGGTCAGAGGTTCAATTGGGTTCAACAATATTTTTTTTATCTAAATTAAAAACTTATAAAATCGAGAATTAACCAAATATTGAGATGATTGGAAAAAAATCAAACTAAAATAAATTGTGTTGCCCAATTAATATTTAATCAAATATTATATGATGAAATAAAAAAAAATAAGCAAGAAGAGTTAAAGAAATCCAATTGTAATAGATAAAAAGAAAAAAAAAAAAGGAAAACAAGCCCAAGCTTTAAAGCGTGGATGGTCTAGAGCTCCCCAACCTTTAGAAAAAGGCCCAAGTGAGCAGTCCTAGCCTTTTTAAAAAATTTTCTTAAGGGGCAGCAGCCAATGCATTATTCACCATTAATTTTTGAAAAACAAAATAGTAAACGGCACGTCAACTGCCCTGCTTAGATTCCGGTGACCTCTAGTCCCTAGAAAATCTGGCTATGCTACTTTAGACCTAGAAAAATATGTTTTCAATCATAATTTCACCTAAAAAACATCTTGTAAAACATATTCATTGCCTCTAACAACCTAAAAATTAGCTTTAAAACCCATAATTAGCCCAAAATGAAAATTCTTTTTGGGTTATGTCATAACTTGATTCTCAAATCCATGACCGACACACAAACAAGGTCCGCCTCCAAGTTTCCATACTTATAAGAACTAAAACTTATGTACAGACTTTTACCATTTAAATAAACCAGAGTTCTATACAACTTTTGATATCATACTTAAAGTCCATAATATAAACCAACATCTTATGATAAGAGTTAATATAAATATCAAAATTGTGGAGCTCTAACTAAACATAATAAAATAACATTAATTACAATAAAAGGGCAGGTTATAAAGTCTAACAAAAATGACATGCTAACAAAACTATATGCTTAAAAATGATAAATAACGAGAAGTTGAGTTCAATAACTCAGTGAGGGAGTGAGTATCAATTTTGAACTGTCACTCGATTCAATTGCCTATAATCTATACATAATTTCAATGACCCATCCTTCTTCTTAACAAACAACACTAGGGCTCCCCAAGGAGACACTCAGTTGGATAAACTCCTTGTTCAACAAATATTGTACCTGTTCCCTTAGCTCCTTCAACTCTACTGACACCATTCTATATGGTGCTATTGATATTGATTCGGTGCTTGGAACCAAATAAATGTTGAACTCAATCTCCTTATACAAAGATAATCTAGGTAAGTTATTAAGAAAGATATCAAAGAACTCCCTAACTATAGGGACTTGGTCTAACTAGAACTTCATACATCTACCATATATGTTAAGTAACCTTATACCTTAAATAACCTTATACCCCTTTCCACACCATTCGACTCGAGATGACTGATAATATAATCAATGAAAATGCAATCTTATCTCCCTGAAACACTAGCCTAGCTTCTTCATCAAATAGAACAATACCACTTTCTTACCCCAACACTTGATTGAGGCCTTATGCTTTGTCAATCAGCCAATTTTTAAAATCACATCAAAATCAATTATATCTAATACATTTATATCTCCTATAAAAATCTCATCTTTAATCTCTATTCCACAATCCGAATACACATATTCCACTAATATTGATTCATCTAAATGGGTAAAGACTGAAATGAGGGATCCTAACAAAGTTGGTTGTCTATCTAACCTCACAGTGAAATAAAGGGATACAAGAGAATGAGTTGCACCTTTAACAAATAAAACTTTTGCTTTAAAACAGCAAATAAGAAGAATTCATAAAATAATTATGTTAGATGCCTGAGCATCCTACCGAGTCAAGGAAAAGAATTTGGTATGCCTGTGACCTTGTTGTTTTTAGACTCTGTCACCTGTACCTCGACCTCTCTGACCACAACCACCAAATCCTCTACCACTATGAGCCATATACTGGCTTATTGATGGTGCCTAAATACGAGGCTGAACTAAACAAATGTTCTTAGAGCTTATGACTATCTCCTTGAGCACTCATGAATCTTATAACTTATCTAACTATAACCGAAATAAGCCACAATCCTCTTGTAGCACTATACACTAGTACGGCTTCCTTCACAGTGCTGCCATGAAGAACTGTCTCCAGATAGAATAAAAGAGCTACAAGGTGCACTATGAACTGAACTATGACTATAGCTATGAGCACAATTATTACCATTCTGACTATTTGAGCCATTAAGTGAAGATCTTTGTCTAAAACTCCTCAAAACCCATGAGCCCTAACAACCACTTTGTCCCTCGGACAGGCTTGCACTTAATCCTTGCTGTCTAAGAGACTAGCCTTTTTCTTCGGACCTCTTAAACTGGCTTGTAACCATATCCTCTAATTCTCGTGCCTTAATCAACCTGGTGTTATCAATTGTTGAGGAGTAGGATGAAAACACGTGAGATACCATCCCAATATACATCAAGGATTTGAGTCCTCAAATGAACCTCTTCACTCCTTAATGTGTTAAAGATGCTCAACATACCTTAACAGTTGAGTAAACTTCAAATTATACTCATTTACTGTCATGCTCCTTTAAGATAACCTTTCAAACTTGTAGAATCTAACATCCCTAACACTGAGGAAAAGATATGTCTAAAAAACATGGTGTTAAATTCCTTCCATGTCAATTGAGCCTCTGCTGGCCTTGCTTTCTTTCTAGACTCAAACCAAGAGATGGCCACATCTCCCTCCAATTTAAATGATGCTAAACTTATAGCCTAATGGTCTGTACATCCTAAAACTTCACACCGTCACTATATGTCATCTAGGAACCTCTAAACTATCTATCCTAGTAAAGGTAGGAGGTGTTAACTTTATAAAGTCATTCAACAACACATTGAATCTCTAAACGGTGTAGGATGATGATGGTACATCTCTAGCTCTTTACATCTCTATCTCTATCTCTTCAACTTTATCTGGATCCGCATAAACTAATTAAGTTGTTGGAATTCTATAAGGTATTTGGGGTTAACTACTCCTCCATTTATTTCATCAACCAAATTCTCCTCTCTAACTCTAGAGGCTTTTTCTCTACTAGTGGAGGTACCTCCCCAATATGTTGAGGTACGAGTGCACCTCCTTTCCTCATCTACCTTGTAGTCCGCAACTGCACAATAAAGGCATCGTCCTAATCATCATCTACTCCACTAGTACTAACTATTTGTTTATTTCTCAATATTTTCTATAAGAAGTGAAACACCTAAGTCATGCTAGAAAAATAAGATAATAATTATCATATAATTACAGGAAATCATATCTATCATAAAATTTGAAGAGTAAAAAAAGATATGTTTGATGAGAATTCAGAATTTCAAAGATAACGGATAAGACGACATGAGTCCCAATGCTCTATATTTTATGAAATTAATTACTGTTTTTTAACCTAAGGCTTTAATACCAAATTTATCACAACTCGATTCCCAGATCCATGACAGACACATAAGTAAGGCTACCTTCTAGGTTTCCATACCTATACGACCTCAAACTTACATACAAACTTTTATCATTTAAACAAACCAAAGTTTACGCAACTTCTAATATCGTAATTAAAGTCCATAATATAAATCAACATCTTGATACAAAAGTTAATACAAATATCATAATTATAGAGTTCTAACTATACATCACTGAATAACATTAATTACAATAAAAGAGTAGGTTCTGAAGTCCAACAAAAATGACTTGTTAGCTAAACTATACATCTAAAAAGGATATATTATGAGAGGTTGAGTTCAACAACTCAATGAGTAGATAATAACAAAGAGAAACATATATAAATTTGACTTTAGGCTTTTATAAGAAAGTTTCACAAACAAGCCATAATAAGGAATATCACAAGGTAAGTCTCATTAGAATATCAAAATGCAATGAGCATATGACTTCGAATTGTAGGATGATCATTCTGCATAAGTTGTTGACTTCCCCAACCAACTAGGGTTCATAAACGATATGCACAAATATTAACATTACCCTGTTTGCATGGGTATTCTGACTAATATATCAAGAGGTCATATCATAATCAAACTAATAAAATTATATCTCAAGGATTAACTTATGACATTAATCAAATAAGAAGCTATCAAATCAGACATACACATATCTCATATCTAGAATTTAGATTTAACAAATGATCCTGCTTTTTCATAACAAAGAATAATAATCAGTATACATATTATCAAGAAGCATGATCCATTTCATACTAACAATTCAAATATTTATACTATTTCATATGCATGTGAAATATTATCCACTCACTTGACTCAAAAGCAGAACAAACACATCAACAAGTATCGAAAGAAATTCTACTGATGTTTAGCAAGTGGAATATTAAGAACATCTGAATACAAAAAAGGACATATTCATAATAAACTTGAAAGGAATGTAAATTCAATTTAATACACTCAACTTAGAGTTTAACTTGTAACCTTATACATTTAGGAATCAAACAATTTTTTTTCCAAAAAAGCAAAAAATCAAACAGTTTCCCGAAATCTAATTCAAAAGAAAACAAATCATAAAACTTGATACTAATTCACTAACAAACCTCAACTATTCTTCAAAACCAATCTGAAAAACTGAGATTACATCTAAGGACTAATATGAGTGTTTCTCATGATTGTAGGGATCACATTGTAATTTGTCAAATTGAAGGACCAAAATAAAAATATCATAAGTCCATAACTATACTGAATTTTACCTATATTTTATCCTAAATCTTGTACAAAATCTCAAATTTTGCTATAGGGGCTAATATGTAAATTTTTCAAAATTTAAGGAATAAAATGTAATTTTAAAAAATAATGGACCAAACTAAAACTTTATCACCCTTAACCTCAAGACACTTATGTCCAATATTTCTAGCAAGGGTTTTTTCATAATTTCTTACACCCAATACATCAATTAAACCAATTAATCTCAAAATCATGAATCATAACAAAATCATCTAATAACATACCAATTAAACCATTACCCACAATAATTAATCCATAATATTTCAATCAACTCATCATTCTAACCCAAAACATAAACTTTAAAACCCTAAATCTTAATAAATTCATAATCTTAATTAATACCAACAATTATACACATCAAAGTATAAATCTTACATTTTAAACTTATTTTCTCTAACCCTCTTCTCCTTTCTTTATCTTCTGTTCTTCTTCTTCATCTTTCTCACTCTCGATTTTCTCTCTTCAAATTTGATCTTCTCTGTTTTTTTTTCTTTTTCTATTTATATTTACCAATTTTTAGGTAAATTATCAAAGTGTCCTCCAATCATTTTTACCTAAAACTTACTCCATAAATGGCAAAGGTATTGTTTTCATTTACTATTAAACCTTTCTTTCTTTATTTCAAAATATTACTGGCTTGAATTTATCATTTCAGACAAATTTAAGGGAAAATAACACCTAAGATAAACTTTTCTTATCAAAAGAAACTCATTAACAGCAAAATCATATTTTTTCGTGCTTAAAATCGGTCCTAACCAAGACTTTTTTTCTCTACCATCGAAATGCAACCACTTTCTTTCTCCTCTCTTAAACTAGGAACTATAAAATAAAGATAACAAAGTTTTAGACCAAAAATGAATTTCATAATTTTTTAGGGATTGGAAATTCATAATCTGAAAAGGTGGAGGACTAAAGTGAACATTTAACCCCAAGTTTTTAAAAACTACCTCTTTTTGCTACCCTTTTCAGCTTAGCTCCTTGCCTTTGAATCTTGTCATTCCTTAATAAATGTGCTTTAATTGGTCATCATTTTGGGTCTATACAGGTGTAATTAGAATGATTTGTCTCTAGTTGAACAATGGCATGAGAAACAATATTTTTCTCATGCCTTTTAGAATGTTATTAAACTCGTTATAATGTAAGGTTTGGATTGCAGGTTGGACAGATTAACCTAAATCAATTCAAGTTTTTTTTTTTAAGTCAAATATTTTTAAGCAAAAAGAAACATTTAACACATTTCAAACACTCCAAAATTGAGGAAGCACTCAAACCATAATCTCATCCCTAAATTATACTAAAATCCAGTTGTTTTTATTTTGTTGTTTGAATCGTATAACATGATTGCCGCTGCCATTGCACGAACCATCCCCTACTTAGATACCGTTTGTTTTCGTGGTTGCTTTTGTGTTTGAAGCCAACCACGAAAAACACATGTTTAGTAACGGCTGAAAACTAAATTCAGTTGTGTGGGACCCAGCAATTCCTGCGTTAAAAACACAAGTCACTGAAAGCAGCACAATGCTACTTTCAGTGTGGAGCTCTAGAGAGCTCCATTGTACACTTAAAAGTGCACAGTGGAGACATGTTCCACCATTCACTTTTAAGTGTACAGTGGAGATATGAACCACTGTTCATGTGAATAGTGGTGCATGATTCTGGTCAGACCAGGTCCGATCCAAAGCTAAATACATTGAACCGGGTCTGACCCCATAAAAAAATTAAATTTTATTTTATTTTTAATTGTGTTTTATTGATGACATAGTATTTGCAGAATTTGATCGCAATCCCTATTTTATCCTGATTATATTTTATCTAATGTTGTTGCACACTTAAGAAACCAAGAAAAATATAACATTGTCGGATGTATTTCATACGTGATGAAATTGTAGATAGTTTAATTGATATTTTATATAAAGTATTATTTATTTTATGATATAATAACAATAGTTAAATCTACAATATTTAAATTAAAAACTATCAATATATATAACATGAATTTGAAAAGCAATTTTTTAATCAAACATATTAAACTATTTTTTGTTCAACCTTAAATTCAATTATAATTTTAACCAAACATATATAAATACCAAATTAATTTCAATTAAAAATATTTTTTATAAAATATTTTTTTTTCAAACTATAACAACAAAAATTATCACAGTAACAAACTCTTTACCCTTAAAAAATCACCAGGCGGGAAAAAGACAGATGTTTTTAAAATTTCACTCCAGAGTAAAATAAAAAGGGAAAAAGAGCCAAACAAAACTCAGAAAGGCAGAACACAAATTCAGAGAGAGAGAGAGAGAGAGAGAGACCCTTCAAATGAAATCCAAAAGAGAAACGACAGTAATCGAAATCGAAGACACAGACGACGATGATTTCCTTTCTCAAGTTGCTCAAGCTGAGTCCGAAGCTCTCTCCGCTTCCAACATCAAACGCCGCAAAATCACCACCGTAGGTTTCAACGAAAACCATGAGAACACCAAAACCACGACAAAGATGATCAAAGTGAAGGACGAATACAAAAATGAAGGGGACTACATGGCAGCTTTAAAAGGAAGTAAAAGTACTTTATGGCAACAGCGAATCAAAGCCGTTGGTTCTTCCAAACTCCCTCCTCCTGATTACAATGCTCGCGGTGGCGGTGGCGGTGGCGGTGGCGGTGGCGGTGGGGCGGTGGCTCCTGAGAAGGTGTGTCCTTGTGGGTTGGGTGTTTGTAATGTTTTTACTGCCAATACTGAAAGGAATCGCGGGCGGGATTTCTACAAATGCCCTCAAAGACAGGTAAAGATTCGTATCCTGACCGTGCGTGTATTACATTCGTACGCGTTAAAACTGAGTTTTCTTTGTTTTTGCTTTTGTGTAGGAAAGTGGGGGCTGTGGATTTTTTCAATGGTGTGATGAATCTCCAGCGGAAAATAATGGTGGTGGGTTCGGTGGGGGTGGGAGCCATGGTTCTGTGTCTAATTCTGTGTTTCCTGAGCTTCAATGTACATGTGGAGCTGGGTCTTGCTTGATTTTGACATCTAGAAAAGGGGACAATAATGGGAAGCAATTCTATAAATGTCCTGAAAATCAGGTAGGTACCTACTTTTCTTCATATGGAAGATTTTTGGGTGTTTTTAAATTATCCAGTTGTATTCTGGAATTGGGATTTTATTTATTTATTTTGACCGTTCATTTATAAAACCTGATCTGACTTAAAATTCAAACTGGTGACCCTGTTGTCTTGGAGTCTGGCAACCGGATTTTTTTTTTTTTTTTTAACCAAAACAACATAGTTTCCTGTTTTTGTTGTATAATTTTTTTTAAACCTTCTGTCCGTGGTTTGACCTGGCGTCCTGGCCAACTAATGACTCAATCCTTAGATTGGGTTGGACCCTAGGCGGGTCTTATAACCATGGTCCATGCTTCATGGTTGTTTCATAATGGAAAGAAGGTAATTGTTGGTGCAAAAGTGGATTTTGTTCGAACAGCTTATAATTTTAATTGTCTACCAATGTGAACTGCTTCGTGTCTTGGATTTCTTCTTTGCTGTTGTGAGCCTTAACAGAGAGAGTTGAAGGACAAGGAAGGTTTGAATGTTAAAAGAGTGTATGATGGAAAAGATGTAGGTGAAAGATAATCAAATAAACATTTGTTAGTGGTAGATATGAGTACATATATTAGGTTTAGTGGTTGATGTGGCTGTGATTCAGTAGATGGTGGTAACAGATGCATTGCTCTGAATGTGCGTAATAAGCAATGGAGGCATTGTTGTTGTTGTTGTAGGCAGTGAACTTGTGGTTGTGGCTTGTTGAGAATGATAAATATCGAAGGGATTTTGAAGCGAGTGTTTATAGTTATTGTGGAATAAGATTTCTTTTGTGAATTTTCACGGTTGTTTCGTAGTGAATAGTAAAGTATTTGCAGTTCAAAATGTGACCATTGTTTGTATATCATATGCTATATGTGCAGGCATTATAAGTTTATAACCGCTTCATGTCTCAGCTTTCCCCTTTTACTGCAAAGAAATCTCAAAGCACCCTTTAATTGTCCTTCATGGTCTTTATTTTTTCTGTTCTAATTCAATGGAAAGCCATAGTTCTATATCTTTTTCTCCTGTGAGGTCATAATGATGAAGTGCATTTCAGTGCCTGTGGATAAGAAGAAAAGTATACATTAAAATTGGAGTCAGTGGACTTGTGATTGTGACCTGTTGGAAATGGTTAATTTGATGTCAATTTCAAAGAAGTTTACAGGTCAGATAACCATTATATGGCACGAACTGTTAGCTGACAATTCTAAGAGCTCACTGGCATATTTCATAAATGCGATTAACATAGATGAAAGCAGTGGAATTTCTTTGGCTATGGATTGTTGACTATGCAAGTTTTCTATTGTTTGGGAAATTGTTTACTGGAGTTCATGTGTGAAATATTTGACAGGGATGGTTGTTGGTGAAAAAGGCACCCCGAGAAACAGATCCTCTCTTTTTCATTATAATTTTTTTGCTGAATTGTTTATGCATGCTTGGGATAGACTATACATGCTGTAAATTAAAGTCTAACGTTTCTCATTTTGCCATTTGGTGGTTCAATGACATGATCTGATCCCCCCCCCCCCCTACTGGAACAATTGGTGAATTGGAATGCTGTAGACAGAGCAGCTTTATCTGATAGTCATGTGCTTTTGGTTGCTTTGCAGGGAGGTTGTGGTTTCTTCAAATGGTGCGATGATAATACTGCGTCAGCTGGTCTTCAAGCTAGTGCTCCCAAGGTCTACTTCAACATGAATGACTCCAGCAACAAAAGCCTTGGTGCAAGAACCGGATCTTCCTGTTTCAAATGTGGCAAGGAAGGCCACTGGGCAAAAGATTGTGGCATGTCTACGTCTGATTCTCCTGCTACATTTGGAGCAGGTTCTGGTTCATCTGGTACTTGTTACAAATGTGGTAAGCCAGGGCATTGGGCAAGGGACTGCACTTCTAGTCAAATATAAGAATGTTCCCCAGCAATACTAATCGTTTTATGCTTGTATTTCTTGGATCACTTTGCTGTAGCTTAACTAGTTACTACGAATCAGGGTACTTTGCTTTTGGGTAAAGCCAAATATCCCACCCTCTACATGGCGGCAGGCTTTACATGAGACTGGTTGTTTGGAACTTTCATTTTGCTATGCAAAGATTTCCTATGACCTCATGGATCCAATTTTTGAAAGTTCCCTGTCTATGAATTGAGTAGATTTGTAATTACTTATGCCTCTTAATTCTGATTACATGTCAAATCTAACTTGTTTACGAAAATATTACCACTTTAGAATCTGGAGAGGAAAATTCTTTATAGTCTTGTTTTCTCTATGAATGTTGGTCTACGAGTCATTACACCTGCCTTGGTAGCACTGTGAGTGACATTTTGCTTCTAGCTTCAAGCTATGTTCTTGGTGCCTGTTTGTAGACAACTAGACACATTGCAATTAAGTAGCACATGCTCTAGCCAGAACCTATAATTACATGGAGGGAACAATTTGGATGGAGGTAGCCTCATCTTCTATAAAGGCATTGGGCTCTAGTAGCATCACCTAATTTTCAGATATAATGTTGAGAAGAGGATCCAAGATCCCTCAGTTCTTTCCATTGTAGCCATTGTACATGATGGCATTAGACATAACTTTTGTTTTATCCACCATCAAACGATAAACAAAACTTTCAAAAAAAAAAACTACAAGTAAAACCTTTGTGTATCATATAAGTTCCTCAAATAGCAATTAAAAAATCGAAATCAAGTTGAAAAGCCATGTTGAAACTCCCTCATGGTATCATTGTTGATATGCTCACCTGCGTACCAGTTAAGTCTCTAGCACGATTCAAGCGTGGCAATTAATAACCTGTGATCCTCAATTTGCTAAGTTAAATCTCAAAAGGGCAAATGAAAACTACAACATTAACTGCAGAAGGCTCCTCGTTGCAAGGCTTCGAAGTGGCTAGGACTGATGGTGATGATGATGATGCAGTAGTGGAGCTTCGTTGTCTTAATTTACGAAGTCATAATAACTCCTTCGCTGTCGGGTTGTTTCTGGGATCTTGTAATGGCTTAGTGTTCCAGCTACTATAGAGTCCCAATTATGCATGAATCTTTACACTAAAAGCCAATACATGGAGAATAATTCAAGGCATCTATTCTGGTATTAGCATGGGAGGACACCGTCGAGGTATATTTTTGGATGGGCCTTGCATCGACTGGGGATGCGAGAAAGTGACCATGCTGGAGTGGATATGATTGGTTCATTTGATATAGCAGAAGAGAAATTCATGAAGGTTTTGCCACTTCCAATTCCTCCGAATTATTTTTTAGCAGTTTTGGGAATCTCAGGATTCTGCCTGTGCTTATTTGACAATCGACGACCGCATGGAAAGCTATTTTGAAGCCCAACAAATTGAATAGGTTAATTATTAAATAATTTAATATTAAAAAATAAAATTACAAAAAAAAATCAAGTAAATTATGGTTAACTCGTTAACCCTGTCACCCTATGCACATTAAAGTGAAAATAAAAAGTATGAAGATGTTAAAGAAAAAAATAAAAAAATAAAAATTTTCAAAAGAACCTAAAAAATTATCAGTGAAAGTCAACTCGTGTTAATCTTTTAAATCAATGACTTTTGTTATGAGCCTAGAACCAACTCTATAGAAAGAAAGCTCTAAAAAATAATGCAATAAAATTCTATATCAACAAAATACCGAGGAATAAAATTAAGAAAAAAATGCAAAAAAAAAAATATAAAACAAAAGAAATAGTAATAAAAAAAATAGAAACTAAATTTGATGTAAAAATAATTTGAAATCAAATATTAAGGAATAAAATTGAAAACAAAATTCATTAAAAAAAAATAAAATAACAATCAAAATAATAAGAATCAAATTTAATATAAATATTAAATAAAACCAAATGATGAAGAGTGAAACTAAAGAAAAAAATCAATCAAACAAAGATAAAAAAAAAAATAGCAATAAAAAAAAATGAGAATCAAGTTAGATACAAAATAAAAATAAAATGACACCTTTATATTTTAGCAAGGAGCAGAGAGAAAATAAGGAGGAGAAGAAAACAAATTCATCAGAGCCCAACCATTTCCTTTTCGTGTACACGCACAACACCAATAAAAAAGATA
This sequence comes from Populus tomentosa, assembly GCA_018804465.1. Taxonomy (NCBI): domain Eukaryota; kingdom Viridiplantae; phylum Streptophyta; class Magnoliopsida; order Malpighiales; family Salicaceae; genus Populus; species Populus tomentosa. Next base: position 29,977,917 of record CM031969.1, read on the forward strand.
ATAACGAGACGCTTCAAAGACTGCCCTAGAATGCAACATTTTAGCATGGGACGACACATGCACCAATAACTTTTTTAAAAAATAATATTTATAATTATTAAAAGACCAAATCATACCTAAGTCAACTTGTTAAGCATTAAAAACCCAATTTGAAAATACAAAAAAGCTCGTACATGCAAGCTTGACAAATTTTGTTTTTAAAGGTAATATAGTCTTTATACCATATTTCTAAAATGTAAAAAAATCTAATAGCCCATTATCAGTCTTTTAACAATTTTGCTTGAAATAAAAATATATTCTTTACATTGTGCATATAAAAGAATAAAAATACATGATTGCCAATGATCAACATTTTAAAATATCTTGCTTTAAAAGGTAATATAATCTTTATATTGTTGATTTTAAAATTTTAAAAAATTCTAATTGTCCCCAATCAATCTGACACTGACTATTGACTACATGGAAAAGACCAAATTACCTCTAATATTAAGCTCTTTTTTTTTTATTGGAAGTTTAAAACAATAATTAAACTATTCTCATCCATGATGCATTACATCTAGGAGTATAGGAGTATAGTGAATTAACTATCCCAATTATTTTTATTTTTTTTTTGTAATTAGTCCAGATACAACATAGAAGTGATCCATGTTTTGAACATAGTTACAAGACCCAACTTGGAGATTGGCATAGCCCAAAGTGCATGTTGAGTTAGTTGGCATATGGATTCACAATGTTAACTCAATCTACGATTAAAAAAATCCCTGATACAATGTTATTTTTGGCATAAAAAAAGACTATTTCAAAATAAAACTTGGTTCAAGTCAAGTTTTAGGTAGGTTAATTATCAAATTGACCCTCTAAGTCAGACCTGATTTTATAACATTACTTTTAAGTCAAGAATTTACATCAGAAACCTAGTTTCATTACTTCATGTTGAATGGTGTATAAGTGACAAGTTATAAAGTTGTGCAAATTTAAACCCTTAAAATTAATGATTTGTAGTATAAATAAATAAGGATATCGTCCTACAAAGATATTAGTATTAGAGCTTAAATACTTAATCAAAACAAACTATTTAAGTTTAGATTAAAACAATCAAGTAAAGATGCTCTAAATATACTAATATAATCGAATCAACTAATATGCAATTTAAATGATAAGTAATTCAAAGCGGATTTTTGTTTAAAATATAAACTAACAACTTAGTAAAATAAGATAACAAAAGAAATCAATTATGAAAAAATAAGAGGTGAATTCGGCATATATAAAATATAGAGAACTGTTTTTTGTTTTACTTTATAAGAAATATTCCTTAAGAATAATTAAACATCAGTCATTAAATTTAGATATGTTTTTTAATTTAATTTGTGATAATAAATAAATCAATCATGGAAAAAAAATAATTTTTTACTTTTTAGTTAACCTAGCATCCATGTATGAATTAGCCATAAAAAAAAAAAAAAAAACCTTTATTAAACACCCAAGATTTAATTATGTTACAACATTAAGATCAAAATATGTGCAATTGATTCATGATAATTAAACATGCATAAAAAATTAATTTAATCAAGACTTATGTAACAAAAAATCAAACATGGCTTAAAAAATTAGATATTTCTGCTACTTAATTTAATTAGTCATGCATTTGACATAAATAAATCAATAGGAATGGATTTAAAATAAAAAACATGTGTTGCACATTATATAGAATTTCAATCATCAATTATCAATCATCAAATTTAATCATAAAAACACAAGATATTCATGTATCACATTCAAATATAGAATAATTTAAAAAAAAATCATCATGATAATTAAAATCAAAGAGCACTAACCTTTTAAAGTCGCAACTAAACTTGTATGAAATTTATGATCAACATAACTTTGGACAAGGAAAAAGAAAAATATTGCTTTTTAACCACAAAATTCCTTTCTCTCTCTTCTCTTATGTTTATTTTTTTTTTTTTACATAATATCCCTTTTATTTTAGAATTAGGGTTAGTTTTATATGGAATTGAGAAGGTGGAGAAGTTTCTAAATTAATAACCAATTTCTAATCAGATTGCTTTAAGATTTTCTTACATTAATATAACTCTAATGACTTATGCATTACCTTTGACCTTTTAGAGAGGCTTAGAGAGGCTTCCTGGTCATGTGTGAGCTTTGCCACATTATTAATGAGATACCATTTCATTATCCTAATGCAATTAGAATTTGCACTTCTTAGCTTCATTTAACTCATTTTCACACCGTATATCTCCATAGCACTAAGCTATTGTAAGATTTAAAACATGTATAAGAATATATCAATGAAAAAGTGAGAATAATATGAGTGTATCAACAAGCTGATTAATTTATATTAAAAAAATAAGTAAATTATAGAATGTTTCTTTAGTTTTGTTTTTGTCTCACTTCCAACTTGTCCCCTTATTCTATAATAAGTAGTTAAATTATAGTAGTGGCATTCTTATTTTCTAATTGCAACATATTATAACAAAAGCTAAATGGTGTGGGGAAATTACTGTAGACCAAGAGACATTTCATTATAGATTATAATAGTAGTTTCACTTTTGATTTCTCATTTTTTTGTGAGCGGATAAATGTTTCTTTGGCTTTCTTTCACAAGGGCAATCATGTTTGTCAATTTCCAAGTACAAGCAAATAACGCTTTTAGCCTCAAAAAGACAAAAAAGAAGTTTTGCCTTTGCGAGTATTTTGGTATTTTTACATGGATATTTTGTGTAATTAAAAGGACCATGGGGGGCATCTTAATATTTTCACGTTGTATTTTGTATTATTAAAAAGCTGTTGAAGCATGCTCTACATGACCCAACAAGTAGGTGGTGCTAGTGCCATTAAGGGGGCGTGTGAGACACTTTCTGGTGGCCAATTCTGCCCATTCATTGTATCATTAAATGCGTAGTTGTGCTTTCTTCCACGTGAAGCATCACGTGTAAACATATCATGGTTAGATTGTCGTCGGTGATCGATTATTTGAGTTTTTTTTTCCTCTCTCTCTCCCTCTCTCCTGACAACTAAAGTGAACTATTGTTCTCTCTTTATTTATTTTTTGCTTGGGTATGATAACCATGTATGATGCCAAACCTAGGCACGCAGGTTTGGTAGACCAAGGCGCCTAGGTCTCGTAAATCTACTAGACCCAAGGTGGCTGGGTCTGGCATGGCTGCTAGACCCATGCGCCTGGGTCTAGCATGACCCAACTACCGTGTGACCTAAGTAATGTAGGTTTGATATGTTACCAAACCTAACGAAACTTGGGTCAGGCATAGTTGCCAGACCTAAGTACCTTGAGTTTGACATGATTGTTGTTGCTGTTATTGTTACTATTATTGTTATTATTATGATTATCCAAGTAAAATTAGGCTAGACATATTTGTTAAACCTAAGTAACGTGGGTTTAAAAATTATTTATAAACGAAGTATAAATAATTTATAAACAACAAATCATAAAAAAAAATCTAAAATAACATTTTAGATCTAAAAATTTAAATTATATCTTTCCACTGAAATAGTTCATGTTTTATGTTTATGAATTTGTTATTCCTTCAATATAAATTATATCTTATGTTGCTGCTGCTGCTATTAATATGATTATTATTATTATTATTGCTATTATTGCTATTTATTATTATTATTGTTGTTGTTGTAATGATTATTTAAGTAAATTTGGGTCAGACATGTTTGTCAGATCTGGTAATGTGAGTCAAATAATTATTTATAAATAAAATATAAATAATTTATAAACAACAAACCATCACAAAAATCTAATTTAACATTTTAGATCTAAAAATTTAATTCATATTTTTTCATTAAAATAGTTCATTTTTTATATTTATAAATTTCTTATTCCTTCAATAGAAATTCTATTTTATGGTTGTTAATGATATAGTTTATGTTTTTTTTTAAGTATTTTTTATTTTAAAATATATTAAAATAATATTTTTTTATTTTTTAAATTATTTTTAATATTAATACATTAAAATAATTTGAAAATATAAAAAATTATTTTTTTTCAAAATTATTTTTGAAATGCAAAAACAAACATGCTATACTAATAATGGTTTTTTTTTTCTCTTATAAATCTATAATTAATAAAAATAATTTATAAAGTATCCTAATTAACAAAACCAAGGAAATAACACAACTTGATGTTGCAATTAAGTTGTGCTACTCCAATTGAAGCCTTTTAAAAAGGTTATGAGAACATCACATCCCATTTAAAATATTTAGAATTAAGTTATTTCCAGTCATATAAGTTAGATCTCTAGACCAAGTTTTTCTACTCTGATTGATGTTATTGTGTCTTGGGTCTATTATTAGCCACCAAACCCAAGTCTCTTTTAATAATATATATATATATATTAAAAACATTATTATCAACCCGTTGCAGAGTAGGGCCAATAAACTATTGCAATGCATATTGTGAAAAGATCAAAGAAACCCTTTTGTTTTACGGCTTTGCTTTTATTCTGAATTTTGTAATTTCTTGTCTACAGGTAGAGGAAATTCGTTAACTGGGCTGAGTCTGTGAAGAAGATCAAGAAGAGAGAAGAAAGAGGTGGAGCCTTCTAACACAGTGCTAATATCCTGGCTTGTCTTCTTTACATCACTGTGTGACTGAAGCTGCAGCCCAAAACTAAACTGCAGATGCCGGTGTTGTGATGTTAACTTTGCTGATTATAAAACGTGAGGTGCTGCTTTCATCAAAGTGGTTTTCCAGGCCATCACTCGTTGAGTTGAGCTACTCTTTTTCGATCTATTATCGTAGCTTAAGATATTTAAATTACTTTGATGCAGTTTTTTCGTTCATACATGAGGCTGTAAAATGATGCTTTTATTCAATCTTTCGAGTCATGGCTCTCTGCTTGTCAATTTTTCTATATCTAACATAAAGAAAAAACACTTTAAAACATAACTTCAGCTATACTATCGATCAAGCACGGTATTAGGATGCTTTCAAAGCCTGGATATATTAGTCAATCATCTGATATATATTATGTAAATACTTGTATTCTGTAACAGTTAGTTCACTTTTTGGTCCGGTACCGATGACTTATTAGCCTAGTGAGATAACTTAGAAGAAGGCCATGGAAATGGAAGTCGTTCACCTAGAATTTAAATTTTTTTCTTGTTTAAAATTAATTAAATTTTAGTATTTTTAAATCGTTTTAATATGATTATGATGATTTCAAGAATAAATTTTAAAAAATAAAAAAAATATTATTTTAATATATTTCTAAAAAAAAAAAAAAAACATCTTCAAGCACTCTTATTCAAGTACAGTATCATTGTTAGGGTGCTTTCAAAGCCTGGCTATATTAGTCAATCATCTGATATATGTAAATACTTGTATTCTGTAACAGCTAGTTCACTTTTTGGTCCGGTACCGCTGACTTATTCAACCAACCACTAGCCTAATGCTAGAACTTAGAAGAAGGCCATGGAAATGGAAGTCGTTCATTCTGTAACAATTATCATTTCCGGGAACAGGGATACTCTTCATTGTATTGGTCCAGCTCTGATGACCTGTTCGACGAATATTAGTCTCAGGAAAATGGAAGAGGCTCATTTGTAGGCGAAGCTGACAAGTTTTCTAGTATCCTTTTGTGGTTTCCATTTATACCAACCCACTCAAGACACGACCAGGTCAATAATGAAATGGTAAATACATAGGAAACGTGACCTCACAGCTGAAAATCATTTCTTATACTAATTCTTTCTCCTCCAACAACAGCTAGAGAAACCAAAATCAAGTTGAATAGCCATGTCAAAACTCCCCCAAGACATTATTGTTGATATCCTCACCTACTTGCCGGTCAAGTCTCTTGTTAGATTCAAGTGTGTGTGCAAGCCATGGCAGTCGTTAATCTCCGACCGTCGATTTGTCAAGTTGCATCTCAAACGGGCAATCGAAGGCAACAATATTAACCGCCAAAGGCTCCTTGTTGCGGCCGAGCCTCTTTATAGTTCTGTAGACTTTGAAGCAGCTAGTGATGGTGATGATGTTAATGCAGTAATGGAGCTTCCTTATCCTAGCGCAGCAAGTCATACTGAATCCTTCGCTTTTGCATCGATCCGGGGATCTTGTGATGGTTTAGTATGTATACGTAATGGAGGTGACGTTCACGATATGTTTTTATGGAATCCATCTACTAGAGAGTCCAAGAAATTGCCAAAACCAAGTTCTTCTGTGCAGAAAGATGGTTTCCTTACTGGACTTGGTTATGATTCAACCATCGACGATTACAAATTAGTAATTGCCTGCTTAACTACTGCCAATGGTTCTCACCAAATTATGGCGCCTGAAGTCTTCACCCTCAAAACCAATTCATGGAGAAGAATTCAAGGCATCCATTCTGGTATCACCTTGGAAGGATGTGCAGGAGTATTTTGGAACGGGGCTTTGCATTGGTTAGGGAAGCAAGAAACAGGTGCTGATCATGACGTGGATGTTATTTTCTCGCTTGACGTGGCACAAGAGAAGTTCATGGGGTTCGTGCCACTTCCGAACCATTTTTGTACAGCTGTTTTGAGCATCTCAGGAAATTGCTTGTGCATTTTTGGCAAACTACATCCTGAAGAAAGCTGCTTCGAGGCATGGATAACAAGTGAATATGGAGTCAAGACATCTTGGAGAAGACGGTATGCTATTCCTTTTGACAGATTATATATGGATTATTTTTCAACAGAAATGTGCTTGACGAAGAAAGGAGTTCTAATGGACCATCATGGATGTCCAGGGACATTGCAGCTTTACGACCCAGTTGAAGATGCAACAAAGTTATTAAGTGTAAAAAACAATATGGATCCCATGTATGATTCTGCTGTATATACAGAAAGCCTTGTTTCACTACGATAAATCTAGAATGTTAAAGAACATAAATCAGCAAAATAAAGCTACAGATCAAGCTGTTTCTTCTTTCATTTCTATGCACGTTTTCGTTACATTTTTTCCATCCTATTGTAATTAGTTTATTTCAAGTACCACTGTTATTTAGTATCTACACTGTATGTAAGCAATGCTGATAGATTGACTAGTTTCTTGTCTGTTTTGTGCATAATATTGCATCGTAACAGAGGTTTATTACAAAGAGAATTACTACTGTTATGTAGCCCAAATCCTGCTGGACCTCCCATTAAAAGTAAAAAAGAAGAGCTGTGAGTAGGTCACCACAATGAATGCTCATGATCCAAATTTGAAACAATAAACTAGGAAGATTATTAATATCTTCACATAAATGAGCATTATTAATTTATATTTGCTTGAGTTTCTCCTTTTATTTCTTTCTACAATCGTGAAAATCATGGGATTTGTTTTAATTTCTACCTGACCAAGATATATAATCTCGTCCTTATTTTTTTCTCTGAAGTACTTACACCAGAGTACCAAGTATCAACCACTGCAGCCATTCAACAGTAAGCCGGCATCACACAAAGGCCAAAGGTAACCGTAGCAGATTATAGCAATAAAGTTGAGTTAGGTAGAACCTGTAGAGAAAAATGGGAAGTTAGTGGTTTCAGTGAGTGACAAGGAAGTAGCCCCTGAAGTTAAAAGATGGGGAAATGCCCTGATTGGTTATGTTCTAGGTCAAGATCTACAATTCATGGCCATGAACAGGTTTGTTGATTCTGAGTAGAGGAGAACATATGGGAATGTCAGGTTCTTTATAATAGAACCAGGAGTTCTTGTGTTTGATTTTGAAACAGCTGAAACTAAGCAGCTGGTATTAGACCAGTGCCTATTTGGATTAAACTGCCTAATTTGAAACTCCAGCTGTGGTCTCCTCGATCCTTAGTAAGATTACAAGTACGGTTGGTACACCTTTGTTTACAGATAAGCTGTCAACAAGGGAAAGGTTGTCTCATGCAAACGTTTGTATAGAACTAACTCCTGATTCAAAGATATCATAATTTTGAAAAGTTGTCAGCTTATTGCTTTTGGTGGTGAAGTATTTGGACATCATTATCAAAACTGTTCAAAGAAAAGGATGGAAAGTGTGGGCTAGTTTTATGGTGCTGGAAATTAATCTTCTAACCCTACAATGGATTAATTTATCAGGTTGTATTTGTTAGGCTTCTGCTTGGAACTGTTGCTGAATCTGTGTTTCAAAAACAATTAGGATATTATTTATTTGGTATCCATGTGCATACATGTAGGGGGAACTAATAAGGGTAAATATTAAATAAAGGTAAAGGCATTTACAGGTATTTATTGTGATTCCTAGAGGTCAAGAAGTTTTGGTACCAACTTCAATGACTAAATCCAACCAGGGATGAGCTGTTCTAACAGTTTTTTTTATATGAATATTAGCTGTTCAAACTTGACTTCCAAGAAGAGCAGTTAAGTTTCAGAATTATAGCTGAAACCAAAAAACAGAACACCAAAATCTAGCTAAACAGCCATGTCCAAACTCCCTCAGGACATCATGGTTGATATACTCACTTACCTACCAGTTAAGTCTCTACTACGATTCAGGTGTGTGTGCAAGCTATGGCATTCGTTAATCTCGGATCCGAAGTTTGTGAAATCACACCTCAAAACAGCAAGGGAAGTCAACTCTAATAAGTGCCAGAGAATTCTGCTTTCAACCAGGACTCCTCAGTCCGTTGACTTCGAAGCATCTAGTGAAGGTGATGAGGATAATGCAGTACAGGAGCTTGAATATCCTGATGTAATAAGGTGCAGTCCTACTTCCTTTATTGGAATTATGGGATCTTGCGATGGCTTGATTTGTTTATTTGTTGACTATGCAAAACTCGTCTTATGGAATCCATCTACTAGAGATTACAAGGAATTGCCAAAACCCAGTTGTGATCATAGCTTTGATTTCTTTGCTGGAATTGGTTATGATTCCTCTAATGATGATTTTAAATTTGTAATTCCTAGCTGCACTACGGCTGATGGTTCTGAACAAATTATGGTTGAAGTTCTTACATTGAAAACCAATGTCTGGAGAAAAGTCCCGGAGATCTGTCAAGGGACTACCCTGGTAGGGGCTTATCGAGGGTTATTTTGCAATGGGGCTGTGCATTGTTTAGGAAAGCAAGAAAATGGGTCTGAGAAAGAGTATGTGGCTGTGGCTGTTTCATTTGATGTAGCAGAGGAGAGATTCAAGGAAGTTGTGCCACTTCCGGATCATTTCGATACGGTGGTTTTGGGGATGTCGGGAAATTTCCTGTGTGCATTTGGTGGCAGCCATGGAAGCTACTTTGAGGCATGGATGCATGAGCAGGAAGATGATAGCAGTGCATCTTTCAGGAGATTATTCAGGCTCCCAGCTGACAGGCTTTCTCAAGAACCTAAAATACTATTGTGTTTAACAAAGAAAGAAGAACTTCTGCTTGATTATGATGAATGGCAACTAGCGTTGTACCATTCTGTAGAAGACAAAAATAAATGCATCAGGGCATACAGAGATATCAATTCATGTGATTTAGCAATATATTCACAGACAGTCTAGTTTCCATCAATGGTGATAAGAGTAGAGACCCCAGAAGAAGTTGTTGAAGAAAAATGATTATTGCCTAAGTAATTTGTTGGATTACTAGTTGTCTTTGTTGGTAATTGGATTTTTGGGACCTTTCTCATTTGGCATGTACAACATTGCATTAGTGTTCATTGTTCAAATATTTTGCTTGGATGGAGGTTGGGATAAGCTAGCTTTTGTTATTTACTTATCTAATTTTGCCCATACCAATTTATATTTTCGAGATGTCTTATCTAAAATTGAGTTTTAGAGGAAGTCATATTAAACATAGTTGCTTAAATTTGAGGTAAGCTAGAAAATCTTTATTTTGAAGCTTGATTCATATTAGATTTAGAATTAAATTAAAAAAAATATTAAACTTATAAAATTTAATTTACCCAAATAAGTTTTTAGTAATCTAATTAACTATATCAAATTCAATTTAAATTTTGCTGGATTAATACTATTAAGAAATTAAAAAATAAAATGATATTATTTTAATAAAAATAATTAATCTGAATTGACTCGATAAGATAATAATCTAAATTATTTTCTAAATCAATTCTTATTAAACCTAATCGGATAACTACGATATTAGATTTTATGATATGATATATATTTTGCTTCAATGATAGATTTAAAAGTGTTTAGTTGATTAACATATACCATAATTTTATATAGATTTCATAAATTAAAAAAATTTGAAAGTTATAACTTTTCTTAAACCTATTTTTTTATATATTAACTACAAAAATTATGAACACATGCTCACATGGTGGAATATTTCCTAGCCCCAAAAGTTAGCAGCAAAGGGCTGACAATGTTGTTCTTGGAATACTGGGAATCACCTAGTCAACACGCACAATGAGTCTTTGATAATAATTCGAGAAATGAAAGAGTTAACATTGTTTCCTTGGTGGATTTGGTCATTGCTTCCATGAATTTGATGTTAGCCTGACATATTAGGGCAAATTTTGGAAGACATGCTGATTTGAGGCAACGACGTGTCAGCTTGAGCAGGTTGACTTTTCAGTCGGACGGAAAGACATGTCGGCTGAGAAAATAATGGCCCATGTTGGGGTAGAAACTAGAAACTAGAAAGCAGAATGACTTATGGGTGGGGAGAGAACGACTTGTCGGTTGCGACCTCCCAAGCAGACTACGGATTTTATAGATTAAAGGGCTAATGTTTGAAAAAATAACCAAGATGTGTTACCATCAAACTCTGATGGGTACGTGGAACCTCTTTTAATTTTATTTTATTTTATTTTATTTTTTTGACCACTTGATGCGTAATTTGAAACACCTATCAATAATTAATGTATGTAATAAATGCCAACAATGTCTTTATCATACAAAAAATAATAATCCGTGAGCCATCTTATCAAGTTGGACCAGGAAATGTTTGTTTGAATATGAGATTTTTTAAAAATAAATAAATAAATAAAACTTGACCATAACTTTATTTGCTTGTTATACTTTCTTCGTGATTGCTTGGAGAAGTGTTCATCGTCTTCTTGTGAGATATTAAGTGCATGGGCATGCTTTAACTTTTTTCTCGGGTATTGACATTGCTTATGAGGAAAATTACATGCTTGCTATATGACTTTTCGCCTGAGGTTGTCTCCTACTGTAACCTTATCCAGGGACGGAACCAGGGGAAAGAAAGTAGAGGCCTGCAAAACATTTTAATTTTTTTATTTAGAATTTAAATACAAAAATAGTATGATATTTTTATTTTAAATAAATAAAAATTTTAATAATATATCTTATTATATTAATTTTAACATTCTTTATCAAATCATACCATTCACATAAATACGAGTGGAATGATTTACCCTCGATGAATTTAGTAATAATTAATGGATATTTATTACCCCTAATAATTAGTTTTAAGATTTTGATTGTGAGGGGTAAAATCAACATTACGCTATTAACAATATTTTCACTCTAAATGAACACTGTTTTTCAAACGAGAATTAGGTTTTGTTAATGTGCCTTTCAGCATTAATGAATAACTGCATGCGTGTCACCATAGATTCCTTAAACTAGCGTGTAAGACTGGAAAAACTGCAGAGAAACAAGAAAAGCATGGCCAGCTAAGGAGATTCCCGCTTAAAGAATCACCAATTAATCACTTCAATGTCGACTGGCTTGAATCATCACTTGACACTTACACAGTTTTGAGAATTTTTTAGGAGCATACCTCTGAACCACATATCTTTTAATGTTGATAGGTTACCATTTTTCATGTTCAGCTGTCTATCTTTGAATGGATGGCAACAGATATTAGAAAGATTTGAAATGTGAAATGTGACAGATTTGACTTGGCTAAGAAAATAAATATTAGAAGACTAAGGTATATGCTCTGAGATGCCGGAGTTTATCCTGGTCTGCATTGAGCAGGTTCACATGAAAAATTGCTATAGGAGCTCATTGTTTTCTACTGGGGTCACTCAAAATATTCACTTCTCTGTCTCTCCACTCTCTAGCTCTTCAACTTCCTTTTTCCTGTTTCTTCAATCCAAGAGGCAAGTCTCTTCCTCTAGCATGATAAATTCTGTAATGGAATCTGTTTCTAATGATGCTCTGGCTAGGGCTTTCCTTATTCGTGTTTTGGTAGTTTTTTTGGAGCAGTGGCAATAAGTTTTGGTGAATCTTGAAGTCTGAAAGTTGCATCCTTACTCAAGTAACAAAACATGAGAGTCTTGACCATTTAATAATCAGTAGTTTATGGTCTTGAGTTAGATTTCTTGTTTCTTAAAAAGCTAGTATGTTTCATAAAATAATACGAATTCTCCACTAATATCCTATTACCTCATGTTAATCTTTGTTGATTTACAGGACATAATCGTAGAATTTTTCAAGGAAGACTAGTCGGGTAGTGCTGCAAATTGAGCAATCTGACGATGGCTGGAAACCAGTTGGGAGTGCTTAATGCACTTGATGTGGCAAAGACACAGTGGTATCATTTCACTGCAATTATAATAGCTGGGATGGGTTTTTTCACAGATGCATATGACCTATTTTCCATTTCGCTTGTCACCAAATTGCTCGGTCGTATATACTACCATGTTGAAGGTGCAGAAAAGCCAGGCAATTTGCCCCCGAATGTGGCAGCTGCAGTGAATGGTGTTGCATTTTGTGGAACTTTAGCTGGCCAGCTCTTCTTTGGTTGGCTTGGAGATAAATTAGGCCGAAAACGTGTTTATGGAATGACCCTCATGCTCATGGTTATCTGCTCTATTGCCTCAGGACTTTCCTTTGGACATTCTGCAAAGGGTGTCATGGCCACGCTTTGTTTCTTCAGGTTTTGGCTTGGTTTTGGCATCGGTGGTGACTACCCCCTCTCCGCCACCATCATGTCCGAATATGCCAACAAAAGAACTCGTGGGGCATTCATCGCCGCGGTGTTTGCCATGCAAGGATTTGGAATTTTAACTGGGGGAATTGTTGCTCTCATTGTGTCAACTGCATTTGACCATGCATACCATGCCCCTTCATATGAAACTAATCCAGTTGCATCAACTGTGCCTGAAGCAGACTATGTGTGGCGCATCATTTTGATGTTTGGATCGGTGCCTGCAGCCATGACCTACTACTGGCGAATGAAGATGCCGGAGACTGCTCGTTATACAGCCCTCGTTGCCAAGAATGCTAAGCAGGCAGCTTCAGACATGTCTAAGGTATTGCAAGTGGATTTCTTAGCTGAAGAGAACAGGGTGGAGCACGAGGCATCCAAATCATTCGGCCTTTTCACCAAGAAATTCGCCCGTCGCCATGGACTCCATTTGCTTGGAACCAGCGTTTGCTGGTTCTTGTTAGACATAGGCTATTATAGTTCAAATCTTTTCCAGAAGGACATCTTCAGCTCGATTGGATGGATTCCACCTGCGAAAACCATGAATGCTATACATGAAGTGTATCTGGTTGCAAGAGCACAAACTCTTATAGCATTATGTGGTACAGTTCCAGGGTATTGGTTCACGGTAGCTCTGATAGATTATATAGGAAGGTTTGCCATTCAACTAATGGGATTCTTCTTCATGACCGTGTTCATGTTCGCGCTTGCGATCCCTTACCATCACTGGACAAAGAAGTCTAATCGCATTGGCTTCCTGGTCATGTACTCGCTGACCTTTTTCTTCGCAAATTTTGGACCCAACGCCACCACATTCGTTGTGCCAGCAGAGATTTTCCCTGCAAGGCTTAGATCAACCTGTCATGGTATATCAGCGGCGGCCGGAAAGGCTGGGGCTATTGTAGGTGCGTTTGGATTCTTGTATGCTGCACAAAGCACAGACCCTACACAGACTGATGCTGGTTACCCTCCTGGTATTGGTGTTAAAAAATCACTTATGGTGCTCGGTGGGGTCAACTTCTTAGGGGTCTTGTTCACTCTGTTGGTACCAGAAGCAAAGGGAAAATCACTAGAGGAGGTATCAGGAGAAAACGAGGATGAAGATGTTGTGCACGATCAACAACAGGCCTCTTCAGTTAGCACAGTGCCACAATGATTTGGGATTTTTTTTCAAGGAAATGTTGGTGAAAGTTTGTTATTTTAGTAACATATAGAATGTAATTCTGTAATTTAATACTGCCATGATCTGTAATGAATAAATGATGCAAGCACATCGTCCGCAAACTTTACAACATTTAGCTTTCAATCACTACGGAAAGGAAACAAAAAGCGTACAAGGTATACTGTTATGCTTGTTTGTTGAAAAATAAATTTTTTAAAAGTAAATTTTAAAAAAATAAATTATTTTTTAATATTTAATAATATAATAAAAAATAAATTAAAAAACACTTTCTATTAATATTAATATTCCCCTCAAAGTCCAATCAAACAACCTTGGGGGCAAACTCCTCCTCCTCCTCCTATTTGTTTTGTGTTTACCTTTTTATATATAGACTAGTTTTAGTAGTTGTGATCACTCTGAACCAGCAATCTATATTCTCCAAGCTTTATTGCAATCAAAGTCCACGTTCTTGCCACCAATTTTGGAATTAAGCAACAGGCAAGTAACGAAAATAAAGATTGTAGACTTTAATAAATAGCAAGACTTGAAAGAAAACCTGCATTCTACTTACAAACCGACACGGTATTACTCGGGAATTCAACACTTGAGAAGTGATAGAAACTGACCCATGTTTTGGCTCAACAAGCTCTTCATCTCAGCTCAAAATCCAATCCAACTAACTTAAGTATTTAAAGAAAAAAGTTGCCAGAGAATTTGCTTTTCCTTTATTCTTCTTTTTCCCTCTTTGCCGTGACTTCCATCCCAATTACCTAGAGATTGTAACTCAAGCTTTTAGGTTTAGAAAAGGATCGATTTTAAGGTAGTAGTTGGTCTTAAAAGAACTGATTAGATGACTGGAATTATAAGTTATTGAGAGATATATTGTATTTTTATGGGTTCTATAGATTTGAAAACTAGTAGATCAGGAATCTGAAAATCCTAATCAACCGGCCGACCAGTTAGTTTATTTTATTGATTTAAAAAAATATAATGTTTTAAAAGATATTCATACACTATGAAATTTTTATATAATTTATTTTATAATATATATCTTCTGATGCTTAATGTAGATGAAACATACTTACAATACCAATTTTGTATTGTTGGTCATGGGCCGAGGCCTTAACATCGATGATCCCTAGTGATGTTCCTCGTTCCTTATAATGCTCCATATTGTCAATTCCTACTATTATGAGTTCATATACTTATTTCTTATAACTGTTTTCTTTTTTACAATAGTTTTCAATTAGAAAAACATTTATCTATTTAAACATGTCACACACCAACATGTGTGTATTGACTTCAGGAAATACTTTTATCAATTTATATCGAGGAAAATACTGAGAAACATTAATAAAAAGAGTTGATTAAGAATTGTTTGGAACATTTGGATCAAATCAATAAAATATAAAGATTTGAGACTTATAATCGAGAATGAATATTTAGGTTTGAACTAAATTAAAGCCTGTGCATCTAATTGAAAGAACTTAAAAGTTGGTTTACCTAATTGTAACTATCCCATTTAAAAGAAGCATGAAACAGATAAGGAGAGGTCAAGAAAACGGGTGTCGTGTGTATGTTCAGGTGTCAAACAAAGACATGCAAGAGATAATCAGTTGATTCGGGAAAAGTTGAGGGCGAGTTTCAGATGCCAAGTCTTGTTAAAGACTGAATCAATATAGTTACAATAGACAACTGCAATTATCTTATAGATTGGATCTTGGCTTCATTGTAGCCTTTTATTTTGGCCTATTTATTCCACTGCAATCCAGTTTTAGATCCACTAGCTAGAGTTCTAGCATGAAATGTCAGTAGATATACTGCAAGAGTCGAAAGTTAACTAATATCAGAGTGACAATGAAATGTGTCTATGGCGCAATTGATCCATTACCAAATAAGAATCATATCTTTGTAAATATGAACACAAGTATACAATCATCTCAATCAAAAGAACATGACAAAATGAGTAGCAAATCTGACCCTTACAATTGTTACTAACGTAAAAATGCAAAGACATTCCACTGTTATCCTAGTTCAACACGACGATAATGGTTTTACAGAAAAGGACTCATCCATCAATAATAAATTGGTCATCCTGAGTATCTCTATCAACCCTACTGTCCCCATAAACCATACCAACATGGTGCAAATTCTGCATCATTTGTGAAAGATAGTGGTTTCTAGCACCAGTATGATCAGCGAGCCTAGTTGGAGCAGTCCATTGTGAAACAGTCCCAAGCAATTGGCCAATAAGGTTTTATTGCTCATGAAGAATACGAGTCTGGAACTGCCCCATTTCTACTCGGTGTTGATCAACATCTCATCAATCCTCTTTGACATGATTAAAATATTAATGTCTTTTCCCAAGTGTAGGAGTGTCGAAGTAATAAATAACCCGGCAAGACCAGGATCGAACCACAGGGAATTTAACTATAACAATAATAATAATAATAATAATAATAATAATAATAATAATAATGAGTTAAAAAGGACTTTGAGATGTTTGATTAATGTGAGGATTAAATAATGATAAAAAAAATCAAAATTAGAGGATATACTAATGATATTTCAAACAAGTATAGTATAAACTCTTTTTATTACTCGACTGAAACCACACACAAAGGAGGTTCCAGTTGGATGATTTGTCATTAATAGCTCATTATAAATTGTTAACATGATCATATTAATTATCTTATTTAAGTAACACCAAACTTTTAAATATTGTCAGGAATTCATGATGCTAACTTATGTTAACAATAAATCAAATTTCTTTCATAGCACAGGTGTAAGTTATACCATACGGTTGGCTATAAAAGTGTCAAGCATTTATTATACCAAGTGTTACACAACATGAATCTAGATTAACCATTTAACAAGCAAGGTATTAAGAATTAGTAAGATAAAAAGATAAAACATGTTAATAACAAACTTTTTTAGATATAAACATTGAAGTCCATGTTGAGTTTATATTATACATATTCTAACACCATTAGTGAAACCTTTTCACATTGACAAAATAAACTTAGCTAAACATAATGAAGAAGATAAACATAAATAAACAACATAAGAACATAAGTATAGTAAAAGAAATGAAAAGCATAAACAAAATATTAAGGAAAATATAACATGAAATAAAACTTAAGCATTACAAAAATATAAATAAAAAAACAAAGAGTATGATCTTGATATGAACAACCAAGATGCCTAAATATATGGAAAATGCTCCTTTTATAGGCCAAAATTTGAAACTATTGATTTGATGACTAATTGTTGAGTAGGTGGCCACATTTTGACTTAGTGACAATCCTTATTTTCTTGTCTAAACAAAATGTCATTGATAACGTTCGAATTTGAACCAATTATACTCATGAAAGTTCTAAGAAATAATATTAGCTTTCTAGTAAAAAAAATTAAGGTTATTTGGACTTCTAGAACTCGATATATGGGCTGAACACTGAAAAGTGTCTAGGTTGCAAAACAGATTCGAACTTCTCCGTTGTTGCTATAATTTGGACTTAAAAACGGCTTTTTTAAATCTTGAACTCCACATGAAAGTTTTAGGCCTACATGAAAGTTTTAGGCCTATGTCTTATCTTTCTATCCATATAAAATAGATCTAAATCCAAGATCTACAGCTCCAAATATGACCCAATTACCGAACAGTGTTCTAGTTTAGACTAAACTAACATCTCTTTTCTAAGTTTGACCCTCTTTGTCCTTTCAATTTCAGTACATAAACTCATCAATCAATTCTTTCATTTATGTGATAGGCTTGCATTTAAGATGAACATTTACGATACATTAAAGGTATCTTATATTATTAGATATGTTATTATAAAACATGATTTAGTTAAAGAGTTATTGATACTTCAAGTGCTAAATGATGATATAAAACCTTGATAAAAATGCACTTTTAAGTATTAATAACTCTTATTCCATTCTAACCTCTTCCTATTCATCCTATCTTCTCATTCCCTCTCTTAAATCAACTCCTCTCTACTTTTTCTTTCCTTCTCTTCGCTCTTCTTCTCCATAGCTTCCCATTCTTGTCTGCCTTGTTAACTTTTCCATATCCTTTTCCATCTCTTCCCTCTTCTTTTCCTTTTCTTCTAACTTTTGTTCCCATTCTTGCTCCCTCTCCACCAGGACATTCTCTATTCCTTGCCTTTCCCACTCTCTCTCCAGCTCACGTTGCTCAAACCAAGCCTCCATGTCCCTCAACTGCACCAACTGGTTTGATAGAAATCCAAACACCCTTTTTCTGGAATCCCTTCAATGCGTTACTTTTTTTCCTCAAATTAGACACATTTGGCTCCACTTCTTCATACATAAAACCATCATCTTCATCCTCCCTCACCCAATCATCACCATTACAATTCTCATATGCCTCTTCCCCTTCATAATCAAACCCCAAACCCAGCACCCCATTCTCACCCCCATCAATCCCAGCAAAATCCCCATTTGCCAAATTACCTAATTGGCCAAACTTTGCCATCTCCATTCCCTTGACACCCCCTAACAAACCCCCACCATTCTCCCTATCCTCATTCAAGACTCCCATCAAATCATTACAATCACTACCATTAGTTCCATAAGAAACTAGAAGATCCCTAAAAACCTTTTTGTACAGCAAAAAATTTGACCAATGTGTACGCCCTTCCAACTAATCAAACTCATCCCCATTGCCACTACACTCTCCACCACCACAACCTAAATTGTCCATTGATGAAAACTCAGGTTTCTTAATCTTTTACTTAACAAGCAAGTATTGGTGCCTCATGTTTTGCACCTTAGTAAACACATATTTCCATATCCATTGCCAAGGGTAAGCAATTGGATCACGAACATGATGCGCAGAATTCACATACAAAGCAATTGGTTTATATTTCTTCTCTCTAGTTTTCATTTTTACAAGGGTCACATCAGAGACCATCTCTCTATATTTCTCAATTAGGGTTTTCTTTTCTATTTCTATTCATTTCTTTCTTTTTGGTGGCATCATTAGATGAACCAAAATATTTACAAAAACTACCTAAACTTATAGAAGAATCACCACTAACACTTCTTAACTCAATCAAGTTTCCAAGACTATCACATAAAAAACCGTCTAACATTAACCAAACAAATCTACCTAGATCAAGAAAACAACAAACTAAGCTCCAAAAGACATAGTAACTAACAATGCTTACCTTGAACTGGGTGTTGTAGAGATGGGTTTCTTGTAAGCTTTCTGGAGGGTGATTTTCTAGGGAAATTTGAGAGAGGAAGTGAAGGAATCTGTGAGAAAGAGTACAAAGTTTAGTGCTTTTCAAGTGAAAGGGACTTCTTTTTTGTCTAGGACTATATTACCTGTAAAAAACATATAAACGGTAATGTTTTTATGCATCTTTTAAGGATAAACGATGGTGGTAGATTGGTCGGTCAAGGACATTATAAGTGTCCAGTAAACAAAGAAAACTACACATATGATCCTTAGCTTATAAAAAGTTTAATTTTTAGTCCTTTGTGTTTTCTTTCACTTCAAAGATGCCATCTTTAAGTATATAAAAAAAAATGATGTCATGTATTACTACTCCTCTATGTAAAATAATGATGTGAAAATAAAAATAGATAAAATGGTTATAATCTTCTCTCTCTCTAAAACAAATTATGTGATTTTCAATATATTTTTGGTGCAATGGAAAGAAAAAAGAAAAACTAAGACTCTTTAAAATAAATTGAGAATCAACAAACAATTAAAGACAAATTCTCTGAGGAGGATTCTCCTAAATATATAAATCAGAGTTAATTTTAGTTGCAAGCTTAGCTATATAGTCAACACATGACTTTTCTGAGGACAGATGAACTTTTCAATTTCATATCAGGAGTTCTTTGATGTCAAAAATAATAACTATGAATAAGTGATACTTGTTAAAATCATCATGAATCAATCGAATAATATCTGTAGAATCAGAATTGTATATGACCTTTCTGAAACCTCTATCTCATGCCACCAATAAACTATATTTAATTGCTTGCAGTTATGGAAGTAGATTAGAACCAAAACCTCCATAACCCGTAAAACCCATCAACCATCTCCCTTCAGAATTTCTTAAGAGACCCTCAAATTCAATCCTCTCCGGATTCCTAAGAGAGTTGTCATCCACATCCATTTTATAAATTCTTTTTCAGACTTACGTCATAACTAGTTATCCCCCAAATACTCATCCCTAAAAGTTAAAATATTCTTCCTCCAAATTCATTAGAGACCAAACAAGAATAACAAGGAAATGCCTGATGAGGCAAATCTTTGAACCCTCTACACCACATCAAAACATGAGACCCTTGTCGGTTTGTGAAATCTAATCCAGGCCAAATACTCTTGGCAAAAACACAATCTCTAATACAATGTAAAATGTCCTCGTTGTCATCCTTCTAGATATAACCACCATAAATTGAAGATGAGAAAATATTATGTTTAAACCGCAATAAATTAGTAGGAAGGCTGTTATGAAATTTACAAGGACTATTTTTATTTATTTATTATACAATAAGGATCAATTAACTAATTTTGATAAATTAAATGGACTAAGTTATAATCTATATTTTTTCAATGTCTTCTGCAAGATCTCTTATCATCTTTTGCCTGATCAAAAATTGATTATCAACGTAAAATAATCCTCAACAGGACAAGGCAAGATAGCTGACAAGACAAGATAGCTGATGTCAATTGACCTCAATTATCCTTGAAAGGATTGAACATGATTTTTTTTTTGTTTTTTAGAGAAAAATAGATTGAAACATGATGTTATCATTTCAATAGAAATTCAGAAGAAATAAGAAGAGAAAATTGAAACAAATCTATGTTAGCTGATCTTTATAGATCTGAAAATATTGCCCCAAAACAGTAAGCATCTTTACACAACAATATTCACATCCTTGATAAAACTAATCTCTTCAAGAAAAGCAACCAAAACCAAAAAAAAAAAAAAAAAGAGCTACCATTAAGCATAAATAGCAGTATCCGTGCATGTTGTTAATAGCATGCACATTGATCTCTCAGTTGAAAAATGCATGCCCTCTTTCTTGCTAGCTAGCTTGACCTTACATTTGGAAGATAAGAATTTTTCCCAAGAGCGGAAAGGTTGGCCATGGCAGTGCTTAAAATATAGCCATTTGTTGCTCTTCAGTATTTGCACTTGTGGTGGAATTTTCCTTTGTGGAGACGGGAGTTTCGGGTGAAGATTTACTATTTGGAGCATTTCCCATATCCTTTGTTCTATGAAGGAGAAAGGTCCCAGATAAGATTGTGATAAAACCACACACTTCAGTTACAATCTGTGATGCATTTTGTGAGTCCCATTCCTGTATTGTCACCACAGATGTGAGGAATGGAACAGATTAGACACCTTCAAATCCGACGAAATCCGATAAAACTAGTATGTTAACATGATCAAACAATGTGTTTTTGTCAGCTGGCAAGGAGTTGTGTGGGAACAAATGTGGAAGCTAGATCATTAAAATACTAGTACCTTAAACATGATCATGCTGGCAAGGATTGTCAGACTGGTAAACATAACATAGTAGACTGGAGATATAACTGCAGTATTAAAGGTGTCCAGTGCCTGCAAAACACTGCAGATTTAGAGAACGAAAATTTACGCAGCTCGGAGATTCAATGATTCTTATATGCGTAGTAGTTTCAATTCATATGGAAGGATTGCGCTCCTCGAAACGTAATGTAGTTAAAATAATTCCCTTCAACAACATAAAATTATATTGCACAACAGAAGAGGAAGAAGCACACGGATTCAAGCTCCGTAGTTTCTGAAATTTACCTTGTTCAAGTAGTTGATCTGCAAAAGGCAAGCAAAAACCACAACTATAGTGAAAAGCCATGTCTGATAGTAGATGAATTGGTTCGATCCTGAAAATGTCAGCTTTAAGGCAATTCCCAGGGCTTTGACACTCATAACCTGCAGATAAATATCTAGGGTTTATAAATAGGAACAGAACTTCCACTGTTAGTACAACCTTCAAAGATAATGAACCGACCGTAATAGATCCCATGAGAGAGCAGATTCCGACATAAACAATCATATTTTTTTGACCATAAAGTGGTGCAAATCGGAAAATGAGGACAGAAACCACAACCAGAACTACTCCACTGTAGACAAGAAAACCTGTTAAAAACAGAAAGTGTTTAGATTGATAAAACTGAAGGATTCAGAAATGATGAATTGTGCAGGCTATGCCAAGAGAGTGTTTTTTTTTTCCTGTTATCTTATTTCATTTTATCCTTCAGCATAAATCCAAAAGAATTCAGAGCATGCAGCTAGAGGATTAAGGATAAGATCACCAATACCTGGCTCTGTAGCAAGGTGCCATACTTCCTTGACAGATTCAATAGCTCTCTCCTGCGGAGCATGTAAAACAATACTTGTCGATCCCACCACACAAAGAACACATCCAAGGACACCAAAGATGTGCAGTTTCTCCTTCAAGATGAAATGAGCTAGCACTGCACTGAAGAATGATGTTTTAATCAGAAAATACCTACACCAGCCATTGGTAAGCTTGCACCCCAACCCCCCTTCACGCACAAATACATCTATATAATTACTTACAAATATTTTTAAATCTACAAATACATGCTTAAATAAGGCAAAGGCCAAGGGAAAAGTTCTCTTGAATTCACTACTGAGGTAGTCAAATATATCATACCTGAAAATAATACTTAATGCTCCCAATGGGGTTACAAGAATTGCAGGAGCAAATGCATAGGCTGCAAAATTAGCTATTTCTCCGACAATCACTGTAAGAAAGCTATATATCAACACAAAAATAAATAAAGAGGAGATTCCAAATATCATCATATCCCTTAAAGCAATTGGAAAACATAGTAGTTCTGTTCAAAATCAATAGGTAATAGAACAGAATACACAACCCGGGCAAGCATCCCATGCATAATCAGTAGGCAATAAAACAGATGAAACAACATTGAGTCACGAATCTCTAACATGAAATATCATTGACCAACTCCCTACCAAAAACTTGAGGGTTTCAAAAATAGCTATCATTTTCTTATACCACTGATCGTCTCCATTCTATTTTTTTTCTTTCTTTTTTTCTTCTCCAGTTAAATAAATATGATGATCTTTCAGATCGCATGAAAATCATTGAAAAATTTTAGCAGGGACATTCACCCTTTGTGTTTGCCTGTCACTTCAAACCAGAAGACAACAGTTGTGAGATAGCATCTTCCAAAGACGTCCTTGGTGTCATGGTATGTAAAATTATAATGGAATTTCTATGAACAATCATGCGGTTTTCAGCAAGATTCAAGAGGCAAGAATCTTATAGCAATGGTGCTGTTCAGCTTGTTCTCCACCACCTTTAGGTCCTTTACTGATTTTCCAACTGATTCTTGCCCGTCTCAAGAAGAAAACCTTCAAGAACTTACTTGTTTTATTTTCTTTTCAATATCCATAGCTAATTGGAACATGGAAGGACTTAGCAAAATTAAGGATGAATCACCATCTATCCATAAGTTTAACCCTGGTTCCAAATTTAAGAAAGGATCTCCAAATTCCCTGCAACTGATTTTCATCCAGTCAGATTTGTCTGTCTACTCAGTTACTGTTATATCCCCTTACTTCAGATTAGTTAATTGGCCATAAAGCTCATTTCGGTCTTAAGTCAAATGCTTGTGCTTAAGCTTGGCTTCATCTCCTCCCAGCAGGAATATGGTTAATTCTCCACCCATAACCAGGTCAGGGCCTGACCTCCAAGTTCCATAATAGCAAATCGAACTCATAGCAAACTACAAACAAAGTAGGGAAACTAGTCAACTACCTCCCTGAAACTGAAGTAGCTAGCTAGCCTGAGAACAGTTACGCCAGCAAAACCAGTAACTTTACCCTGAACATTCTTAGTAATCGATTAGATCCACTGAACACATCTAATAAATCATCATGTGTATCCTTGCATTTTGTTGCTGCCAATTTGACCTTTTACTTTGAAACTAACGCTTCACAATGCCCAGGCTTTGTAATCATCTTCTCTCAAAGCTTTTAAAGCAGGAATCTTTCTGTCTTTCTTTTGCAATTTGCAATACAGTTAAGGGTAACTTGACATTTCGGCATCATATTATGGATGCAAGGCCATTCAAACTTCCCTTCTTTCATTCTGTTGCAGTAGAATCAGTAATCCAGAATTAAAGAATCAACTGCTAGGAAATACAATCTCCCTTTTCTGCTATCTTTTCTAATGAATTGATTGGAAAAGCTAGAAATATTTTCGAAAATTGCAGCAAGTTCAAAATCGCGAAAAATAAAATACATGTGTGTTACAGATGACAATTCATGTTCATAAATCATCAAAACTCTATCAGAAAAACAAATACTATCAACAAAATAAAAGAAGTAAAACTCACTAACAATCATCCCAGCCCACCACCAAGGTTCATACAAGTACGAATGCCCTCCTGCACCTGATCACATTGTGAAAGCAAAATCAACTAAAAAGATATTGCTTCAATTATATTTTCTAATTCAAACTGAAAAGCGCAGTATCTTTCAAAAACAAATTATATTGATCAGGAAGAAGAAACAAGCCTGCTCTGGTTCCGTTATTCCCAGATTTAAGAAGACCTTTCTTCTTTACAATGAAGCTAGACCCAATAAAAACGCTTGAAGAAACAGCCAAGACAAGTCCATGAACATTGTCAGGTGATATCCCCATTGATCAAAAACAGAATTGGAGCCAACTAATATTCGGAATATATGTTTGCTTGCTGGCCAAGATCGGTGTCAAATTCGGGTTCCTGCATTTCCACAAACGAATTATCAAGAAGAAAAAACATAATTCTAAAATATTAATGAAACCTAGATACAAAATCTTGCACGTGTATCGACGAGTCCAGGTCTAGCAAGAAAGTTCTGATTCAAACCTAAGACATTCAAGTCATTAAAAAAACAGCTTAAGACATTGACATGATCTATCTAACATGGATTGTAACAACATATGGCAATCCTAGGATCTTGGCGTGTACCCCATTAAATAAATATGTGTAACAGGTAATGACAAAATGTACCTGAACTTTCTTGGCACGCTGCAGACATTGATGGGGCTAAAAAAGTCCCATCTCCATTGTCACATGCATGAAATTATGGTTTTTCTTAATGGTGATGATGATTCCTTTTCTTTTCTTTTCTTTGTTTATTAGGTTTTTCGAAGGTTCATTCTGGTGCTTTACCCTACAAAACAAGCAATAAAGAGGGAAAAGAAAAAAAATAAAAGCAAGGAATATTAATTGCGTGTGTGTGTGTTGGAAAATGGAGGCTTAAGGGTTTGCAAAAAAATCCTTAGATGGATTGTTAAAAATACAACTCTACAATTGAAGATATGCTCCGAGTCCTGCGCTCTCTTTTCTCTTTCGAAGGAGGAGTTGGAACAACATTTTACAACTTAAATTATTATTATTTATGTTGTTTCTCTTCTTCTTCTTCTTCTTTTATTTTTTTTTTTATTTGCTGATTAGAGTATATTAATGATTTTAAAAAAATTAATTTCTAGATTTATAGCTTGTGCTAATTGGTGTTAGTAAGTTCTTCCCTTGAACCTAATGTTTAAAACCTAACTCATGAGGAGACGACAATTAACATGATGCAGGTTCTACCAAAAGAAAACAGTAAATAAAGAAATAATAGCAGCTTATATAAAGAAAATTCGACAAACAAAACCATAGCGAAAGCTTGTAAATAATAAACTTACAAAAATAAGAAAAATATAGTTTTTTAGCATAGACCTTGCTGTGTGATACGGAGGTCGGCAGTGGAAATAATGAGCATAGGTCTCCTTGTATAATAATAATATGTGGCTTAGAAGTTATTGTTTAAGGAAATCTTTATTTAGGAAAATCTACAAAATCATAAAAGAATAAGAAATTAAAAACTAAAACGTACACCAAAATACGACAAGGAATCCTTTTCTGAATTCTAATATTGAATGAAAAACCCTACACACATTGGAAAAAGAAAATAAAAAAAAAACCTTAACAATGTCAAGATTTTGATTTATTGATGAAAAACAGTTTACAATTTTATTTTTTTTATTAACGTAGGTGTCTAGGTTAATTTACGCGCACCTTAACTAATTTTACAAGCTCTAAAGTTAATAATTATATAAACCTGTAATAACTCTGAAATTTATGAAACTCGAACTATGATTTCTAGAAAACAAATTTAAAACCTGACCAGTAAGCTACATCTTTCAGAATTAAAAAAATAGTTTACAATCTTGATATAACTTTCATATTTTACACAATTCTCATTTTATTTAAAATAAATTTTCTGTTTTCAAAGATAAATTTTAAAAAAAAAAAAAACAATGACATAAAATAGATATATTTGGTCAGGTTTAATTACTATATTTAAAACTTCTTATTAATTTGGAGATAATTATTAAGATTAATTCATTCTCAAAAAGAAAGTTTATAAGTCACTCTCTCTGCTATTTAGTTTTCCCATGCCATTGAATTCATAGCTTAAAGAGAGACAATTTACCTTCCACGGCTTTCAGATATTTGTATCGTATGTTTATTTTCATATTGACGCGGACACAAATACCCTTCTTTTTTCTTTTGAAAACGAGAATCTTGTATGAAATTAATTTGAACTGCAGATCTTAAGCTTCTTGGCCCAATATCTCTAGCCCATTACCAGAGTTTTTCTTTTTACAAGTTGAGAACGGTTAAATTTATTTATTTTTGGTTAAAAAATATATTAAAATATTTTTTATTTTTAAAAAATTATTTTTAACATCAAATATTAAAACAAAAAAAATCAAAATTTAAAGAAACAATGTGCAGTTCCAAACGGCAAATAAGAAAAAACCAAAAAAGCATCCTGCCAACTGGAACCCCATGAATCTTACAATCTTCTCAAACCTTAGTTTTAGAATCTTTCATTTCTTCTGTTGTGATCCTTACAATGACTCAGAGACCCTTTCGAGAGGCACACACCCTAAAGTATAGGACACGCGGTAGCTCCAGGATACCTTTAAGAATTATACATATACCTTTGAACCAGGAAAAGCAAGGTTTTCGAATTGAGATTTATTACAGTGATTGAATATTTCAGGAAGCACCTAGAGGATCACAAAGCTGCTGCAGCCTGGACAGAAACCACAAAACTCGGTCCAAGCATCATGTCAAGAATCTCCCCACTCCGATGCCTCATGCTCTCTTCTATGTCTACAGCAAAACTGGTTGATGAGGTAACCCGTCCACGGCCCGGCTACGGTTGAAATAAGAGCGGTGGGAAACTTGGGCCAGCCAAGGCAAGGCTGGAGTGAGAAAACATCACACCCAGGCAAGGTATCCATCAAATGCCATAACTGTGGCCATTTAAGATGAGCTTCAGCTCTTAACGCATCCATCTTCCCATTTTCATTTTCATTGTCATTATCTTCCTTTTCTTGTGGGCACGATTCTTAGCTGCAACCTGTAGCTTCCTCTTGGCATGCCGCACAGGGTTAGTAACAGCCATGACTTTTCCCTCCCGCTTCCTCTTTTCCCTCCTTACCTTGATATTCGTTCGTATGTTGCTATAAACCTGTACAAAACTCTCCATGCCTATAACTTTTCGTATGCGATCACAAACCTCTTGCGCTAACTGCTTCAAATTATCTGGAAGACAAGCCAGCCAATTCTTATCAAATCTCCATGACAAGTATCATGAAATACAAACGAGGCAGTCAGGAAAAAGGAAATTTCAACACAGTTGAGTATAAGTTCAAGAAAATACACCACGTTATTATAATTTAAAGAAACACAACCAAAATTCTTCTCTTGTTAGATAAGTTCAAACAACCCACCACTGTTGGTGAAACGGACATCTTCATGATTGATACCCGCAGCACAGAGATCTCACCAATGGTGATATGAAGAGTGTTTGGAGAGACCATAATTTTTTTCATTTCAAAGCATTTGTTAGATTATTTCTAAAAATATGGATATTCTTTCCAACACAGTTGTACTTTCCAATTATAGCTTTTCTAGCTTAAAAAGAAGGCTCTAGAAGAAACAAAAATTGAGAAAATATCAGTTCCCCATTCCCCAAAGGCATAATAAAAATTTATGAACAAAAGAATACATTTGCCATAGAGTTCCAAACAGCAGGATAATTTCTTTTGCGGCTATTTCCATAATAATGATGGAAACTGACTGCTTAGCAATCAACCAAATATAACCTGAATACAGCTTGATGGTGCAAAGTACACAGCTGAGAAAATAGACAGTCCAACACATGAACAAAGAAATTTTGAGATGGCCTTCAAACATGTCATAAAACTAGGAAGGTTTCAAGTTCATACTTTGACTTCAGGTTCAAACAAAAACTGGAAAAGATAATAATGAAAACAATTCTGTAACAGTGGTTACTCTTCTTGGATATGGAAGTTTGGCTAGAAGGCATGAAATGCCTGTCAGTTTTTAAAAATAAAATAAAATACAAGATATATACCCAATAAAGAACCATAAGACGATAAATAACCAGCATCATACATTGACTTAAATGGAGAATCGTGCGACTTTTGGAAGACATTTATATGATTTTCTAAAACTAGATTAAATTAGACCTAAAGATTTTTCTCAGCAATTAAGGGAATACTACAACAACATTATTCACCTCTGCTCTCAGAAAATGCTAACAGAAAGTGAAATATCAAACTAACCTGGGACAACTTTTCCAGCAAATCCTTCGCAAACTTTATACAAGGGCAGCAGCATGTCAAATGCATAATGTTGGCAGTCATCCTGATTGATGTGAGCTGCAAACTCTTTTTCTTCCTTTGAGAAATGAGCCACAAACTCTTTAAAACAATTGAAGACAGTTTCCATCTGTGGAATATTAGACATTCGAAACAATTACTTGAGGGGCAGAAGAGCAAAATAGAAATCTCTAAAATCAGAAAGGAAATTTCAAGCAGGTGCAAATATCAGAAGCGTCCAAATCAAGCTTATAAATTAAAATAGAACTTTTCCCTGGACCAACCTGAATAGCATCCTTTAGAAGAGCAATATCTCCCATTTTTTTAAGCAAGTTAGAGACTAGAAAATACTGAAGATTATCAGACTGATTCACATTGTCGTGGCGACGTACACCAGAGATCACATGTAAAAGCATGCCTCTTCCTTTTCTTGTATCAAGCAGCTGGAAAGCCTCAAGAAATTGCCCTTGTTCATGTTGGTCAAGGGCAGACCAGAATTTACAAGGATCAGCGCATTCCATTCTTCCCATCAAAACATGTGTCGCAAAACTTGCAGTGGCAAGATTATGTGTGATCAGGTTGCTCATGGCATCATCAATAACTTCTGTTTCCAGCTGGCAGCAGAGGGAGACAGCTATCATAAACACTCTACTTGGCCTCATAAGGAAAAACATTCCCAATGACTTCTCATGGTCTTGCTTGATGGCCTTCTTTGCACTGGCAAAGTAAAAAGCAACAAGACGACTTGAAACGTTGCGCAACCATGTGTGAGGATGCAAGAGCAACTCACATATTGCTTCCCATATATCCTGGAAATAAGTAGTGGGCACAACCCCATACACCCAAGAAACAGAAGTTAGCAAATTATAGAGAGGAAAAACCACCAGCATTGCCCAGTAGCTTTAAAAGAAGCAAAACACTACCAGCATTACCAAAAACCTATAATAATGGAAACTAAAAGATCAAACAACTAAAGCAACTCAATAGAGGAATTTGTTTGTCCATACCTCAAGGTCCCTTTCAAAGCATAGATCATGGAAACAATTTAGAATCTTCTCTAGCATAACCAGTGAGTAATACGCCTCTTTCCAGAAAGGAATGGCTGCATCAGAATGATCTAGTAGAGGCTCGCTAGCAACAACTTTTACAGCAGACTGCAAGATTTTTTTGCTCACTGACAATGCACTATGAATGTACTTTTCCAAGCTTTTTTTCAAAACCTCAATTTTTTTCTTTGTGACCTCAATTTTTCTTTCTATGCCCTCAATTTTTGCAGACTTGTCCTTAACATTTTTCTTCTTATCCTCAATGTCTTCCTTCATAACCTTGTCTTTTTTAGCAAAAACCTCAACTTCTTCCTCTATGCCCTTAGCTTCTTCCTTCATGCCCTCAATTCTTTTAGACTTGTCCTCAATTTCCTTCTTCATGGCCTCAGCTTTTCTAGTCAAGACCCCAATTTTATCCGACATGTCCTCTACTTCTTCCTTCATGCCCTTCACTTCTTCCTTCAAGCGCTCAACTTCTTCCTTCATGTCTAAACAAATCTCAACAGGTAACCCCATGGTCTGTACCAAAAAAAATTTGGAACCCATTAGAAAATGGAACATGCTGAGACAAAGAAAAATACTGAAGAAAATGGAACACACTTGAACCAAGAATCTAAACCTGTTATAAACAGTATAACCTCGCTCATTATGATCAGTTAAAATAATATAACCAGAGAGCACGAAATTGAAGGAGAAAACAGCATTTGCAGGGGCAACATCCCTCCCATTTTCCTAGAGTATCATTTTTGCCTTCAGTGCATGCGTTTAGTGAAAAACAAGGCATGATCACACAATCTATGATGTAGAACCAGAGAGAGAGAAGGATAAGTAGGATAAAAAAATTAGAATCCACTAGGCAAAACCCTTGATATTCACAAGAAGCACTTCTACTCCAAGAGAAACTAGGGTTCTTCAAATGCAAAAGAACATAATAATTTGAATTGATGATATTTTTGTTCATCAATTAATGGTCTCCACAAAATACATAACATGTGTGCTCAAACAAAGCATGTCAAAACCCCAAAGATTTGAAATCAAAATAGGAAATAAATCCTAAGAAAATATAACCCTGACATTGTGCATTACATGACCCAAAAACAAGTATGTTTTACACGACATATAAATCCTAAATCAATGAAATTACATTATTAATGGTGGGACCAAAATACTTTTTCCATTGACTGCATCAGTAACTTTCATGTATTTGCAACAGAAAAAAAAATCCATAAAAATTTACCTGAGCACCGAGACTTTGCAGGTTCTGCTTCTCATCCATGTACCAAGATAGAATGAAGTCCATAATGGAATTAAATCCATCTGAGCTTATATGTCGAATGAGAAGCTTTATAACTGCACCGGTCATCAACCGAACTTTATTATCACTATCGTTCGCCAAGCACTGGACCAAATGTATAAATAAAGATTGTCCATGTTTCTCCAAAAACTTCTTCTGAGATCCTTCTTGAGAATTGAATTCTTCGATATTGATTTTTCCACATTTAATAATTATTGCATGAAGCATTTCAAGTGCAGCTTCTCTTCCAGTTGAATGCTCATAGCTGCAATAAGAGCCATGTCATTCTTTGAAAAATATAGATAGATACATATAAGTAGAGAGATGTAGAACACGAGGGTAAAATTTGAATCCAAGAGACACATGCCTTAAATTATTGAGCAGAAAATCTAAATGTTGTTGCAAGTTTTTCTTTGAAAGACGGTAATGAAGTAGGAATTTCAACAGGATCTGACTGCATTTCTTACGAATTGACTCCACTTGGCTTGTGACCATCAGTTCTGCAACTCGAATAGCCAAATCATACATTTGGGGAACAACTAGCTTCCGATTCACAATTGCTTTTAGGAGTGAGAGGGCAATGAAAGAAGGATTCCTTTCCAGATCAACGAAAAGTGGAAATTCAATTAGCAGATGCAATTGTTCTGAGGAAAGGGTAACATTAGTACTCCACAGAAGTGCAATTAACAATCGTAGGCATGATTGCATCAAAGGACTGCTAGCGTTTACAGAACTTTGGGCAATATCCAACAATGTCACCTTTATTCTATCAGCCTGGGATGTAAGGGATGGCAACGGCAGTCTTACCAGTGGAGTAAGGCATGTAAGGGAAGCGGATAAAATATCTTCATAATTAGAACTCAAGCAATTGCCTAGCAGTTCAACGAATGGATCCAGCATTGATAAAAGCTGCTCAGCATTTTTATCCAATTTCACTCTCTTTATACGGTTTTGGAATAATCGAAGAGCAAACACAGCAATAAGATGTGAGCACACTGATTTAGTGCCAACAACTCGGCCTGAAGAAACTGCTTTCTGACTCACATCACCTCTACTGTGTAATTTTGCTACTGCACTGGAAGAATTCTTGAAAGAACCATTTTCTTCTTTGATCCAATCTTCAATGAGGCCATATATGAAAATGAATAGGTCAGTCTGATCAGCTGATGGATTATGCTCAATGCCAGCCGCTATGTGATTTAGCATACTTTCCAATTTAGGTTTCACCTTTGGTGTCAGATGCTTCAGCATGTGAGTTGTGACAGGTGAAAGAAGTTTCAAAGCGTGGGTTTTGAATGTTATGTTTTGTGCAATCATTTTCAAGGTTTCAAATGACTTTTGCTTCCTAGTTTCTTTCATTTTGGAAGCAAGCTTTTCCACCTCTTTCTCTTCAGCAACATCTCCAAGAATGTCATTCTCTACAGCAGAAAGAAGATCTTGCAAACAATAATCCAACTTCCCACAGACAGGACCTGATAGAAACTTTGACAAGATAAAGTTGAGACTGTATCCCAATACATGGAGTTCATATCCTCTCTTCAAGGTAGCTCGTAGAACCCTGACGATGAACTGCAAATATTCCAGCCCAAGTTCTTTTAAACAAGCGGACAAAGCAAGCCTAGCTTCATCGCGAATGCTTTCCATCCGACTTTTTAATTGGTTTGCAATGCGATGAATGATACTTGGAAGTTGTGAGTCGATTGTGTCCCCCGGAAGCAACTTTAGAACTTTTAGTGCTGCCACACTAATGTTCGCATTGACCTTGTCAGAATCAGAGTCCATCAATTTTTGTATCTTCGGGAGCACAGTTTTATGGAGGCATGCCAGTATTTCAGAAAGTCCAACTGAAGTACTGTTTTTGTGTACCATGGCTGAAGAAGTACCACCAACACATTTGCGCGATACATCCATAGAACAACTATCAGAGGTGTCAGCTAAACTGCTGTCAGGAGGGTCTTTGACTTCTTGGCTTGAACAAATTTGTGAAAAATGAAACTGGTCCAAGATACAGCAAATTAGGCGCAACAAAATCTTCTGCTTGTCAAGATGCACATTCATTTCTTGAAAGCACCTAATCAATAAGTTATAATATGACTTCCATCCCATGAGAGCAGAAATTGAGGCAAGAGCTTCCAAACATGCAGATTTGATATGCTCTCCTTTTCCTCCTTGTTCTTCAAGCAACATATTGAAGAAAAGAGGGACAAATATTTTATTTAAGATGTCCTGGAAGATAAAGTACACTGAGATTAAGTTACATGGAGAAATATTTTAAGTATAACATAAGCAATTAAGATAATTACCTCTGATGCGGTACTTTCACTGATAACAGTTTTAAAACGCAACAGAGCCCTTGCTATCATGCGCTTCTGCAATAATGAAGAAATTGTAAGGCTCTAAGAAACAAAGAAATGACTTTAGACACGGACAGTTTTAAAACACAACAGAGCCCTTGCTCTCATCTCATGTGCTTCTGCAATAATGAAGAAATTGTAAGGCTCGTAACTCTCATGAAGAAACAGAGAAATGACTTCAGACACAGAAATTCTCTATGCTCTCGTGTAAAAGTGATTTCATTACCCAATACTATTAAAAAATCTGGTACAGGTAAGAACAGCTATAGTAATTAACACATTTCTCATCGCATTAAATATAAAAAGAAAATACAGTAATAAAACATTTCTCAATGCACCATTTTCTGAAATCATGAACTGGGTATTAAAAAAGACGTTCAAAAGAAATGCCAGTTTATAACACATACGGACATATTAAAAGATAAAAATGATGTCACATTTAATAAATGTAACTCGTATACAACCTATAAGGGAAAAGAATTTACCTGTAAGTGAATAATATTATTGAAAAAATCTACTTCAGCATCTTCAGAGCACAGAGCTTTGAATGAACTAAACTTCGCCACCTTTGGAAGTTTCAACACCATATCTCGCAACAATTCAATCCATTCCTGAGAAGATGCCAATTCAGTACAACAATCATGACAATACAAAAATAACCTCACTCTATCCTGTAAGTCCACCTTTCCATTTTTCCCTTGAAAAGACAGAATGGGTTTTCAATTTTCTACGATCTGCCTATTCCCAGCCTACGTTTCTGCACAATAATCTTAGGATTCAAATACCAACTTTTATGAAGGGGAAAGTTAGAAATATATACAAGTTAAGCGGTGGTCACTGGTCATAGTATATAGTCAATTCTCCTAAAAAAATGATATTTTTGAACAGGACCTTTCTATGGAAGAAAGAGAATT
This sequence comes from Populus tomentosa, assembly GCA_018804465.1. NCBI lineage: Eukaryota > Viridiplantae > Streptophyta > Magnoliopsida > Malpighiales > Salicaceae > Populus > Populus tomentosa. Next base: position 30,012,287 of record CM031969.1, read on the forward strand.
TAAAAAGGAACAGTTGAAATAATGAAATAAGTAACATGATAATGAAATTCCATGCTTCGAAAGTTCTACGGGAGATCTGCTTTCCACTAGCTGAGCCAATAAGTTCACATAAATTCTATTATAAAGCAATGGTTAAAATGAATCCAATTCACACAACCAGGCTGAAAGTCTTATCATACCTTTCTAACTGAACTTCTTGCCTTCATTGCATTGCCCATATATTTCAAAAGAAACTTATTTATTGTGCGCTGAATAGATGCCCTTGTCCAACAACCTTCACAGTTTGTTATCACTGGTTGATTTTGATCTTCTCCACAAAGAATTGCAGAGGAAAATTCAACAAATGAGAGCAATGAACTATAAGCGCTGTGCCTTAAAGTTATGTCAACTGATGACATATCGTACACACAATGCGACAAAATAACTAATGCTTGATCTGCTGGGATAGTATGGAATAAACCAACACCAACTTTTTCATAAGCTTTGAAAACTGTATCATAATCAAGGCCACCCATCTCAGCGGCAGAAGTTGCATTCAATTCATGGAGAAGCTTTGCCTGCATTAAGTCAATATAATCAGAGTTCAAGCACAGAAAGCAGAAGTTCCTCTAACAGTAATAACCGCATGAAAAGTACTTAGAAGACAATTATTACCACAAAGAGGAAAGAAGGATCACTTTTAGCAAGAGCATCAAGAAGATCACAAATAGGCAACCGCACATCAAGTCCAACAGAAGTAAGGAGTGGAGAGACTGCTTTAAGAATTTTTGAACCACTCTCACTTCCTACTACTGGAATAATGTCCCGAACTACTTGCAAATATTCAATGCAAACATCTGCAATGACCATTTGTATAATATAAAATATCCAGGTAGAAGTTAAATAGAATCAATACTTAAACTTAGGGAATACTCTCACCTGAATCTTTATATCTCATTGCTAATGATGAAAGCAAGATATCCACTAGCTGCCTTGCTGGCAATTGATCCTTTATATACTTCGATAGGAATTTGAAAATTCTAATTTGAATCTCTCCCGGATATCTAGCCAATGGAGGACAAAGAGGGGCACTTAACTAGCATATCTTATTACTGATACACAAATGAAAGAAAACAAACACATTTTGAAAATGACACCATTCCATTTTCAAATAGAAAGACCATGAAGCTAGAAATTAATGTATCACAACAAGATCAACAAAGGTGGCAACAGATAGCATTACTTGGTAAACGCACCAATTCCAAAAAGAAAAATATTTTATTTGAGAATTATCTTCATGATAAAGTGGATCTCACATTGACTTAGGCATGCGCATGCGCACAAAAAAAACAAATCATTAATCATTGCTGTTTCTCAATACATGCAGAATAGAGTAGTTCTGGAAAATGTATTTAACTTAAGCTGCATGGAAGCATCCTTTATGAAAGCATACGGAATGCAAGGCAAGCAAAACTAACCATTAATTTGAGTTTCTCGTATATTTCTTCCTGAATGGGAAAATAGTCAAATACATGCAAATTATTTAAAGTGCATAATTAATACCTCTTGGTTGCTTTATCACTTTGAAAGAGATGGTGCAAGCTGTTGATGAGTTCATCAAGGTTCAGAAGTAGAAGTTTTTGTGCAGCATTGTCTTCATCATCCAAATCATCTTCAAGATTCAACAGATTCTCAATGAACTTTAGAACACAAGATATAATAGCCTCGGAAGCTGTTGGGATAGTTAATATTGAAAAAATATTAGGAGCAAGATTCTTTTCTCTGAAAAGAAGTGGTACAAGATGGGAACTTCTACTCATCGCCAAAAAGCATGAAAACAATGAGCTTGGTTTCTCACTACTAGAACCCTCCTGCTTGAAACTGTCAATTAAAGGTTTCACTGATTTGAAGAACAATTCCCAGAATTCGTCGCCAAAATCATGATCATCATACTTGTTCAAAACAAGGGAAACAATTCTTAGGCATAAAGACCGCATATCCTTAAACTGCTTCACAGCCGTGCTTCTCTGCACATAGGAAAAATTTTAATCATAAACGACCATACATTGAAAGACAACTGAATGCTAAAAATAAAAAAGAACTATTGTGATCTTCTAATGACATGGAATTAGCTTTTTGGTGAGTTTGTGCCAAGAAAATGTACAATGACAGTAATCAAAGCAAGGCAAGTTGTAACATCTAGAATGGAAGGGAGAGTGAGAAGGGAAGATCAGGGTACCATTTTGCAATCAATAAGTAAGTGATGAATAAAAAGGATCACTTCTCCAGCTTTCTTAATTTTGGGTGCATAATTTACTATCAGTCTGCTGTTTTCATTTAGTGTGAAAAAACAAGACAAGCAGGCGTGTACAAACCAAAATTAACTAAAACCTTGACATAAACAGCAAGAATTCACTATAATCAGGACATTTAAACATTACCGCTACTTGATTTAATATCGCATTGTTGTTCTCATGCAATTTCTGATTGTCACTAGTATTATCTTCAACTACAGAAGATGCATCTTTCACAGCATCAAGACTTGCAGTGCAGCTTCCCAATAACCGAACCACACATCCCATTAATAGATCCAGAAAAGGTCTGGTGCGTGATTCATCAAAAACTCCAAGAATATCTTCCACAACATGCAGAAAGCCAGTCCTCTGCTTCCAAGAAAGGGCCATTATTTTTTCCATGGTGAAATGCTTCAAGATATTAGAGGTTTGAAACTCATCCACAGAACTCTTGCATAAATTCCAAAAAAAAATTGCAGTGCTATCAACTCCCTCCGGTAAAATATGCAAGGGCTTTAATAATGACACGAAGAAAAGAGTTAACTCGCCAACATCGAGTTGAGCTATGAACCGAAGAACCACCTTTCGTTGATTTATACTTGTGTGCTGCATAAAGAGAAGATATGCAACATTCAATGATATAAGAGACCGCATTCAAAATCAGACAGGTGCCATAAAGTTGCTAGATCAATGTGGAAGCTCTTGAAATAGGACATACCTTTCGAGAGGCAAGCATCTTCAGTTTTCGCACTTTTGGCATCAGGAGGAGAATAACAAAAGGCACAAGATTGGCTCTGTGACCCTCTTCAATGACTGCAGATTCTCTGCTTAAATTCCATGTTATTAGTTCTTCTCTTAAATGGTTTAAACTGATCAAGTTTCTCAAATGTTGTTCATATTGGAGCAAGAAATCATCTTTCCAGGTTAAGAGGCAATCTAGGACACTCGTTTGTATATGAACATCATCTTCATCAATGAGCCTGGTAAAAACAACCAAGCAGCTTTTGAAGAGCTCAAACAATCAATATTAAAAAAGAAAAGGAAAAGGCAAGTATAACAACAAAGTATCCCCTAGAACTGCACCAACCTTGTTTGCAGAACATCTTTTACAAACTGATTTTTGTAGAAGGCCTTAGAGTTCCTCATAAGTTTCAGCAAGTTTAACCATTCTTTGAGGATGCCCTTCCACTCCTTGCCTTTGCAAGTAACTGGATTGAATAATCCCACACTGCACTTGCAAATTCACATGTAGACACAATCATGTTGTAAAGTTTGCAATTTGTCATCCAAACCAAAAACAGTGATCCTCCCTACACAAGAGAACGACAAGAAAATGTACCTACCTAGCAAAATCATTATTGTTGTAGCCCAAAAACTTCAAGAACAAAGGTATTATTTGTCGAGAACGAGATTCAGCAACAGAGGGAATTTTTTGCAGAGTTTGAAGCAATGAAGATAGAACAGTGGCACATGGTGTGCTATCAGATACAGGAGTGACAAATGAACACTCAGCCAAGTCTGAGAATAAGCAAGAGAATTATCAAATTTTCAGAGTGATAACATAACTACAAAATTAGCAGGAGGACTAGGCTCAATAATCACCTGTATTATCATTGTAAAAAAACTTTCTATTTTTTCATTTTACTAGGTAAATCAAGGATAAAATACACCAGGGGTATTACCCAGAAACATATGAGCTATAAAAGACCAGCATATCCTGTTCTGACAGCTGAAAAGAAACTCACAATAGAAAAGGGAAAAACCTGCAACACTGACAAGTTGAAAGCCCTAACCAAGGGCATCGTATGACACAGGAGTTAAGATAAACATCTATCAATACAATTCCTTTTTGGTTCACCGGGAGACCCATGGGCCTTGGGATAACACAATTTTGGGCTACAAAATACATTACTTACCACTGGATTTTCCCCTTGAGGACAAGTGTTTTCTTAAAGGGAAAATAAGGATTAATAAACACAGGGAAAAAGCTTTTATAAATAAGCATAAAAGAGAAAATCATATCACATACCACTGGACTGGTCAGACAATTCAGCACTTCCTCCAGGTTTATCATGAAACATATGAAATACAGATTGGCAATGCTCAAGATAACAAACAAATTTGTCCCATGCAAGGGCAACATGCTTGCCAATTAGAACTGCAAGGCATTCAGATGCCGAAGCCCATTGATAACTAAAACGGTTATGGAAGATGCCAATCATCCCACTCAACAAAATGGGTATATAAGCCTCAGCTATTCTTCCAGCAGAAAGCCCCATCTGTATTCTAGAGATCAATAGGACAACTTTCCTACTGGTAGATATTGAAAGTGTAGTTGCTTCAATCGAGAGAAGAAGTTGAAGAACCTGTAAGTTCAAACAGCAGTTGCCAGAGAATTAGAGCAGGTAGTCAAATAATGAGTGGCAAGACCTTAGATATACATACATCAATGCTCTGACTATCCTCGGGGCATGTCTCAGAAAATTCTGTTTTCATTTTCTTCTCAGGTGGCTGGTCTATAGCTGACATTTGACAACCTTGAGGTTCATAGTGACACAAAATTCTTAGAGTCGGAACGCGAATCCCCTTGTCAGGATTGCACAAATTATCAGCAAATACATCAAATGCATCCACAGCCTTCTTCCCTTCAAACTCGGGATGATATGTTTTATGGCTGGTGTCTGCTTCCAGTGGTGACCTAAAATATTAATGATAGCAAAATGTCATAGAAGTGCACAGTTTTCAAACAAACAATAGGTATTCAAGATCCAAGTAGAACGGTGACTTAAGAAAAGAAAAACAAATATCAAACAAATCAACCTACCCATGCACATGGTCCAAATAATCAGCAACAGCAGACAATACTTGCGAGGATGACTTGTATGTTTTTGCAAGACGCAGAACTTTGCTTGTTTCTTCAAGCTCAAACTTTTTACCGCATTTGTAATAGGAACTTAAAGAAGCACCAATTAAGCTTTGCCAAGTATGTTTAGGAAAACCTGCAATATTTTCTGAAAGAAAAGAATATAAATAACCTAGATTCAAGCAAAAGAAAATATACATGATGAAACAAGCTGACAACCATATTATGCCAATTAGTTACAACATTTTAACAACCACCTCCATTTAATGCTCTTCATTCTAGCTTCAATTTCCTGGCTGAAAATGGATAAAAATGCACGCTGAAAAGCAATTTGCTATCTTTAAGAATCAAGAAACAGCTGGATATTAACAGTTCCACTGTCTCTCCTGCTAACCAGCACAAATTTGATTCCTTAGAGCTCATGTCTTAACTTATGTAGGGTCATGCATAATTATACCTTTCTTGTATGATTGGGCAGTACAGATTGATAAAACATGCATGAAGCAGAATTTGTAGCAAAAACAGACACTGAAGCAAGGGATTCTTTGTGGCTGCCTAGCTGCCTAAACTTGTTGGATCTGTATGCTCAACAACAATGATAACTTTTGAGATCATATTTAATAGTTTTATTTCAAAATATTTTATAACTTCACGATATTGCCTACTACATTACCTCCTTTGGATAAAAGATAACATGCTTTATCCAGCAGTCAAAAATGTGTATTTAGGACTATGATATTAAAACCGCTTCCTTTGATCTTTAGAGCAGTAAATGCCATTTGTAACAAAGAGAGAAGGCTTTTCACAATACTAAGCTACAAACTCAATCAGGAAAATAATGTATTCATAAATAACAAGAAATATCACACCAAACACACTTTTGACATTTGATCAATAACATAAAAAGAAACTCTCAGTGCAGGACTCAAACGAAGGTCAGGCTCAATAGAATGCAAGTATAACATATACAACCCATTCTTGAAAACAAATGTAGCAAAGCATGGCAGGAACTTAAAAGTTCATTAAACTTGAAACATAAAGATAAGAGTTTTACCAGCCTCAATTATAAAAAGCCGATCAAGTGCATCTATCAGATCCATTAACAAGGATGGCATTTCTTGAAGGTCCATCATGTAAGGATAGCAGCAGACAACTTGCCACAGCAGAGTCAACTCACCCCTTTCAATAGGAGTCACTGAGCCATTTCCATTAACGATATTATCAATCACAGCCAGCCAGAAGCGCACTGTCTGTTGCAGAAAACCAGTAATCCTTGAATATCGTCCTTCAGGTGAACCATCTAAAAAGTTGGATCTAAGAGGATCCACTTGCAGTTTCTCACAGAAAGTCAAAAGCAGAAATACAATCTCTTTCTGTGAGGTTTCTATTAAATCATTCATCGCACTGAAAACCCAAAAGAAAATGTCAGAGACTGTGCATTCGAACTATAGACCACTGGGGGCATCCCAAAATCAACTGTAAATATGAATCTTACCTCAAGATATTAGCTCTGAATTCATATAGTATGCATGGGTCTCTCTTCATTAGCTCACTTAAAAAGGTCAAAATGCTGAAAACCCAAGCCCAAACATAAGCCAGTAGAAAAGGAGCACAGGGACTATATGGATGACACAAAAAATTAAACTATTTCATGGCAGACAATACCTTGAATTCCTCAACTTGAATGCAGGAGCCCATTGCAACAAACAATGCGAGATGGTAGCCATATCATTGGAACTCTTGAGCCCATCAAGAGTGCATAGCAATAATTGTAGAACCTTATCAATAACTTCAGAGAAATGGTTTTCTCCATTCAAAGCAACATAAGGAATGATAAACCTCTCAAAAAGGTTTTTCACACATTCAAGCATAGGTTGGTAATCTGCTCAACATCGAGGCAGTTTAAGATCACAATGCAAGAGTTATATGAAAACAAGTGCAGATAACAGCTTAGTAATCGATAACCTTTACCAAAATTATCACTTACCAGAAACTTTGTGGCCATCATTAATTTGGGCGCTTGATATAAGCAGCGACAAAAAGCGACTTAGATACAGCAAGTGATCATTGATTGCATAGTAGTCTATTTTCTGATATAGACTATTCCATAAAAAATCTAATTCCTTTGGTTCTAGCTCCTCACATAAACGCTGAAGGGTTGTAGTTAGAACTTCATCAACAGTGTTAGAGCCTGCAAATTGAAATGGGGACAATTAAAGTTCCTAAATAGTCAAATAATAATTCCCATTGCTGTCTTTCTCTCCCCATCAGTGACATTCAGACAAAAAGAAAATTTGTGGGAGCACACGAAAGCACCACCAGTTTAGGAGATCATCCATTAAAATGAAGAAATATCAAAGCATCAAACTACCACAGAAAAATTAATTAAGGGAAGAAGAATATGCATTGCAGGTCAGAATTACCACTAAATAAAAAGTTTAGATATCAGGGTGTATCTTAAAATTTCAACCAATCTTCATACAGCTCAATCCATCAGAACCTTGTGCTTCAATTTTTTTTCTCTTGGAGGCAGCTGACTTGTGCTACTTTGGATCAAAAGATGAGAAGTCAAAAAGATGACCATCATAAGTAGCACCTTTATATCAATCTTATGGTTTTAATTAAATGTGTAATCCTGCTCTTGTACATCCAATATTATTTTGATCCCTACAAGAAAACTGAAAACTAGTTTACTACAGAATATAGCTCTGATATAAAAAAAAATAAACGAAATTAGTTGTCCTTTTTCTTTTGGCTTGGATATAAATGAACGGGTTAATTGATTGTTAGTATTGCCACAGATCACTGTCTGAAGGAACCAATGTTATTCCCATTTTGAAATTCCTAAAGTAATCTTTATTTCACAGTCAAGGTTCCCACCAAAGTCAAGCCTTCATCTGGACAGTGGTGCCCAAAAAAATTATCATCAATGAACGGGTAAATTGATTATTGGACTTTTTGTTGTTTGTGGGTTTTGGGAGGAGGGAAGAGTTAAAAGATTATGGTTTTGCACCACCAAAGCTGCCCTTTGGTGTACTTAATTAGAGAGAAATGCTGGAGCTTTCAGGAACCAGAACACTACCAGACAATTGTTATGGGATATGATAGGTTTCCTTCTCCCCTGAAGTGCCATGCTTCAGGTGCTTTTATGGGTGTTTCCTTAATCCTTAACTGATATTCAGAAGCATTGAGCTCCTTTATTCCTTTTCTTTGTTTTGGTTATTTTCCTTAAGGATATCTGATTCTCCATCGAGTTTTGAAGAATACTTCGGAGGATATGACTTCTGTAATTGAAGAAAAAACATTAATATTTTCTCACAAGTCCTAGCCCCTTGAACCATCCTCTCCCCTATCAGAGATGTGTATATATAAACATGCGCGCGCGCACAAAGGAACAAATACAAACACGTAACATCTAACCTCGGAGTATGCTTTTTCTTGTGTCTCAGTAAATGTGAGGCAGAGACATTTCTAGAGGTGCACAGACATTTGGTGCTATTTAACTACATGGGAAGCATACAAGAACGAAACCACATGAAAAGAATAACTGTAATGTCAAATTCTTCAGGAGAAAAAATTTCTTGTGTGATGTAATTTAATAAACCATAGAGCATAACTCTTTGATATCTGGACTGATTTTCTCAAAACACAAATCAGCTGGTAACTGAAGCAAGATTTCCACGAATGATGTGCAAGATGGCTTATAAATTTCAATTAGGGGGGGGGGAGTTTCTTTTCTCTCGCACCTTTACAAACTTGAAATCAAAGAACTTCAAGTTTATATCTTAGTGGTTTAGAAAGAAGCAATAAAATGGTAAGAAATAGAGCCATAAATGATCAATATCAGACCATGTCTTAGTGTAAGAACTTGCCTTGATCACACTCATCACCAATGCTGAATATTTTTTTGCTTGTCAACTGCTGCAGTACCCGATCCGGTCTTGAATAAGGCCTTGACATGGTTCCTCTCATAACAAAATAAAGCAAAGCGCTGGCTCCATAATTTTTCACAGGTAATGGTTTCTTGACAACCTCAAGAATGACCTTTGCAATACCTGTAAATAGATATTCACATCATTAAGTTTAATAGGAACTCAAATTCAACACAAGAGAATCCAAAGAACCACCAGGCCAAGAATTTGAGTTCATTTACTCATAACTAATGAGCTGGAACCTAAAAACAGAATGCAATTACTTCTTTTTTTCCAATTCCTTTTAAACAAAGAATAAGATTTTAAAAGAGTTAGGAAAAATAAAGATACAAAAAAAGACAATAGTTGTCCTCAAAAAACAAAAACAAACAACAATCTTTTTAAATCATAAACACAAATACATTTATACGCAGCCTTTACCTAAACCAAGTTTTGATCAAAGGAAGAACAAGAAAATAAAAAAGATGATGAGAAAGAGCACAGAAACATCCTTCTCTACCATCCTTCTCTACCACATACCCTCCATAACCACGTCAGAAAATCATGTAATAAAAACTTTTCTTTCCAAAAAAATTAAGTTATCGTACCATGACCCAAGTAGATTGTTCTACTGATAAATATACAATTCATTCCTTATTGAGCTTCTAAGTATAATCAGTGCCCATCCATAATTGTCCAAAGTCCAAATGGCAATAGGAAAGGAGTATTTGGTGTTCTCAGCCCATAGATTTGTTATTTTGCAAAATGATAAAAGATCAGCCAAGATTCTGCAAGTTTACACAGTAGCTGGTCTTCAACTAGGATTTTAGGCTTTAATTGAGTTTGTGACAAAAGATATAAAGCAGACAATCTGCTAGAGAACAATTTGTTCAGTGAAAAATAAAAAATAACGCTTGAACAAAATGGAAAAATGAATTCAGTGATGCATCATGTGTAAACAGGAGAATCACACTTTAATTATAAACATGTAAGACAGGGATTTTCTTATCCTTTTTCATTAAGATTGGAAAATAGAAACAGATTGATCATGCAAGGGACTGGTTCAATAAATTACAGTAGAGTATACCTTTCCTAAGCTGCCCCTCAGAAGCATTTCTCAGCAATAATGATGTTGTTGCTGCCATAAATTCTTGGACATACTCCTTAGGGTAATATCTTAATTTTACTGTTAGCCTGCCAAAAAATAACGTTAAACATATAAGAAACACACTCGCACAAGAAATACACTTAAAATCTCCAGTCTAGTTTCCTGGAATTTGTCAATGCTCAGCATCAAAAGTTCCTCACAATAAGATTGGTTTTTTATCCGCCCAACAAAACAACAAAAATTCCTGCAAAATAACTACAAGCTCTTCATTTACCAGAACAAATCAAAATAGCAAAAATGGTACTCACTTGAGCACATCTACAAGCCTATTGTTTTCCAAAAGTGATTTTTGCAAATACATCAGAATATATGACCATGCCACGAAAATCTGCAAAACAAAGATCAAATGTTTAGGGATAAATGTCAAGCTAGATAGTCCTATAAAAATGGAACTCACGAATTAACTACAAACAAACCAAGGCTAGACCTGCTCGATGATATCTGGCTCCCTATCAGCACCACTTTTGAGGAGAGACACCAATGAATCAACAATCCTTGGTAGAAAGCTAGGCAGACAAAAAATATGCACATGTAACAAATTATACAACAGACATGACTAAACAATTTATAAAGATGGAAAACAGTGGGTGTCCACTAAGGCAAAACAAACAATCAAAATTAAATGGGGATCTATTTAGCAATCTGCAGCTCTATTCCACTAAAACAAGGAAAAAAATTTAGTATAATATGTGGCCATTTAAAGCCTTCTTTGGCTATCCAAATACCCAAAAAGGTAGAAAACTAGAGGGGAGAAAGCTAAGAGAGCTTAGAGATAAAAGTTTAAGAAGCGACTGAGCACCAGAGATTAATCAACTTGTACTCGTCATGGCCGAAAACATACAAATCAAGTAACGCTGCAACATAATTTTGGTTACAGATAATCAATTAAAGAGTGCTAGATGTTTTCACAACTAAAGCATATAGGAAGCTATTAAATGAAAATACACAAAGCAAGACCTAACGTCAAAGTGTAAAATACATACTAACCTGAGGAAATAACCAGAGACTTTAAATGCAGTGGAAAAGGAGAGCAAAAGGCAGAAGACATAGATATATGATTTTAATACATCTTTCAATGCTACCCCCCCCCCCCCAAACACACAAAAGAAAAGGAAAAAGACAATCAATTCTCTCTAATAAGATATTCCACCAAACAAAAATCTTAGTGCATGATAACCAACTTTATCCTTTGCCTCGTCTACCCAATGCATAGCACAACTCTTCATTCTCAACATTGCATCACAATAAAGGCATTTTTGTTGTTTCTTGTGCAAGAGAGATGGGTGGAAAATTCATCACCTAAGTTTGTATTGTTCAACTGCTTTGGCATCCTTCATAAATGTACAACATTAGACCATCCTTTCACCAGTTTCTTTTCTTTTTTTTATTGCTAGGGTTGGTATGTTTCATAATATGTGAAGCCTAATTCTGATTATTGAAGACAGGAAATCAAGGACAGATGGAAATAAAGGGCTGGAACTCACGAGACAAAGTCATCAGGAAGATCCCTACATAAAGCTGCAATTAACCTGTACATAAAAAAGGATTATTTTATTTCAGGCTGCATAAAGTAGAAGAAAAGAAGTTCAAAGTTAAAAGAAATAAAAATTAAATTAGAATTTGGACAGTTCTTTTCTCCATGGAACTGGTTTCCAAATTACTCAATGATTTAATGGCAGGTCGCATCATTAAATAATCATTTTAAACAACAGAATGGAATGTGGAACAACCATAATTGAGAAGCTGAGAAAGCTTGTTTGACCTACTCCATAATTGATCATCTTCTGTTTCTGAAAAGAAGTAGGACATTCTTTTGAACAACAACGAATGAGCTAATTTCCTTCCTGTTACAGAGTGGGTATCTTTGACTACAAACACACATTTATATCAAAAACTTAGAGGGAAATGACCAGCTAGGTAAGACTTGAGTAAAAGTTGGTAAGCATTATTCCCGCATATTTTGGATTTTACAATTACTATCTACAGATACACCCCAGTATAACACCACCTACATGCAACCTACATCCCTCACCAATAATAACCGGACCCATTAACAATGCCTTAGTACTAACTCACCAGTAATCCCCATGTGGAAGATAGTAAATAAACATTACTATATTTCCAAGTAAAAAAACTTAACACGCATTTGATAGCATTTTCTTCCTTGAGAAAAATTACACCACAACCAAAAGGCAGAATCTAACTCCCACGGTAAAATTCTTAAAAAAAATCTGAAAGCATTTTTTTTTCCTTGGTAGCGTTTACAAACTTCAATTAGGCTTTTTATATATTAAAAAACATATAACAATTCAATAAAACAGGTTCGCTTTATACCTGAGAATCGCTTCAACTGATAGCCGTGCTTTCACTTGTAATCTAGAAAGAAGTTGCGAAAAAATGGTTTCTTTGTGTAATATCACCAACGGTAATGTTTGCACAAAGGGCATCATCTCCTCGTAAAATGAGATGAAATCTTCTGCTGTATTTAATTCCTGAATTGTGATGACACAAACTATAAGTAGAATTGCTTCTCTATACGAATGTTTCTAAAAGCAAACTTCCGAAATAAAAATTAAAAAAAAAAAAAACATAAAAAGAAACTAGCAAACACGAGGTCGGGTCGCATACCCTAAATTCGATAAGGCAGTCCCGCAGAAAAGTGGACCCCTCTGATGGGGCAGACTTAATTTTATTAAGACTCGAATAAACATCAATTTCAATTTCTTCAATTCTCTGTGAGAATGTCTTGAACTGCAACAACAGAAATTTAAAAACAATATCAAGACAAAAGGAATAAATCACATTAAGAACCGAAAAGATGAAGAAACTAAGTAAAAAAAAATTATTGAGATCGTGCGTTGTGGGGAGAGAGAGCGAAAGCCTTACTACAAAACGGCGGCCATGGAGACCCGGGGATTTGTTGAGCGACTTAACCGCCCGAGCATGAGACGGTGTCGCCATGGTGAGACTGCCTGCCTGTGAACGGTTCAAATTTGCGTGGTGAGACGGTCAGCCCTGTGAATTGTTGCAGAGGTATCAGGGTTTTACCAATTTAGTTGTTAGGGTTTAAGAAAGAAGGGTAAAACAGTTGAGCACTACCGGTAAATATATAAATAATTTGAAGTATTTATAGTTTGTTTTGATGGGCTTTCGTGGGCTTAGGCTTGGTCTTGATATTGGGCTGGGTTAATTGTCTGGGCTGGACTGGTTAGAGAAACCGAAATAGTAATTTTATAATCGTGTCCACTTTTTATTCTCTTTCTAGATTTATGTTTCTTAATAGTAATTAAGAGAACTATAAATATAAAATAAGATTTATGTAATGTTTTCTTACATTTGAAAGAGGTTTTTATCATTTTTAAATTTTTAAATCCAACCTTTCACAAAAAGTGGTTGTCTCGGTGGACACAATGGTTGTGCCTTCCTTTTTTCACTCTTTAAATATAATTATATTAAAATAAAAACGTTAAACGTGTGGGAAAAATTGAGGATGTGCATGGTGAATTCAACCATTATAGTTTTGAAATTCGATTTGATTTGATAGGTTAACCTGAAATGTAATTATTCTGAAAATAAAATTGGGTTGTGTTAAAAAAAATTAAAAAAAAAATTAATATAATTTGATTGACCTGGCAAAACCCGATCAAAAACTCGATTTCAACCTATTGACTTTTGATTTTTTTAATAAAACAAAGTCGTTTTGATTTTAAAAAAAAATAATTGACCTAGACGACCCGGTAACTCTATTAAAACTCAAAATCTTACCCTTAAATCAGATTGGGTCTAAAAATTATATTTGTAATGATTTTTATTTTACCCCTTCAAAAAAAGCTGGGATATTTTTATATTTTTACAAGGACACACATATCTTTTAAAAACTCATTAGGGGTACAGATTTTTTATGCATGTTTTTTGTACATAAGAATTGCTAAAACAACCTTTCATATAAAAAAAAAAAAAAACAAAAACAACTTTTGCCCAGGGATTTTGTGGTAATCTCATTTTTAAATGAATAATAAAAGTACTTTTGGCATGATGGTAAAAGATACTTATTTTATCGATTGTATTCGTTTTTCATTTCTTTTCTTCTTTTTCCTCCTGGAAAAAGTATATTTTATTGTTTTAGTTTTAATTCTTGTTTTTTTATTTTTAATTTAATTTATTAATTTTTTATAAAAAATTTATTTGTTTTCAATTTAGTTCCTTAATTACTATTTTTCATGTATTATTTTTTTAATTTAGTTTTTATTCTTTTGTTTTTAGTGTTTTTTACTTAGTCTTTTTCTATTAAAATTTTATTGATTTTTAATTTTATTATTTAATCAAGGTTTATGGTGTATTGATTTTTCTAATTTGGACCTCATTTTTTGTATTTTATTTTCCTTCTATTGAAGTTATTTTTTTTCCAATTCAACCCTCCACTTATAAAAATTTTGTTGCCCTCAAATTTATTTTTTATTTCAATTTTCACCCTCGTTCTTTTAATTACAATTATTTTTTTTATATCATTTTATGTGATTGATTTTTTCTTTGTTTCATCTTTCAATATTTGATTTTTTAAGGATTAGGCTTCATGTTTTTTCATTTATGAAACTTCTGATCTAATGACCTGGGTTATGAGTTTGAAAATTAACGTGGATTTATACTCTTTTATGCTCATTTTCTTTTTTAATTTCATCATTATATGTAATTTTTTAAAAAATATATAGTTATATGGTTATCTTTAATTTCTTTTTTATTAGGTTATTATGGTCTCATGAATTAAGATATATGTTTTGCATCGTGGTTAGCTTTCCCCCTATTACACAAATACATATCTACCATGTTAACTTAAATTGTTGTTTTTTTACTTTTTGTATCTAATTTCATACCTATAAGATTTTTTTCCCAAAGCTATCGTGAACTTTGTTCTTATAAAAAATAATATATTCTTTTTTATTATTGTTGCTTTTTTTTTATCATCTAATTCGAATAGAACAAACATATTAAACTCGACCAGGCTTGTAACTAAAATTGTTTATTTTTTTTTATTTTTTTAAACGCTTCTGCATCACCTAGACTATCAATGTCTTTTTCTATTTTTCTATTCTAATTTTGATTTTTATTTTAATTGATACCTTTTTTCATATGTATTTTTAAAAATAATGTTTAAATTTATGTTTTAGTTAATATCCCTCATTTGTGATTTTTTTATTTTGATTATTTAGCATTTTTAATTGAGTTTTTCTAAAATATTTTACGTATATTTAATTTTTCAAGATATTATTTTGATTCGTCTAAATTGTTTTTTATATTTTATATGCACAAACTTCATATTTTAAAATTAAAAAAAAATCATAATATGCAACCTTACATGGTATTTTATTAAATAAGCTCCATGCGTGTTTTTATTTATATTGTTGTTTGATTAAATAAAAAATAATTTCAACAAACAAATTTAACAGATACATCAAGGTGAATATCTCACATTACAAGATCAAATATCTTAATATATATCTATCCCTTTATTTTATTTTTAGTTTTGATTCTAATTATTGTCAATTACTTTTTTTTTCTATTTACATAAATATTTTATAAATTTACCTAATAAGATTGACAGGGAAGGATAAGATCGAAAGCCATGACACCAAAGTGAAAGGGCGAACGAAATGGATGGCTTATTCAAACTTTAGGATAAAAAATTTATTTTGCCCTTGAAAGCAAAACCAAAAAACGATTGTTATTGGGAGTAATTTAGTAATTTCAAAATATTCTACTTGTTATTAAAAAAAATTAAAACGGCAATAACATCTTTTTTATTTTATGATGCACAGTAAAATGACCCTTACACCCTTATATTTAAAATTCCACCCTTACACCCTTATAAAATCGTACGTGTTTTTTTTTTCCTGTCATTTTATAAGTAGTAGAATCACGTACATGCCATTGGGTTTGGATTTTCTAAAATTTATGTTAAGGGACATTCTTATATCTGTGCTCAGATTTTTTGTAATCTGTAGGTCAGGTGGATGGGCAATTATGTAAGAATATTACTGAAAGAAGTTGTTGATGGATGTGTTGCACACAGGGGCAGAGCGAGGTATATTTTATAGAGGAGGCCAAAATTAATATAATAATATATATTATTAAAAAGTTTATTTATTTAAATTAAAAATATTAAATAATAGAAAATTTTAAAATGTTTTGCAGGGTCCAAGCCCCTGCTTGCCACCCCCTAGTTTCGTCCCTGGTTACACATATCAGCACGTGTGGAGCCACTCAATGGTCAAATGTTGCTTTATGTGGCGATGTTTGATTATCCTTAGCATTGCCTCCTTATAGAGGTGGTCTGTGGTCAAAGGCCGTGGAGTTTGGCATCAATAACCTTTATTTTTCCACCTTTCTCCTCCCTCCAAATCCACACTTGGCATTTAAAATTTGAGGGTATTCCCCTAGTTGCAAATATCCGAGTAATAGTCTCATTATTTTTATTTGTATTTTTTTGTCCTTGGTTATTTAACAAATTTTTTTATTTGTTTTCATATTCATTTTTCAATCTAAATTTTTAGTTTTTTAAAATTTACTCCCGAATCTTTTTCTTTCTCTTTTGTAAATTTTTAATTATTTTTAATTTCATCATTTAATCAAAATTTTTAATCTATTATATATATTTTTTAATTTCTTTCCTCATTCTACTTGCGGAGTTGACTTTTTTTTTTTCCTTCAAATTAACCATTCAATTCAAAATTATCCATCCCCCCACTCTCTCTTTAAAAATTTGATTTTTATTTTTTTATTTAATTTTTTTTTGTGATTGATTTTTTTTTTCAATTTCATATTTTATCATTTAACTTATTAAGATGCAAGCTTCGTGTTTATTTATTTATTTATTGGTGCTTATGATCTAAATGACTCAGGTCACAAGTTATGCAAGTTAGCACAAGTTCACATTATTTTTTTAATCTCATTATTTGATGTTGATTTTTTAAAAACTATAATCGATGTTTTTTTTTTATAGGGTTATCCTAATGTCATGACCCGATATGCGTTTTTGACAGGTTAACCTATGTGGGCTCGGATATTTTATTTGGCTTTTAATTACAGTTTTTTTTTTGGATCTTTTTGTTTTATTAATTTTTTTAAATTAAAATTTTAATATTTTGATATATTAAAAATTGACCTAGATGATATTTTTATATGTGGTACTTATGATTAAATGATTCAGGACAAAGGGTTGACATCTTTTTTTTTGGACTTATTTTTTTGTTTTTAATAATTCAACATTGGTTTTTTTAAAATGGGGTCTTGTGAGTTTTTTTTTTGTATTTAATTATCTTGATTTTATAATCTAACTCATGGGTTGACAAGTTGACTCAACAAATTCAAGTTTTTTTGTGGTTTATAATTGTTATTTTTTTTTATCATTTTATATGTTTAATTTTTTTATTTAATATTTTATTAGTTTAAAATTGAATTTCAATGTTTTTTAAATTTTTTTTATTTTGATCAAATGACTTGAAACCGAACTTAATAAATTAACAATTTTTTTTTTACTATTAAACATTTTAATTTTTTATTCAACATTATTTTTTTTCCTTTTAAAAATATAAATGCATCCACTAACATCAAATAAAATAATTAAAAAAGATGTTATCGGAACTGCGGCGTAAAGTGGGTAAATATCTAGTTCTCTTCCAAGATAAAAAACAGCAGCAACTAACTTTCCCTTTCCGCTTGCTCTCATCAACGCTATCACCAATCGGTCCCTAAAAAACCCAAATTCTCGCCTCCAGGCAAAATTAGGGTCTTACGATGACGGATCGAAACAACTCCACAACCAATACTGCCGCCGTCACTACCACCAATAATTCAGCTGCCAAACCAATATGGATGAAGCAAGCAGAGGAAGCGAAACTAAAAAGCGAGGCAGAAAACACCGCGGCAGCAAAAGCCGCATTCGACGCGACATTCAAAGTATTATCAGATAAGGGTGAAAAGGCTGTCGATTCGGATTCCGAGGAGGAAGACGCGGAGAAAGATTTGGCTAATAAGCCAGTGGGACCAGTTGACCCCGGGAAGTGCACGGCGGCAGGTGCTGGCATTGCTGGTGGGACCGCGTGTGCACCAGCTACGTTTGTGGTTGTTACTAAGGATGCGGACGGGAGGAAAGTCCCGAATGGAGGCGCGGTGATTAGGGTTAGGGTTTCGCCGGGAGTGGGAGTTGGGGGAACGGAGCAGGATGGGGTTGTGAAGGATATGGGAGATGGGACTTACACGGTTTCGTATGTGGTGCCGAAAAGAGGGAATTATATGGTTACTATTGAGTGTAATGGGAAAGCTATTATGGGGAGTCCTTTCCCTGTGTTCTTCAGTGCAGGTGTATATATTTACGGCTATGGAATTTTTTTTTTTTGTTAGTTATACAGTGCCTGGTAATGTTGATTGCAGTAATGAGTTTGTTTATAGGTATTTGTCTATCATTTCAACACCCTTATCGGCAGCATGTAGATGACACTAACATATGGGCTATTCCCGGTGTTATTTGTTCTTGTTGCTCATTTCTGCAATTTTTTGAGTATGTGGTGTCTTGATCCTTTTGCACGTTTTGGGGGAGGGGGTTGGTTTAAATTGGAGTCATACTGTTTTGATACTTTGGAAAATTTTGAAAATCTTAACTGTTAATCTATTATGATAATTTGTTCCTGATGTTTGTTACCTATCTCTATTTGGTTTATTTATGCATATGGGCATGTGCAATTTCTTTTGCATGGAAGTGTAGGAATTATGGGGATATTTTCTTTTGTGGTTTGTTAAAGTAAGAAAAGTTGATTGAGGATGATTTTCATGGTTAAACGGTCACTAATAATTTTGAGATCGAGGAAAACTGTTTGTATCAGTCGTGTTTCCTCACCATCCAATTTATCCTCAAATTGTCTCCGACTTGTTCTTTGTACATTTATTCTTTCTATTCTTCTTTAACAGGCACTTCAACTGGAGGTCTGCTGGGTATGGCTCCTACAACTACGTTTCCAAACCTTGTGAATCAGACCATGCCCAACATGCCAAATTACTCAGCCAGTGTTTCAGGGGCATTCCCTGCATTCATAGGAATGACTCCAGGCATTGCTTCAGGTGCTTCAGGTGGTGCGATTTTGCCTGGAGTTGGAGCATCACTTGGGGAAGTTTGTCGAGAGTACCTCTATGGCCGGTGTGCAAAAATGGATTGCAAGTTGGGCCACCCTCCACACAGTTTACTCATGACTTTGTTAGCCCCAACAACTACAATGGGGACTCTTAGTCATGCGCCTATGGCACCTTCGGCAGCTGCAATGGCTGCTGCTCAGGCTATTGTTGCTGCCAAAGCTCTTCAAGCTCATGCTGCTCAGGTGCAAGCACAAGCTCAGTCAGCCAAAGATTCATCTGGTATCCTTTTTTTTTTTCTTCTTATTAGCTGCTCATGCATGTATCAGATAGCTTTTATGGATCCTTTTCTTTCCCATTACTCAAGTTATTGATTTTACTTGTGCCGTGCTTTGGTTTTAGTATTTTTTTTCTTTCATTTTTGTCCAAAGTTCTTCCTGCTGAGCGTTTATCCTCTTGCCAGGCTCGCCTGACAAAGCTCGGAAGGAGGATGCACTGAAGAAAACACTCCATGTTAGTAATCTCAGCCCGCTTCTGACAGTGGAACAGCTGAAACAGTTGTTTAGTTTTTGTGGCACAGTTGTTGAATGTGCCATTGCCGATTCAAAACACTCTGCTTACATAGAATACTCGAAACCTGAAGAAGCAACTGCTGCTTTGGCCTTGAACAACATGGATGTTGGGGGTCGGCCTTTGAACGTTGAGATGGCTAAATCTCTTCCTCAGAAACCTCTTTTGAATTCTTCACTTGCTTCATCTTCTCTACCGATGATGATGCAGCAAGCTGTTGCCATGCAACAGATGCAATTTCAACAGGCTTTGATTATGCAACAAACTATGACTGCGCAGCAGGCAGCTAACAAAGCTGCATCAATGAAGTCTGCAACAGAGTTAGCCGCAGCTAGAGCTGCAGAAATAAGTAAGAAGTTAAAAGCTGATGGGCTTATCATTGGAGAAGAGGAAACAAAAGCAGAAACCAAGTATGTCACCCTGTCTCTCGCTTTCTTTTAAAGTAGATCAACGATGATAATTTGTTGATAGTTTGTATCAATATTCTTTGGTTTTGCCTTACATTAAGATTTTGAATACATAAATACTGCAATGAGTCGTCCATATGAGGTTCATGATTTAGATTACCTGTTGTTTTTATTTGCTATAGTTCTCCCTCTCCTTTCTCTTTTTTATTTGAGAGACATGGTACAAGAAAGGAGCACAAGGTTGTCTTAGCATGATCTTGTACTACCATGGCTTTCTTTCTTTCTCTCCATCCATATTCATATCCATATCCTTATCCATATCCACTAGCCTTCATGAAATCTTTTGTCAGAACTAAGTTGCTTGAGTTGATGAAGGACCAATTGGTTGCTTATCAATTGCTATTGCAATAGTTATTTAACTAGATTAGTGGCTTGTGCTCTGTCGCAGGCCAATCAATTTTTTTTTTCTGATGTTAAAAAAAATGCTAAGGAAAATAAATCCAAGACACGAGTCAGTTCAATTGGTAATTTAAATAATATGAATAAAAAATGCAACCATAATAAAGAAATTGAAAAATAACAAAAAAAAAAAAAAAGGAACTCGACCTAAGCCCATTCAGAGAATCAAACAATCTAATGTTGAAGGACAAAACTGAAAAAAAAAATTAAAAAAAAGAAACAAAAAAACTAGTTAAACCAAGTTAGCTCGCAAACTCTGCGATCGTGAATATAAGATTGAGATAACCTTAAAGAAAGAAAAGTAGGAAAAAAAGTTCAAAGATCAATTCCTAATAAATCAAATGAGAACATGATAACTTCATAGAAAGAAAAATAAAAGGGAGAAAGTTGGTGCCCCATCTCTAGCAAATAAAATGTTGGAGGATGAAAATCAAAGAAAATATAAGTAAAAAAAGGTTGAAAAAACTCAATTCGAGCTCATTCAGGTCAAGATGCAAAATCCTTGACTCGGTCGTGATACCAGAGTAACCGTGTTTGAAAGCAAACTGAATAGAATAATGAAGTTTAATTATCTAACAACCTAATGATGAGCTTAATGATGAAGGATGAAAATAAAAAGAGAACTTCAATTAAAAAAAAGCAACGGAAAAAAAATGAGCCAACTCGAATTAACCTGCTAACCTTGTGACCATAGACACAAGATCGATATAACCTAATAGAAAGAAAAGGAAAAAAAAGTATGAAGACTAATTTCTAATAAATAAAATGTTGAAGGATGAAATTATAATAAATCAATTTTAAAAAGGACAAAAAAAGGTCAACCCGCGTTAAACTTTGAAATCAAGGACTCTGGTCATGAACCTGAGACTAACCTCATATAATGCAAACCGTACAAAATAACAAAGAAAAAAAAAGATGAAAATAAGAAAACATAAAGCTTAAAAAAAGAGGAAAAATCAAGTAAGCCCGAGTGATCCTTTTAAATCTGGTCTAATCCTGAGTAATTTCTACAAAATTCACAACCTGTGAAATCCTGGACTCGGGTTCAATCAAGAAGCTTAACCCCTAATAAATTTAATTTTGAAGGATGAAATCATGTAAAAAATATCAATATAAAAAACTTGTCTAAGCAAAAAAGATAGCAATAAAAAAAATAGGGAAAAAAGTTAATAGAAAAAAAAAAACCTAAGAAAGATGAAATTATAAAAGAAAAACAATCTAAACAATAATCCCAAGCAAAGTAAATTGCAATAAAAAAAACAATGGGTGAAATTGAAAAACATTTGTTATTTAATAGATTATTCAAAATTTTAAAAAATAGTAATAAAAATAACAATGAGCAAGTGTGAAAGAAACATAAATTGTAGGGGTTGGTATTTTTTGTAGGGGTTGATGTTAAACTAGAGGAAGAGAAAGAGAAAAATAAAAATAAAAATAAACGGTTGTTACATGTGCCAAACCAGAGGCACCTTTGGTGCACGTGCCGCCCCATCATGGAAATCGGCGTTTAGTGGTTGGACAAGCCCACACATGCCTCTCAAAGGGCACAATGGCTATCCATTCACTGGAGCGTGCATATGATTTATTTTTAATAAATATTTAATATATGATCATCAACTACAATAATGCCCTTGAGTAACCTTCAAATTAACAATAAAACCAATGATAAAGGACACAAAAATCCTTATGAGAGAGTTATGTTGATTATGTCTTCACGATTAGCAAAGTAATTTAACTATTTCAAAAAAAATTGAAAAGACTATAACCCTCCTGATTGAAAGGCATTGTATTTTTTTTATTGTAGGGGCAATTAGTAAATTTACCATGCAAAAAAATGAATTTACGAACCTAACCCTGCAACAATTATATCATAGTGAAAGACCACATTGCCTCCAATGTTTAGTGTGAAGGCTTTTTGGGCTAGGGGCAATTTCATCAAATCATGATTTCCATGAATAGTGATGTGTTCCTAGAGCTACATTAACAACTTCTCCTTCTTTTTTAGGTTTTTGTTAATAAACGCAAACCTTTGTATCTTTTATCACTTAAGCATGGAATTATGAGAATCGTTTGATGATTGTGTTTGATGATTGTTTTCAATTTGCTTGACAAACAAACTAGGTAACCCTAATTAAAACTTGAAGGGTATATTCCATGATTTTTTTCTCCACTGATGAGTTTACTGCCTCTTGCAGGTCACCATCCCCACCTCGAGCAAGGTCTAGATCCAAGTCGAGATCACCAATTAATTATCAAAGAAGGTTGAAGTCACCTTCTTACTCACCTCCATCTCGCCGCAATAGAGACCGTAGATCTAGGTCTCCCTTGAGATTTCGCTATCACTCAAGGTATAACTATGGAAGGCGATCATATAGAGATAGTAGAGATATTGTTGATAGAATGAGAAGGCAGGATTCGGATAGATCACGTGGTCGTCATTCACCTGTTTCAAGGAGAAGTAGAAGCCGGAGTGCAAGCCCTCAAACAAGAAAGTCCTACAGAGATGATTCAGGCTCACCAAAACGTCGCCAAGAAAGCTCAGCTCAAAGATCAAGAAAAGCAGCAGACAGTGGTTCAAGATCACCTAGGAGTCATGGGGGACGTCGGTTATCCCGAAGGAATATCACAGATAGCAAACTTAGATACAGAAGGCACTCACGCTCTAGGTCTAAATCTGTGGAAGATTCCAATGACAGAATGAATGAAATCCTAGATAAAAAGTCAAAACAACACGAGAGGAGATCTAGGTCATTATCTGTGGAGCTTAAACACCATGGCAGGAGGCCATCCCATAGAAGTTCAGATGAAGATGAATCGAATCACAGAAGCCGGTCCAGGTCAAAATCTGTGGAAGTTAAACGCCATTATGATAAAGTGGACAAAACTGAGGACGGGAGGCTGAAGCATCGTGATAGGAGGTCCAGGTCAAAATCTGTTGATGATAGGCAGTGTTACAAGGAGAGAGGAAATGAAAGCAGGGATAAAAAAACAAAGCATCGAGATAGAGTGCAGTCTAGGTCAATATCTGCTGAGTCAAATCATCACAGAAGAAGTAGGTCATCCCCAAAAGGTAGGGATGAGAGCAAGTCAAAGCACAGACGGCACTCAAGGCCAATATCTCCAGAAGGCAAGCGGCGTTCCAATCACAGGATAGATGAAAATAAAGATGAAAAGTCTAAGCACTGCATTAGACGAAGGTCAGTATCCGCTGAAGATAAACATATCAGATCTCCAAGAAGTTCAGAGGAAAATAAATCAAAACGTAGGAGGCACTCTAGATCAAAATCTGCAGAACACAAGCGCCACTCAAATGATGAGGAGATAAAAAGAGAAGAAAATGAAATTCATCATGAGCATACATTGGACAAAACAGAAGATGCCAATGAGGAAGAAAATTGTTTTACGGACAAAGAAAAATGTAAAGATTGTGATTCAAAGGAACAGGTGGAAGACATGGTAATGGGGGGCATATGTGTGCTGAATTTAAGCAATGAAGAACCGTTGTTACTGAAAGCTGAGCATCCCACAGCTGAACTGGAATGGTAATGACTGCCATTGTGAGAAAAAAAATGTTTTTCAATGTTGTTGTTGACCTTTAATTAGCTTAGATCGTTTGCCTGGTTTACAGAATTTGAAGAGCGTTAGAGAACCAAAGTTAATTCTTGAGGACAGACAGCAGAGTCTAGAAGGCTCGGTAGAGAAGCTGTATTTCATAGGCAGCTGTGCTTGTGCCAAGCTTCAATCTGAGAAGCTCGCAGAGATGCATGAACTTAAATCCTGCAGAATCAGCCTTTGCTTGCATGATGGGCGATTCTTATAGAAGATTTTTAAAATGTTCTTTGGTTGGATTTTTCTGCCAGCTTTGGCTCCTCGTAAATATGAGCACTTTGTGTTTGTTTATCTTTTGCAGGTTCACTTGTAACATGTTGGAACTAGAGTCTTTAAGGCCCGAGCTGACTCATGATAAGGATTATATGTTTCAAACGGTGTTCTGCTGTCATCTGCATCAACCATTCAATCTTTCTAGCAAGCTTCTATTACTGCTAGATGTATGTTGGACTATTACTACCTCTATTGCTAACTGTGGACTCTTTTTTTTTTTTTGATAAAAATGTTTATTTGAGGAATTATTTCTATTCTCAGTTATCTTTCTTCTTGCTTCTTTTAAATTTTGCGTGATATATATATATATGATTTCATATACATCTTTGGTCTTAGGTCCTTTGATGGAGTGGTATAAAGTAATGTCTTGTTACATAATTGCTGTGGCATTTAACTAGTGAACCTGCTATATTAGTGTTTTTTGGATCATGAGCATGACCGGCGAATGATAAAATGAAACCTTACTGTAGTTCTGGTGTTCATACCCAACCTACATGATTTAGTGCTATTTCCATTTACAGTTTTCATCTCCTTTCATCATTGTTCAAGGTGTGAACTTATAGTATATGTGGTAGATAGGTTGATAATAGGTTAAGCATTTATTTATGTTTGATGGTGTGGTGGGCGGTCATACCCCAAATACATGCAGGTTATATGTGATGTTTCCATTGGAGCTGCCGAGATCAATGACAGGATTGTTGATATTTACTGATGTAAATGAAGGTATGCAGTCAGTAGAGACACCTATCTGTTAAGCCTTCCACCAGTCATGGAATTTTGGGACTGTTGTTAATAACTCAATTGGATGCATCTGTCTGAAGTCAATACTTGTGTAACTGTAATAATATGTTTTAAAACCTGGTGCCTTATTGCTTTTCCTTCTTCTTCTTCTTCTTCTTCTTCCTCTTCTCCTCCCTTTCTTTCCTCCTTCCAAAGGTGTGTCTGCGTTAGTGAAGCTGCTTTTGAGGTCAAGTGAAACCAGAGTTGCTTGGATGCATAGCGGCAGTTGCACAGTGTTGTGCATGAGCAGATTGGCTGACTAAATTTTTCGGCGAAATGCAGATGTTTTTTAACAGGTAATTTCTATTCATCTGTCAGGATGAGTTCTGTCTCATGATAAAGCTTCACCGATGCTTGTCTCTTCCAAGCCATCTCTCCCTTGTATGGCAATGCCAAAGCAAAAGAGTGGAGCAGCATCACGCAGTGTAGGTAGAAAATCAACGAAAGGAGTTTGCTCTTGAAGAAAACATAGGAATTGCATCATTTTGAGTCTGAAGTAAATCAGTATAATTAAGACAAAATTTTCAGAAGAACAGACATGTAAAATCTTCCTAGTTGCTAATTTATGTAATTAACACTGGACATAACTGCTAATCTGATAATAATAATAATAAAAAAAAAAGGAAGCAAATGTAAGCTATCAACAAGCATTGCCTTCTTGCGGATCGTGCTCCACTGCCTTATCTGCACTGATGGAGACATGTTTAACCAGCTCTATTCATTACGAGTGACCAGAAAATAATGCAAAATTTAGAGGGGAAATGTCAGGGATTTACTTGTAAATGTGCATTTACCATTAAAACACTTGGCTAAAAAAGGGCGACGAATTCTTTCTTAGGACACATGAATTCACACTAGGCTTAAAAAGGGCGACGAATTTTTTCTCCAGTTTTCATTGTCCCTGGAAAACAAGCTCCTTGTTGAAATAAAAAATGTTTTATAAAAGATAGATAATATACATAAAAGAGAAATATAATGAAGATAATGATGAGTTTGTGATTATTGAATGAACTAGTGTGAAGAATAAATTTAAATGACGTGAATTTACCTTAAATGTCTTATCTGGTGACTAGAAGTATTTATATACTTTTTTCCCGTCATCTTCCCTCATGAAACATGAAATGTGGAGAGTGATGTTGCAAATACTTTGTGATGCGTAAAATAATGACGAAGAACGATCTTACTATAAGCAGAAGGAAATAAATATTGTTGGTGGAGAGGTTGATTCTCATCATTGATTTGTAGTGCTCGTTATTGTGCTATTGATGAAGAGGTTGGGTGCTTCCGCTCTGTACGAGTAGGTATGCAGGTGAGTGCCATTCCTACACAAAAATTTTGTAGTGCACAAGGTGTGCATGCAAGTAGGTGGTGTGTGATTCTTTGGAACTTGAACAAATATATTGAGTTGTGTTTAGAGGCAGGTCTTGGACAGTTTGAGGTGTGTTGGAGTGAGTGCATCACCCAATCCGCTACATTTTTTTTTTTAAGAAAAAAAAGGTGCAGTATCACAAATAAAGGCCTAATTCCTCCAATTTTGAGGAGGTTGAATAGAGTGAAGGCAGAACTAAAGTGTCTACAGAAAGAGAAGGGTACCGAACGGGTCATGTTGCAGTCTTTTTCGAAAACTCTCTTTTGTTTCACTATATAATGATCCAGGTTAAGCACCAAACATGGCCAGTTGAACCTGACTCACCTGACCGTGTGTTATATTATTATACTCTGTAGCTCTCCCAAGTCCACCCCCTTAACATGACCTTGTAATCAGAGGTCTTTCTAAAGATAAAGATTAGGTTTGGTAAAACCTTGACAGTAATATTGATGAACATTATAACAAGGAAACTTGCTTGAGAACGTTTGACTTAGTTTTTGAAATATATTTGAAAGCTAATTGAAAACAGAGATAACCGGAAAAAAAGAAGAAGAGAAAACCAAAGTATAAAAAAAATTAATTAAAAAGATTGAAAAATAATTCGGTTCGGTCATATTTTAGTTTTAAAAGATTGAAACTAAATAAACCAACCAAACCAGTTCAAATAAAAATAAAAAACTAGTGATATTAAAAATTTAATTTGGTTATTTTTTAAATGAAGAACTGAAAATATTCACCCTGGATAAAAGGATATGATTAAAAGAAATAGGAAACGTTACGGATTTAATTAATAAGATTTATAAATCTGAAGCACGATTGAAAGTGAAAATGAATATATTGCAGGAGAGTCGTTTATATGAGCCCAGGCCAATCGTTGGAAATACAGAGGATAATTTGGATGCCCTCTATAGCGACCACAAACCTACACCAAGAAAACAGCAGGCAGAGACAAGATTTAACGAGTCAGATTGGATAGGATGAATTATCCTACCCTACAAGTGCTACTGAACAAATTGTGATAAATCAGCTTGTATATATATATGCCAGTAATTTCTACTTATAATTATTATATTTGATTCACTAAAACTTGCAAGGATATGTATGGGAGTATAGTTATTGTTGTTTTTAAAAATATTTTTCATGTTAAAATATATTAAAATGATATTTATTTTTATTTTTTAAAAATTATTTTTGAGATGAGTACATTAAAATAATTTAAAATATAAAAAAATTAAAAATTTTAAAACTATAATTGTTTCCAAACAGTCTTGAAATAGTAATAAGCCTATAAGATAGACAAGGAATCATTTTCTTGAAAAATTAAAGCTGGCTTGACCTTTCAAGGTGCAGAGGGTTACCAATTTTTTTTATTTATTTTTTCTCATCTTGTTTCTCTATATTTTATAGATCTGGCTCACTCGCTAAATCTGTCCCCTTTTCCCCTTTCAAAAAGCATCATTTTCTTAGTGAAAAACAACAACATTATTTTCAAGAGCATAAGGCCTTGGTGGGCTAGCAAGAAGTTTTTTGCCCCCTCTCTTTTTGAAAGGTGAAGGTGGCAAGTTCCAGGCCCCCCCGCTGTCTTTATCAAACTTGAACTGTTGAGCGGGTCAATCCAGATTTTAGGGTTCAAAAAAATAAGATAAAAATTTAAATATATTTTAATTTGTTAGATTTTAAGTTTGTTTTTTAATTATTATAAGTTTAAGTTTTTTTTTGAGGATTATTAAAAATTTATATTATTATTAATTTTAAAATTTATAGAATTAATTAAGATAAAAGAAAATTGATATGAATATTTATATTAAAAAAATAATAAAAAAAAGAACTCCGGTGATTCAACCAGCCAACTCATGACCCAGCTGGTGTACTTTTCAGCCCCACCATTTCTTCACGTGGTGCGGCGAGGTGGAGGAAAGTCTAGGATGGCTCCCACATCTCTGTTGGCATCCTGCTAGCGAGGGAATGGAGTCGTCGAGCGAACTACTGATCATAAAATCATGTCGACTGAGCTGGAATCATATAGCTATGTCGAGATCGACTGAGCTGGAGGCTAGCTTTCATTTCTAAAGCATGGAAAGGAAAGGAGGTCCTCCACTGTATGTTCTATGATTTCTTTCCAATTGATATTTTTATTTTATTTTATTAAAAATATTGAAGGATGTGTGCTTATACAAATGACAATCTAAACTTCAATTTTCCATAATTTATTTCTTATTTGCATAACCATGCTTATGATCAACAATTTCCCTTTACAGCAACAAGAAAACTAATTTTCTAATTTTTATCATAATAAATATAAGTTTTTCAGTTTTTTTATTGCATCAAAGAGGTCAAATTTTTTTGAATGGAGGAGATATCAATATCAACTTGGATGGTGTTTAGGAATACAATGCTAGTTGTTTTTTAAAGTGTTTTTTATTTAAAAATATATTAAAATAATATATATTTTTATTTTTTTAAAATTATTTTTAACATCAACATATTAAAACGATCTGAAAACACACAAAAAAATAATTTAAAAGAATTGTTTTTAATTATTTCAAAAGCCTTTTTAAAACTAAAAAACAAATCAATCTAAATTATAACTCATTAGTTATATAGTTTGACATAAGTTTGAAATAAAAAATAATTAGGTTACAATAAATAATTAGATTAATATAAGTGGAAGACAGGTAGTGTTTGTTTTAATACATACTTTTCAAATTTTCTTATAACTTTGAAATACTAATGAAAAAAATAAAATTTAAAAATAAATTATTTGAATATATATTTTTATTAAAATTTACTTTAAAAAATTACATTATGTGGTGATAAATATGACTTTTAAATGACTATTTTTCAAACTATAATGTGAAGAAGTGAGCTATAATTTCAAGATTTTTAGGAATAAGAGTGAAACAATGTTTTTAAAAATTTTAAAATTATTTTTGTTTAAAATTATTTTAATATGCTAGTATTATAAATAATTTTTTAAAAATAAAAAAATTATTTTAATATATTTTAAATAATTACTATTATTATAATTTTAAAAAGCCCATCGTACCAAGTGGAGAGAACTCTCCACTTGATGTTCTAATATTTGGCCATGTGATAAGTAACTTTATCTATAATTTATAGTGACTCACTTCTCTCGTGTCAGACAACAGAATTTAATTAAGGTGATTTTCTTGTTGCATGGCTCCCACTGCTTTATGAAAACCCCCCTTTTTTTTTAAAATAAAAAAATGGTTATTAGATTATTTAATCAAATCAAATTAATTTTTTTTTATAATTTTTAAAATTTAACTTATCAGGTTTAAATTGATTTTTTTTTTAATTTAATATATTTGTTTTTAATTTAACTTATTAGATTTTAAACCATGAATTTCTAAAATTAATTTGTCTTGAGTCAACTTATAAATTTTAGACAAGTATTATATGATTTAACAAAATTAGTTAAATAAAATCAACAAAAAAATTTTAACAATAAAAAATTTCATAAATAAAAACACAAGAAAAATATGTTGTTGACCCATAAAGTTTTACTTCTAGTACCACAATAATTTATATTTCATATAAAATGACCACAAGGTCCAAACTAGTAGTCTTAAACCAACAACACCTTATGTTGGATTTGTCATATACTTTATTTCTTAGGTACTTATTGATGAAACAACCTTCATTTCTCATGAACCCACTTGCTACGCAAAAGCCTCAAAATACCCTTATTGGCATGAGGTGATGATAAATAAGTTCGATGCTCTTGTTCAAAATGGTACCCGGGACTTATTTCCACCATACCAAGATCATAATCTTGTTGATAAAAAATAGTTTTTTTGGGTTAAAAGATGAACAAATAGAAGCATTAAGCATTTTAAGTCACATCTTATTGCAAAAGACTTCTATAAAAAAGGTGTTGATTATACAAACACACCCAGTCCAATGGTTAAACCAAACACAATTTACTTGGTTATCTTTCTTGTAGTATCTAACCAATGACAATTATATCAGCTAAACATTTATAATACCTTTTTTCATGAATTTGTTCATGAAGATGTTTATATGAAACAACCATAAAAGTTCATTCAATCACGTTTATAAATTAAAAAAAAGTTTTTATTATCTTTGGCAAGTCTCAAAAACTTGGTTTTCAAAACTCACAAATCAAGTCATTACTATGGGCTTTGTAAGTTCTAAAGTTGATGCCTCCTTGTATAGTCTTCATCACGAGACATTTCATATTATTATTTTTATTTATGTTGATGATATTATTATTACTAGCTCTAACACAATAGTCATTAATCAGCTGCTTTTCATGTTGTTTATGGTCTTTCTAATAAAGGATTTGGGACTTATATACTTCTTTCTTAGTGTTGAAACTTTATATCACAGTTCTAATATACTTGTCACTCAAAGAAAGTACATTATAAACTTGTTTAGAAAAGTTAACATGGACAAGGCCAAATCATGTGCAACACCTATGTCTACGAACATTCATTTATCCAAATATGACTACACGTTCTACAAAAGTATTGTTGGAGCCCCCCATGATCTTGGATTTACAAGTCTAGATATTGAATACAATGTTTAATGTGACAGTAAATTCATGTACCAACTAAAGGATACTCATTATAAAGTAGTGAACATAATTCTTTGATATCACGAACATATAATTTCATATGGTCTTACACCATAAACGTAAGTGTTGATGTATATTGTAATTTTCATGGCTGCAATCTCATTCCATGGAGTTGTAAAATAACAACAGACAATGGCTCGTAGTAGCACTGAATTCGAATACAAAGCCCTTTCAAACACAACAACTGGGATTCAATGGATCCAGTCCTTACATCTTGATCTACACGTTATATTAACTAGCTAATCAAAATTTTGGCGTGGTAATATCACAGCCATATGAGTATAATCTAATTTAGTGTTTCATGCTAGAACTAAATACAGTGAGATTGATTTTTTATTTTGCGAATCACCGAGTCTTTTAAAAGAAACTTCAAGTTTCTTTTTTATGAAAACCAGCTAGCTAACCTGCTCACTAAAACACTACATACTATTAGGTTTACTCTGTTGCGTCGCAATCCTTTCGATTACTGGGGGGTGTTGAATCATCTATAGCTAAGATTTTAAGCATCATGTACCAGGAAAGAAGAGTGAAATCTTGGGATTCAATCTTGACAAAAATTTGTTGGTAATCTGCTGTCATCATATTGTTGTAATTGATATATATATATATATATATATATATATATATATATATAGAGAGAGAGAGAGAGAGAGAGAGAGAGAGATGTAATGTTAGAAAATATGACCAATGACCCATATTTTATGTTTTTTTTTATTCAAATAAGGAGAGATATTTATTAACTAGTTCTTAGGCCTTTAATGCTATCACGCAACATTGTTGCTCTACATCACTTTTCATTTGATTAAGCAGTAGTTGTTTTCTTTTAGTCATATTTTATTTATATCAAAAGAGGTTAAATTACTGGCTAAAATTTTTTTTTCTAAACGCGGCTAAAGGAATACAGGTCTATGCTCTGTGGACAATGCAAATCATATAAAACTTTAATTTGATTTAATAATTATTTAATATATTCCAAATTTGTATTTCACTGCTTGTCATATGACACATCAATTTGTATTCTATACACTTTATTTTAATATTTAAACCAATAATCAATGATGGGAAATAAAACTATATTATTTTCTTGCAAAGATTGAAATAAACAAAATATTTTTTAAACTTCTAAATATCTTTTAATTAACCTACTTCCATAGCAAATGATCCGGATTCTAACTTTAACGGTGAGTATTTTTTTTAAGAAATATATAGGACTAAAGTTTGGATTGTGCGCCACGTGTTACACAATATATTTTTTTTGACGACGCGAGTTCTCATTATTTCAATTTAATGTGCAAACATTAAAAAATAATTTAAATTAAATTATTTTTAATAACAATATATAAAAAAATAAAAAAATTATTTTTAGATTAAAAAAATTCATGAAATGCAATTTAGCAAACAGCCTCACTATCGGTTTTCTTTTATTAATTTCATATCTAGTCATTAAATTTAATGTTTCATTTTTTAATATCCTTATTTGAAAGTGGGGAGTGCAATGCCAAGTGTGTGTAACAATTTCTGAAAAGATAAACAAATTGGAGAAGAGTTTGAAGCTAAAGTAGGGACTAAATTAAAATTATAATTGAAAATTAGATATTACATATATAATTTTAAAACCACAAGGACTTATGTTCCTTTTACTAGACTAGTGGGACTAAGTTATAATTTACTCCAAAAAACCTTTTTAATAATAATAAATAAATAAAACCCACCTATAAAAAACCCACCCAGAATCTATCTCTTTTGTAAAATACCAAAACACAGGCTTGGAGGAGAGAGAGATGCGTTGCTATGGATTAATGATCCCAGGAAGCGAAGCCGCTCGCTTCTATCCATCACCATTGAAGCCTGAGTCGAGCCCAATTCTACGGTTTAAACCCGTTACAAGAATCCCAATTGGGTCATTCAAAACCAAAACCACAATCAATGCAAAAATCACCGCAGAATTGGGTCAGATGACCTTTTATGAGCTACTGGGCATACCCGAATCCGGGACATTTCCTGAGATAAAACAAGCGTACAAGCAATTGGCAAGAAAGTACCATCCAGATGTTTCACCTCCAGGTCGGGTCGAAGAGTATACCCGGAGGTTTATTCGGGTTCAAGAGGCTTATGAGACTTTATCGGATCCAAGAATGAAAGAGATTTATGATCGTGATATGGCTAGAGGTCTTCATTTAGCTTTCTCTGCTAGGAGACGTTATCCATATCAAAATGACGAGGTATAGTTTTTTCTTTCTTATATTTATTTTATCTGTGCATGCAGTTAGTTTTGTGTATTTTTTTTTTATTATTTTTGGTTAAAATTTTCATGTGGGTTTTTGGTTTTTTCAGATTGGGTTCATGGTGTTTGTTTTTTTTGTTTAATTCTGGGTTGCTTGTGCTAGTTGGCCTAGAAGAAAGGAGGGAACTTTAAAATTATCTGTTTCTGTGTTTAATCAATTGTTGTTGCTGACAAAGTTTAGTAGAAACTCTCAAAGTATTGATTAGTAAAGAATTAGAGAATTAAGTTTTGATTTCTTCAATCCTTTTCTGTTAAGATCTTCACTCAACTTTCATCCTCGTGAGAATTTTTGTTTTTGTATTTAAGTGCTTCAATTTCATTGTTTGATTGAATAAACATTTGGAATCTTAATAAGGTTAGATCGCTTTGATTTTGGTAGATAGTGAAGCTGTACATCGGATACTGGGCACTGATGTAATAAAGTACTAACTAGGCTGTCGTTCTATGTTATCACTCGTTGTTTACTGGGTTTTTTTTCACAAGCAGGAAATGGAAGGGAGAAGTGAATGGAAGAATTGCTGGCAGTCTCAGCTATCAGAGCTGAAGAGAAGAAGCATGAACAAGGATACCGGCGGCAGCAGCATGTCATGGGCAGCTCGAATGAGGAGGCGCAGGGAAGGATTACCTGAAGAACTTTAGATAGGTTTTGTTACACTCAGTATATACTTGTCTTTATTAAGATGCTTATTCAAGAACTGTCTGGTTAGCATTGCCATAAGCAGCAATAAAGTTATATCAGCTAACCAAACAGTTACCTGAGATCGGAAATTGTAGAGTTGTTTCCATTACTTACTGCCCATTTTACGCTGTACATAAAGCTCACTGGTGTTATCTCCGCCGCTGAAGCTAGGATTAGTGTCTGAAATGTATTAAGTTTTGAAGCATCTCTCTTTCACTTCATTCCTCCTTCCCCTATCTTTTAATTTCTCTGGTGTTTTGTGTCTGCTGCGTGCTGAAGTTCATGCAAACATGATGGCTGTAATGTTTCGTGGAGAATGCTTTTGAAATGCATGGATAAGCTTGTCTTTCATTGGAGGCTACATATTATTCGTGTTTCTTCTTAGCAAAAATTACAGGCAAAGAATCTTGATTCAGTGTTTTCTTCCGTGTTGCTCCTTCGATTTATTACGCCTTTTCCATTCTTTCTCCCGGATTTCCTCGGAAATTTAATTTTATATATAATTAGTGGTATAGATAAATATATGTTGGCGGGACTCTGGAGAGTGATCGGCATCCTTATCTGAAGTCTTGCTGGTTCCCTTTGACCAAGTTCACACTTATCTTAGACGTAATTAATCATGTGAATCTATAGTTAATAATATTTCTATATTTGGTTGTGTAATTTTCAAGATTTAATGTAATGGACTGTCGCCATTTTAATGATTCGTCACATTTCAAGTATCACATAAAATACTGTAGTCATACAAGGATTTATAATTGCAAAAAGTTTTTTATTACAACTAAAATGTAATTTTTTAAAAAATAAAAGGATAAAAAAAGTTTCAAATAAGGATCACTTTATAAATAAAATAAAATGTTAAACAGAACCTAAACCTCGTCGGAAGATTAATGTGGAGATAATCGTGGAGTTACTCTTTCACCCTTGGTTGAAAATTCAGATGAGCTTCTCTGAGGGGTAAAATGATTAATTTGATATTCTATATTTATTTGGGGGCAGCAATTTTTTTTTAAATTTTTTTTTATCATAACAGTGCAATTACTGTATTGACATTAAAAGTTAAAAAGTTAAAAATAAGAACCTTTGTTGGGGGTTTTATAGTAATTGTATTTTATAATGAACAATTTAGTTACTCCATTACCCTTAACATTTAAATTTTTTAGTCTTGGTTTTAATAGCTTGATTGTAATTTTATAATGGTTTTTTTTGTTTTTGTTATTATTGCTTATTTCTAATAGCATTTTTTTTTCATCAAATAAAAAAATAAATGTTGACGTGTGCCTTGTATGTATCAGCCATCTTTAGGCAATGCATAAAATTGATTATAATGGTTTTTATCGTATATCCATCATATCATTTGATTCGTTTTGGCGTTCTTTTTTTTTTCTAGATAGTGCGTGTATAGTGGCTCAATCTGATTTGACATCAATATGTTTTTTTTTTCCAGTTCCATTCTTAGCATTTATTTTCATTTTATTTTTTCCTAAAAGTTTAATTTTAGTTAATTTTTATGTCAAATTTATTTCTAATTATTTTAATTGCTATTTGTTTTGTTTTGCACTGTTTTTTTATTGATTTTTATTCTTAATTTTATCTCTCGATATTTGTTTGATTAATAATCTTGTTTCTTTGTAACGGTGTCATTTCAGTTTTATGACTTAAGTCATAAATCTAAAAGATTAACTCGAGTTAATTTTGATTTTTTTAAAAAATATTTATATTCAAATATTTTTTTAGTTGGCATTATTTTTGCTTTTCTATTTATGAAGTTATTCCAGTTTCATGTTCTAGATTATATGTTTGATTTATTAACCCGAGTTGATTGTTAGGTTCACTTGAGACCTTTCTTTGTTTTTATATATATATATATATATATATATATCCACCAAATTAGCATGTGTCAATTTCTTACAGTTTTAGTTCGGTCTAAATTACTTGAAATTGTTCAACATAGTCGGCTTGATGACCCAAATCTCAAATTTTCTCTATTTCTTTGAAATGCTAGGGTCATTAAGGTCATATGAAATTTTTTTTTATGGTGGTTAAACACCTGTTTAGTATTGCATGTTAATGAGAGTTGGTAAAATTTGATTGTTTTTTGGATCATAATGTGTTAATATAAAAAGTAATATTTTTTAAAAAATTATTATTTTAATATATTTTTAAATAAAAAATATTTTAAAAAATAATAATTATAACACTTTAATCACCAAGGAAAATCCAAAGAAAAAAAGATTATGCATGTAGTTGAAGTAGGTGCGGTTGGAGTTGATTTGTGGGCCATTCTTGGAAGCCATGATTGAAACATCTGAGCTACTTGGTGGAAAGAGAAGCCCCAACATGTTCAAGGCAAGTTGTAGAACAAGCCTCGGGCCGACAGTGGGACCCATTTACTGATTCAACCTAGATCGCCATGACTTCTCTTCCATGATATATTATCCTTTCTAGGAATCCAAAATGGCTTTTGAATCTCTCTCTGATTGGAAACTATTATTCAGGTTGTTGCATGCACTCGGGCTTGATAAAGATATATATATATTTTTATGTTTTTAAATTATTTTAATATATTAATGTAAAAAATAATTTTAAAAAATAAAAAAATTATTTTAATATATTTTAAAATAAAAAACACTACCCTCTAAACTTTAATCAATAAGTTACCAGTCAATCTAAAAAGATATCTATCTATGAAATATGGCATATTCCATTCGACGCGGAGTCTTTAGAGTGTATTTGACAGTGTGGTAGCGGTTGCTTTTCAAATAGCTTTTCGTGCTGAAATACATGCCAATGATGTTTTTTTATTTTTTAAAAATCATTTTTAATATCAGCACATCAAAACGATCCAAAAAGTATAAAGCGAACTCAATTTTAGCAAAAAAAAAAATATTGAATTTTAATAAAATACCGTTTGGAACGCAATGTCAAACAGTGTCTTAGACCTTTTTCTTTTTTTTTTTTAGTAAAACGGGGATTTTGTTGCCCTTTAAAATTCTTTTTAAACATAGTTAAAAAAATTATATATATATAAAAGCATACTTGATGAGTTGTATTGTAGATAATTACGCAATAATAGCGTCTTCCCATTAAACATTTGTTGCTACAACTTAATTTATTAATTACGTTTCTAGAACAATGCAATTTATCGGATATTTATGTGCTATTTTTTTTTTAATATGTGTTATTTAAAAAAAAATACTTTTTTTAATCTTTACAGAAAATAAATATCTGCAAACATGATGTAAATATAAATAATTCTAATTTTATTTTTTTTATAATTGATCGCATTTGAATTTTTTTTTTTATTAATGTAGGTGTTTGAAATAACTTGTAAATATCTCGACTAATCTCACACACCCTAAAATTAACGATCATATAAACTTTCAGTGACCATAAATTGATGAGATTCAACCTAGTAATTTTTAAAAAATAAATTCTAAAATCAATAAAAATATAAACCTTTAACTAAAAAAACTCAAATTTATAATTATTAAAATATAAATTTAAAATTTAACAAGTAAAGCTAGCTATTAATCTTAAGTTTATCATGTTCAAGTTTTGCTTGGCCAGTTAAGTGCTTGAGTTATCAAGTCATAAATCAATTCATTGGGTGAGGGATTGACGCTCTAAATTAATAATATATGAAAATATTATAATTTATTGCTCGCATATGTTCACGATGGGTTGACACTTTTTCAAAGAGACATGACACAAGACACTAACATAATCATTAATTATTGTGCGAGTGCCGTGCTTTCATTCTCTTGTTGATTGCAACATAGGCGCAGTTGTTTTCTTTATTATTTTTAAATTATTTTAATATATTAATATTAAAAAATAATATTATTATTTTAATGTACGGTCACCTTAAAAAACACTTTAAAACATACCCGTGATATCAAAACAGCGTACGCGGAAGGTTTGTTGCTTCATGACGTGTGGTTAATCGTAATAATTGCACTAGATATTTCCATAAAGCCAATATATGCTTTTAATTTTCTTGGAGGAAGCTGGCATGATTATTTTTCAAAGAAAATCCACTAAGAATATATTTAGTAGTGTAGTAATAATTATTTTTTAAATAATTTTTTATACTATAATATATATTAATAATATTTTTTTAATTTTTAAAAATTATTTTTAATATCAATACATCAAAACAATCTAAAACATATAAATCATATTAAATTTTAATAATTTTTTTTTTGAATTTTATAAAAATATAGTTTCAATCATATTCCCAAACTTACGCTAAGAGAAATTATAGCTCCACAGGAGAACAGATGGAGATTGAAGATGGTGGATTGCCTTTAACAAATTTGATGGGTTACAGTCCAGCTCAAGAAAATGATCTTGCCTTAACCTAATCCATGAGGGTAATCCTCGTAAAGCTCTTAATTCCAGAAAATGAATTTCTTACATAATTTATTTATGTTTGGAGTGACAAATTAAGCATAGCATTAGTAGACAATATGCAGGTCCTAATAAACTAAAGCTTGAACACTACTACTACACACAGTACTGCTGATTTCAGGCAATATTTAATCAACCTTTGTAGTCGTTCAGGAATCGATGTCATCTTCAAGAATCAGACCATTTTTTCGCAGCTCAAATCTGAGCTTCACCGCCTTATTTTCAGGCAGAGTTACCACCACGATCCTTCCAATGTTGCCATCCGTGCCTGAATCTTTCGGCCATGGAAGTACCATAACAGCTCCTTCATCTCCAACGCCTTGGATGCTATAGTGCACAGCTTCTGGTTTATGTCCATTCCATTCCAGCCCATAAAAATTAGTCTCTTCTAAATCCACAAATGTCAAATTTGCACCGTACACGATGTAATCAAATACTCCATTATCCTTTTCCACCGCCTCGTCAATTTGGCTATTCTCCTCTGTGGCTTGATCAACCAGCAACGTGGCCAGTTCTTTCAAATCTGCGTCCACAACTGAGGAATCTGCCTTGACTGAACTTATAATTTGACTGTTGCTCAAAATCCCATCTTTAGGGTTGCTGGGATCTTTCTTGCAGAGGGTGACAACTTTAGGCTCGAGCCCATCTTTAGCTTTGGCTATGCATTGCCACATTATAGCACATAGCGACTCGAAAAACGGGATCTTGGCAATTCCACTCTGACCCCAGATTCTTGAGTGTAATTGAGATACTTGTGAAGCAGATAAATGGAATGAAAATGTTTCCATTTGGCAGTTATTGGCAGTTACCCAGAGGTCACCAACCTGGTCGACCCGTTTCAGAGAAACGGGTTCCGTGGTACCCACAGATGGGCTCTTGGAATGTTCAAGCCCAGTGGGTGATTTTGTGAGTTTCAAAGGCCCATACGACTTAAGACCAGCCAGGAATTGGCCCCAGGAGTTGAGGCACTCTGAAGCTGAATACACATCTCCAATTATATGGGCCCAGCTTATGCCCAAGGACATTCCTCCACATTTGAACTTGGTTACCTTAAACAAGAAAAGGCCTTAGAAGACCAAAAAACTATATAATTATATAATTGGGTAATCACAATAACTTCCATGAGGTATACCTCATGGAATCATAGCCAGCATCCAAGAGCTTTTGCATATATATATATATATATATATATATATATATATATATATATATATATATATATAAAGCACTTAATTACTATTTTTAAAAAAAGATAAAATAAAAACTGAAATATTAAAGAAATATATTTAGAAAAAGATCAAATCAAAACTGAACAAAAATAAATCTATTAAAAAATAACAACGATCATTTTTCTAACGTTTTTTTTTATACAATTCTTGAAGTTTTTCTTAAAGAGGATTTCTATCAAATTTTTGAATGAACGCTATAATTTTATAACAAGGTGTATTTAATTAAACGAGTTAAACATTAATTACCTGCATGTAAAGCGAAGGAGAGAAAAATAATTCAGGACCGATAGGTGAATGGTAAATAAGAAGATTGTCAAGAGAGCAATCCCTTGTTTCTAGCCATTCATCGACTGTCTTGCTGCACCGAGCTTCTACAACCCTTACACCACAGTCATTACATTTCATGTATGGCCGTCCAGCCTCCGTTCGCTGGAAGCGGCCACAAACTGTGTGGTAGTCGTTAAGCCAGTAAAACATGCTTCCCTTAATTTGCATGATGGTCAATCCTTGGCATG
The DNA here is from genome assembly GCA_018804465.1 of Populus tomentosa. Lineage (NCBI taxonomy): Eukaryota > Viridiplantae > Streptophyta > Magnoliopsida > Malpighiales > Salicaceae > Populus > Populus tomentosa. The sequence goes on from CM031969.1 coordinate 30,052,830, forward strand.
CTTGGCTGTTAAAAAAGTAGACACCTTTTAGATAGGAAAGCTTCATGGCCAAGTCCATGCCACTGAGCTCGTGAATCACGTCCGAACCAGTAACACGACCCGTCCCAGCAGATGATAGTTTAATGTCATAGACCAAATTTTGATCCTCCCTGCAAGAAACCATGTTTGAAGAGGAGAAAACGATGGAGGGAGGTGGCGGAGGAGCAAGGGCAGACGGAGGGGAAAAAGTAGGGTGGGTCCGGTGGGATATATTTGTGTGATGGATGGTATTTGTAGCAATGGCTCAGCTAGCTAGGCAGCTTTATATTGGGAAGGAGGACAACGGCGTTTTTTCAGGCAGGTAAGAATTTTAATGTGGGATGCTGTGTGTTTTATCGCTATTGGTTGGTGTGAGAAGCAGTTTGATACTCTGTTTTTGCATTTAAGTTCAATGTCGAGTAAAACTAAGATACTTTAAAGCAAGATTGTCATTCTATTTTGGTAGGTTTTTTTTTTTAATTGAAAAAAAATGTTTTGGTTTTAGAAAATTTGAGCTTGTTGTTTCGGATAATTCAATAAATATAATTTAAATTTAAGATAAATTAATACATTTTATAGTGTTGTTTCGGATAATTCAATAAATATAATTTAAATTCAAGATAAATTAATTATAAATTATATAATACAAATATAATTTTAAAATTTAAAATATTCTTAAATAGTCAAGATTAAATGGAACTTTAATTTAAAATAAATCAACTTAAATAAAATATCAAAATATTATGAAAATAATATGTTTTAATAATAAAAAAAATCAAACCTGAATTTTTCACTTCTAAAAGGTAAAGGAAAGCCATACAAGCCATTCACATCAAAATGCTACGGTAATTAATTCTTTAATGAATATAAAGGAAGTTGGAATCTAAGTGTCACGTTTAGGCTAACACACGAATACCATACAATTAGTATTTTTAAAACCCTTAATTAAACCATAAGTTTTGTTTGTTACCTCTTTAAATTCCCTTCAATTTACTCATTTAATATCACGGGGAGGTCATGTTTTTCTTAAGAATAATAGGAAATAGTCCAATGCTTTTTATATTATAATCGTATTGCAAAATATATTTTTCTCGTGATATTAATAAGAATGATTTTTTGATCTCTTATCATTTTATAAAAAAAATGTTCAACTCATGTTTTATTCAACCAAAGAAATGGAAAGAATGTAATAGATATTGGTGTCAATGAAGGTTTGTTAGGAGAGGGAAGTTCAATGAAGATTAATTTACCTTTTACCATTCCAAAAAAAATAGATTAGGGTACATAAATTTATTATTGTTGTTGTTGTTATTGTTTTGTTTGATTTTTTATTTTTAGATTGATTAAAGACTGTTTTGTAATTGAAAATGGAGTTATTAATATTTAAATGGTATTTTTACGATTTGTTTTGGTTAAAATAAGTTGAAGTTTGGGTTTGATTCAATGGCTTTTTAAACCCAAAACGGAACAAGTGAAATGAAATTAGAACATTCCAGTAGAAATTTATCTGGAAAATCTGGAACAGACCGAGATTTCAAACCCAAAACGGAACAAGTGAAATGAAATTAGAACATTCCAGTAGAAATTTATCTGGAAAATCTGGAACAGACCGAGATTTAAAATGAGATAAAAATTATTCTGTTTTTTTAATTAGTATGAAATATTTTGGACAAAATAGAATGGAGTTGACAACCTTACTTTAAAGAGGATAAAAGTATTTAGTATCATGTTATTACTTTTTAAAAAAGATAAATGGGACGGAAATAATAAAAATAGGAGAGATATGTCTTTTATATATATATATATATATATATATATATTAAGAGTATATAAATTTATTTTATGTTTTTATCTTTGTTTCTTTAATTAAATATATTTTTGTCTTTTTTATATTTATCATTTCTCCCCTAAAGCATTAATGAAACTCAACTTATGATTTTAAATGAAAAAAATAGAGAAAAAAACACATGATTAAATAAATATCCTTTTGTTTTAGAAAATAGAGAATTAAGAATTAAGGCATATATATATATATATATATATATATATATATATATATATATATATAAAGTGTGATTCACTATACACACAAATAATTCACTATTCACTACTACAATAGAGCAATTATAGTTATGTCATTCCAAAAAAAAATATGCCGCCTGATGTTAGAGGAATTTTATCTTTTTATACAGTCTATTAGTCATTATAGATTTGATCGGGAGTATAATTATTGTTTTTATATTTTTTAATATAGTAAAATGATCTAATTATTCTCTAGACTAATTTTTTTAAAACTTGCTATAAGGGATGTTTTTGTTTTTTCATTTGTAAAAATACACTTTAATGACATGTATATTTTTGATATAAAAAAAATCAAACCAAGCATATAGGACCTTTTGTTCTTTTCATGCTATTTTTTTTTGTCAATTCCAGGACCACCGAGGGCAATTTTATATTTTAAGGTTGATTAATTATTTTTTAATGCAAATAGTTGTTGGCGTGAGGAGGTGCCCACGCGCTTTGAGCGGTGCTTTCAATGACAGAAAATACACTTATGTCGTATCCTTAAATTCATCATCGTATACTTTTCTTGATGGCTCATGTTGATAGAAATGAGGTAGTTTATTGTTGGGAGACCTTTCTAGTTTTTTTTCTTCTTGTCTCTCTCATGTATTAAGAATTATAAGTTGATTTTTTTTTTTAATTTCAGTTTTTATTCTTTTGATTTCATGATTTATTTTTTTTCTAACCCTTTTATAAAAGTCTTATTTGTTTTCAATTTTATTTTTCAATCTTAAATTATCATATATTATTATTTTATTTAATCTTTGTATTTTTAATTTTTATTTTCTTAGCTTTTTTATAAAAGTTTCATCTAGTGTTTGTCAAAAATTGAAACCATTAAAGCGTCATTAAACCCTCTTTTTTTTTATTCTTTTTTTTTTGCGCCCACCTTCCACCTGTCTCTTCGGTACAAGCATCGTTGCCACTAACTTAGAAGATAGGATGAATTGAATTTTGGAACTGCCATTAATTGTGTAGGTTCTAAAAGGGCGGTCCTCTGGATCTAGAGGTCTCTGTATATTCTAATATTACTCTTGAAGGTTTTATATTCTTATATTTCCAGCAGCATATATTTAGCTGGCTTTCTCCATTTGGAGTACTCGAGTTAATTACACATGTATTTTGTAGTGTTTTTTGTTCGTAATTGAAATTCTTGACTTGAAAAAACGATTATTTTTGGAAAAACAACTCAATTCCGGACAGCTCATCACTTCAATAACTGAAAAAAGAAGGAAAAACGAATTTATTAACGAACACAAAATCATAAAAACTATTAAATTATTTCTAATACTGAAGACATTAATCGATTCATTTATTATTACTTAACAGCACAATCCTAAAGGCAAACAGCTCATATAAATAAATGAAATCTAAGGGTGTGTTTGGGGTTCACTTCGCACGTAACCTGCATGGCTGATATTGGTACTATTATCTTGTGTTATTACGGGCAGAATTTGGAAAGTCCGAATTATTATTACTTAACTGTGTGTTAATTTAAATTATAAAAAGAGCCCCCACAGTACTCTCCTTCTTCCTCTTGATTGCCAGTCATGGCTGTTCGTTTCTTCAAGGGGTTCTGTTGAAGTTAATGACTCCATGGCTTCTTTTGATGCTGGATCATCATCATCATCATCATCAAATAATTAAGGAGGGTTCTGCTTCTGAAAAAGACATGGTGGGACTACACTGAGTTTATACCCACCACCAAGAACATCTCTTTCCCTTCAAGGTTGATTCAATCTTATCTAATCGAGAAATATCCTACTTCATATCAAACCTTAATTTTACAGCAGTAACATTTGCAAAAATATTCCATTTGAAACGGGGAGGAGAGCCTGCCCAGGTGCTAGCATGCATGCGATGATATTTCATATGCGACCAAGTTGCTAAAGATAAACTCACTGTTTGCATCTACACTGATCACGGGGAGGTTTCTAAAGATAAACTCACTGCTTGCATCTACACTGATCACGGGGAGGTTTCTAAAGATAAACTCACTGCTTGCATCTACACTGATCACGGGGAGGTTTCTAAAGATGAACTCACTGCTTGCATCTACACTGATCACGGGGAGGTTTCTAAAGATGAACTCACTGCTTGCATCTACACTGATCACGGGGAGGTTTCTAAAGACGCAGCTTTAATTCTTCGTGTTGGAATTAATGGTGGAGATGTTACCTTGCATCAAACCAGTATACATTCCTCAATATGATCGAACCTCGAATTCACAGCAAAAGGCTAGCTGTTTTACCATTCCAGCCATTGCTGCGCCTGCTTTGTCTTTTATGGGAATTGACGGCCACCCTTTTTGGTTCCATGATCCCATTATTATAATTTCCTCTCTCTGTCTCTAACGTCACAACTATTCTTTCTCTATACAGATGTCATTCTTCCCATCGCAGAGCCTTGATCATGTTTCAGGCATTGCATCTGGCAGATAAACCAGATTCTTTACCTCTTTGGGTGAAACAGCCGCCACTGATCTTTGACTTCCTTTTTTTTGGGTATTATAGATGGAAGCTCTCCTCTAATTTTAGATATGAAAAAGAATAATCACAACTACCGAGCTATGCTAAAAATAACACTTCCTAAATAATACGCAATAATTTAATATGCGATGTGCTTTAAGAGACGCAGATGATGGCTTCCCGTTCCCAGGGCAGGTAGAAAAAATATTGAATTGATTTTTTTAGTATTTTTTTTTTATAACTTTAATGTATTGAAATTAAAAATAAAAAGATTATTTCAATTAAAACAAATTAATAAAAGAATATTGAAAAAACCAAACGTCTCGTTTAATGATTTGTCCCAGAATTTGATGCAAGTCTCTTTTATGCATCTAATTCAGCTGAGAAGTCCTAGTCCAAGTCCTTTTCAACTGCCCATAATAAAAGACTCCTTCAATAATGGATTTGACGGTGTCTTAATTTTGTTAATTATTATTTTTTAAAATATTTTTTATTTTAAAAAAATTATTTTTAATATCAACACATTAAAATAATCTTAAAATATTAATAAAATATTAATTTAAAACAAATAAAATTTTTAAAAATACTTTCCAAACACAATCCATACTCCTCGCATGATGAAAAATCAAATCAATTAATGCAAATAAAAACATAATTAAAGATGCATGATTTTTGACAACTCTTGCCTGTCACGTTAAACTATTTCCAGGTCAGTTTTGTATAGTGAAAAATTCATGAAAAACTCCTCCTTGTACAAGACATGATGGTCGATCAACCTCACAACTCATATTTTCTGGATGGTGGTTGATGGTTGATAAGGTAAATTCAAGTTTTTATAACAATAAAAAATATTTAAGATAATATTATTATAAAAAAACTGGTTTTCTTCACTAACAAAACCCCCTCGAGTCCTCGTGTATTATAACTAGGCTAAAATCTTATATATATATATATATATATATATATATATATATATATATATTATAATACTTTACTCTAGTATGTTATTTAACGTTGGGAAATTTTAACCCATAGAAGCAGAAGTTAAACGACGATGGATTCGTTTTTATCCTCTTCAAATCCCTGTACTTGAATGTCGACATTGTTTATATTGATTATTGAAGAAAAGAGGAAAAAAAAGGTTAAGAGCTCAAATGAAGTAATTAATTAAGGACTAAATTGAGGCTCTCCCAAATAAATAAATAAAATATATATTATATTATATTATATTATATTATTCTAAAAACATGATACAAACACACACAAGTCTTCCAAGAAGACGATAACGAAACAAACGATGTCATGTCCTTGAAAGTTCCATGCCTTCAAAATACTTTGGCATGGTTTGATCTCCGAAAGCAAAGTAACTACTGCACCAGTAATTAGTAATTAAATGTGGAATCAATAGTTTTTTAATATTAACGAATCAAGAAATTTTAAAAACATTTAAAAAAATTAATTTAAAGAAAAAACGTCTGTCATGCAAGACTACAGTGCTGCATGCAACACAGATCAAGAAGGCCTGGAAAGGGGCTGTCTTTGATTCGTTGTTATCACATGCCTCCATTTTCTATAAATGTAACGTTAATACGAAACAACTTGTAGTTGTGTTATAATTTTTGATGGAGACCAAACCTGGGCCTGGTCATGGAAGACGTGCATGTGCGCTTCCATCTGAAGATTGTCAGAGAATTAAATAGGAGTCACCTTTGTCTACGACCCCTATGGATTGTCTAGAGCCACAAAATAAAAACGAAACATATAATCGAGGTGTATATTCAAAGTGGGCTATGTTATTATGGTAAATATAAGACTTCTCAAGTACTCTCTTACAAACAAAAAAATACATTATTTATTGTGGAAAAAAACAGGTATACGTATTTTTCCCTTTTTAGCCTCCAAATAATGGTTACCGGCACTGCGTGCGGGCTAAGAGATTGTATTTTGAAACATGTAAAGTGGTTGTGTAAATAACATATACTTTAAAGGATAATGTTATCATTAGAAAACATTTTAGAGTTTTTCTTAATATAAAAAACACAAGAAGTTTTAAGCATAGCTTTGAAATCCAGCTTGGCCTGACAGGTTGATTCTAGACCCGGCCGACTCGAGACTGGAACCAGGCCGGATTGAAGAAAAAATAGAGGAAGAAAAAACCCGATGTAACCTGGTTGACCCGGTTGCAATCCGTTGACTTTTGATTATAAAAAAAATTGACCTAGTGATTCGTTCAAAACTCGGAACTTGAGCCTTGAACTGGACCGGGTCTGAAAATAATGGTTCTAAGAGCTACTAGTTGTCTTAAGGATAAATGGTTTTTTTTTTCTATTAACAAATGACAAAAGAAAAACACAAAATCAGCAAAAGCCCTTCATAGATCGAGGGCTGCTTGGGAGTGTAGTTACAGTTGTTTTTCAAAGTGCTTTTTACTCAGAAATACATCAAAATGTGTTTTTTTTTAAAAAAAAATTATTTTTGAGATCAACACATCAAAATGATCCGAAATCATTGAAAATTAACAACAAAAAAATTAATTTTTTAAAAAACATGAGTTAGATCGCGTTTCGAAATGCTCATTAAATCTAGTAGGTTGGTGTCCTTGTAAAAGGCCAGAGGTGTCTTTGGATTCAATAACCGTGTAACCAAAAAGCAAGAGTCAAGTATACTATGTGAAGCAGTATTAGAATAAGAAACCTAGCGGGCTTAATTTTTTGTGATACGTAAAAGAACAATTATCGAGTATTGTTGTATTTATATAAATCACAAATATTGTATATTTGTTGAATTGGCTAGTTTTTTTTTTTTTTTTAGAATTATGAGTGGTAGGTCAATTTTGAAACTTTTTTTTTTTTAATGATGTCGAGTAGATGGTGAATGAGTTCTTGTCAAAAGAACAAAGTATACAACACATTGAACGTTCTTGAAATCTGATTACTTATTCTTAAAGGGGTGTGAAACATTTCTGTTTATTTGTTAGGTTATTTTTTCAGTAGTTGCTGGTAAAGATGTTCTAGCTAGTGTCTTGCTACTACTCAAGTGGAAGAGGACTGATACTTATCTCTTAAAGATTTTCACTACAAAAATATGAATAAAAGAATGTGAATTAATGATAGCTTTACCATGTCATTATTGTCTCTTTATTTTTCGTCCCTCTAAATTCTAAATAAAGTTCAATTTTTTTCCAGTAACACAGATATAAATGGCCTAGTTTCAGCCCTTGAAATCTCTGTTGTATCATCAGCAAGAACTTGTTACACAATTTTCTAATAAGTTTAAACTTGATTGATTCCTTTATAATGTTAGCAAGGTCTAACAACATGACATTAAATATCAAAAACATTTTAGCTTTTCTGACTTTCAGATGCGAGGACAAATCTAGCAGGAAAAAAAAGGCAAGAGGCATAGTAAAAAGAAAACTTGTTTTTATGAAGATATAAAATAAAGCAATTAAAAAACATGAAGTATATATGCTCCCAGTTCAAAGAATATCAACACTCAATCAATAAAAATAATTATATAAAAAACTATAGATATTATAGAACTTTTAAAGTTGTAAAATGGTGATATAACTTAGTTTGGTGATTTGTGCATGAATGTGAGTTGAGACTATCTGAATTTTGATTATTGATACATGTAAAAGAACATTAAAAGTACAGAAGAAGAAAAGAGGATTATAATCTACTGTAATTAATTGTTGGTTAAGATGAATGAAGAACAATGAAAGGGAAAACATAATATATAGATGTTATAATTTAAATAGTCAGAAAACATGAAAAATTTGAGTAATATGTTATGATGAAGAAGAAATACCTTTTTTTAGAATCTAATCAAAAGGTCAGTGTCCTTTTTACAAGTTGAATGTAGTTGTCTTAGTAAGATATTGAAAACAGGGGAGATAGGGGTGGACCTAAGAATTTTTCCTATCTTGGACTATGACATAAATGCACATAAATTATTTTTTAAAATCAATCATTAACTCGGATATATAAATTAACTTGAATATATAAATTTATCAAGTTAACAATAAAATTTCAATTCTAATACATAACACAATATATATATATATATATATATATAAATAAATAAATTAAAGTACATAAAATTCAAAATAAAAATAAAATAAATTACACTTTTAAAGTTGCACCCTTTGATATTTTGTAGAATATAATTCATCTATGATCGAATCTGAATCAATATCTTCAACAAACTCTCGTTCAATGTAAATCATCATAGAATTTGCTAAAAATACCTCTTTTATTTTATTAAAAAGTATAGTTTTAATATGTTTCATAGCCAAAAATATCCACTCTGTGGTGGCAGTGGAAACAAGCAAAGTCAAAACAAGACAAATCAACCTGTCAATCAAATAATAGTGCTGCGACTTATTTGTTTCAGCTAATCCTCGATATAATTCAAAAATAGTAGACATATTCTGAAAGCTCTCATGATGAATCACATCAATATAATAATGCTCTAGCTGAGATCTCAAATAATACATCTCTTATTCATTAAAATCTTTAAGATTAAATTTCTTAGCAAATGCTTATAAATAGCATTAGCTTTAAATTACTTAAAATTATCCTTAGGTTCTAAAGTAGAGCTAAGTAATTACTTAAAATTATCCTTAGGTTCTTAAATAGAGCTAAGTACGAGGACTTCCACTGTCTCATCACTGAATTTAGAATTTAATTCTTTCAATTGAAAATCTATTGTTGAGTAAAATATATCATAATGATAATGCTGATAAATTGTCACCGAACCTTGTTGTTGACATGAATGACCTCTAGCCTTTTTATACGAAGCATTCATATGTGATACGTCAATCTCATATTTTGTGCAAATAGATTGCACATTTGCAAGGAGAAGATCAAATCCGGCATCTTTTAAAATTTAAAGCAATGCTTTAGTAGTTGATACAAGATCCATTGCATTTAAGATGTCAAGAGATTTTTGCTACAAAGCTCGACAAAGTAAATTAATAATCCCCATTATTTTATGCATCAAATATAAGATGAATATAAATTCAAAAGATTTCATCACAATCAAACAACCACTAGCTTCTCCACGTATAGAGTTGGAAGATCCTTTTTGAACCATACTTTCAAGCACAATAATAGTTGCACCATACATATCTATTAAGTTGTAAATAGAATCAAAATAAGAGCTCCAACAAGTAGTTTCACTTCGATGTAAATTACTAATTTGATTACCCCCTCTACCAGTCTCACATTCTTCAGTAGCTATCATATGTGCAATTTCTATAGCCTAAGCATCATGTAACTCGACATGACGTTTGGGAGAAGCACTAATAAGATTGATAATGATTGTCAATTATAGGAAAAATAACCAAATAGAAATCTCATTTCCAGATATTGCAACTAATGTCAGTTGTAGTCAGTGAGCAAAGCAATGTACATAATATGCATAAAGATAATCTCTGAGAAATAGAGCTTGTAGTCCATTCCATGCCTTTGTTTGTACTAGTTAAGAGCACATTGTTTTTACATTTTAAAAAAATATTTTTAATTAGTTTTTGATATTTTTCAGTACTATATTAATATCAAAAATAATTTTTAAAAAATAAAAAAAAATTATTTTAATATATTTTTAAATAAGAAACATTTTCAAAAATAATCAATACTTCACTCTAAAGGTAAGCCTTTCAATGATACATTGAACTTGCATGTTGCGGTCCTAGCTTGGCATTTGATTGGTAACATGTCTGCCACATCGTGGCTAGTAAAACAAAAAAAACTCCCTTTGATTTCATGGAGGAGAATAATAATGGGTTTTGAGTTATGTTAGCAGCATAAAAGTGGTAGCCGTGTGATCTGGCAATCTAGTTGAAACTATATTATGATTTAATCAGAGTATGTCCCTGCATATGAAAATGTGGTGTGAAGAAGGACAATTACAAGGTATGTTCAAGAACTCAGAATAGTTTGAAAAGTATAATTATAAATATTCAAGCATTTGAATATTTTTTTTCCTTACCTCGACTATACCCCACCTGAGCCTTGTAAAAAGCTCCGCCCTTGAGGGGAGAGGTTATTGGTGTAGTGTATGATGGAAGAAGAGTTATTTGTTTTACTTGTTGTGGAGTAGTTGGGCTCTTTTATGATTGTGAGATAGAGCTATAAGTAGTTTTGTTGTTTAATTGTTGAATTTTTGATGGCTCAATAAGTTCTAGTTCATCGTCATCAGTAAATACATAGGTGGCAACAATATAAAATCTATTGTTTATAGATTTGAATAATCCAAACTTAAGCTGGAAAATGTTAATCTTGTTTAGTTTTTCTATAAGAGATATGTGAGGATCTTGGTATTTCTATCATAGACAAATCCAAAAATATGATATCTTTTTAATTTTCACGTATGTCAAATAATATTATTATCAGAAAAGCTAAATCACCATAAAACATCTTGTTCATCAAGATTCATGGGATGTGGATTGGAATAGTCTTTTGAGTCAACATACCCTTTCAATTATTATTATTTTATTCTTAATCTTTGCATTTCATGGTCAGTTTCTCTCAAGATTCACATAGCTGGGTTGGGTGTTGCAACTTTTGGGTTCTTTTAAGCATCATGGAAGGTGTTGTTCAACTGAGTTTATTGGAGATTGGCCTAGCTTCTCTGCTATTTTTTTCTATCCTACGTGAGAACTGGCTTGGCTGGCTTTTCTTTATTTGTTTTCTCAAGTTTGTTGGGCTGTGAGGAGAGCTTCTTTTTGGCTCTGTCTCTTTTATTACTGTCAATTACGAATCATTATGCATTAGATGAATGAGACAGTGACATCATTAATAACACTCATTTCCCCTCATATTGGGTCTCTATTCAACATTGACAGAGTTGTTGTGGTTTGTTTCGGGAATAACATCATATTTGTTTAAGACTATAATTCACACTCTCAGCATGTGATTTCATTATGCTTATCGTTGTCTCACTGCATGTGATGGACTTTTTCTTGGGGGGTGTTTTTGGATTCTCCTTTATTGTTTCTTAGGTGGTGACATGTCAGTTCTTAAGAGCCATTGTGACAAGGATTTTTCTTGGGGATGAGTTTTGAGGTTTCCAATTTATTTTTCATTTTTTTTTATTTCTCTTTGGCCATTGATTATTGCACCATCAGTTTAATCATATTTTTTTCTCCATCACCTCATTTGTTATCTCTGTTTAGATAGTTTTCTATTAGATTTTTTTAGGTGTTACTTTATTTACTTCTGTTGAGGTTAGCTGATTTTTATATTGGCTTTTTGCTTGGTTGTTTTGAACATTCTGACACAGTGCATTTCATGCATAACCTCTATATTAATGTTTGTTCTTTCTGCAAGATCTAACTAGGGTGCAATGTCATTTTATTTTGGAATTTGCGTATGTTTCTTTTGTTGCTTGCAAGGTGCCCAACTTTATTTTTGTCTTTCCTTGCGTTCCATTACATTTTAAACTTTATATGTTGCTCTCTTGGCTTTGCTTTTTTGGTTTGTTCCTTTTTTCCACTCTTCGTTGTATTTTCACCATAATTTGTGTTGTGCATCTATTATCAACAACTTTATTGAGCTCTTTTAGACTCTCTTTTTTTTCGGTTGGATAGTTGCTTTGTTGATATTATGACTTGTTTTTCTTACTTTGTTGTTGAGTGTAAGTCTCTATGGGTTGGAAGGTTTATTGTTGTCTTTTTCTTGCTTTTTTGGATGTGTTTGTGATGTATTTTTTTTCTCTCTTTTCGATTGGCTTAAGGAAACTTGGCTTGTTTTGCTCTTGCTTTGTTGTACTCTATTGCTTGCCTCTCTGTTTTTTTCCTACGCCTTTGTAACTATTAGCAATATGCATATGTTCTTTTCATGTTTGGCCTTTTTGATTCTAGTAATTCGTTGATGCAGCATGGAACAAACATGTTTTAGGTTTAACACATCACTTAGAATAATTGGATGGTCAAGTTAAACATGATGTTATAACTTTTCTCACTAAGTCACTTTGTTTTTTATTTGCATATAGATTTGTTGACAGTGTAGAACACATTAACTGCTTTACAGGCTTTCATTTGTTGTTTTTCCCATTATGTTAACAGCAAGAAGCCCATAACCTACCTGCCGAACTAGAGTTGCATGTTGTTGAGGTTGCTCTTGATGATCCAACAACTTCATCATCCTCTAAAACTGCCTTTCAACTGGACACAACAACTCTTGTACCCATTACATCATCTAGAACTAATGTTGATTTCTCACAGCAACCACAGGTCTCCCCAAGGCAACAATATATGGTTAGTCTTTTGCCATCACAAACAAAAAAATAGTTGTTTGAAAATGAAACATCTCTTCAAAGATGATAGCCAGCTCCTTCCTCCCATTGAAAAGCTCTTGCCTTTCAGTTTCAGTTTCAACAATGTCAAGTTTTTTTTTGTTTTATGAGTGGTAAATGCATAACTTATTAATTTATTTTTTATTTACAACTCTGCAACAACTGTTGTAAATGATTTTTCAGACGGATTTACATTACTTGATTGCAGTATATCAACCATTATCAACGCAAATGATTCACCAAACAAACAACAACACTTTTCTAAACTTGGTTGTGATTAGGTAATTTTAGGTGGCTTTGCTTTTAATACATCTCATCGGACCTACTATCATGATTTGCTAGAAACATTTTGTTAGCACAAACTAAAACACTTACCTTCTTAGCTCTTCCATGCAAGGACACTTGATAGCTTTTTCAACAAACACTTTTGTTTACACGTATTTTTATAATGTTTCAGCTCTTCATCCATTCACTCAAATCCACAAAACCACATGCTCGAAATCCATGTTCCTGTTTGTATTAACATTGTCAGATTAATTCAAAAGCCAAGTTAACATGTGTGCAAGCCAAACATGTCCTCTATCCATAACTCTTGTAGAAAGCAATGCTACTCGTTTTATGTGTTGAGCTTGTAAAGAGAGGAAAAGTATCTAAAGATCAAACATCTATTTGTGGAGCACTTAATTGCAAGCCTATGTAGATGCAACTTAGAAATGAAGCCTTTAGGATGTTGAACAACGTATTTCTCTTCTTCTTTTGTATTTGTTTTTTCTTTATTCATAATAAATTATATTATTGTATTAGTTTGTATCCAATAAACTTGAGATTATTCATATGGGAAAAAAAATTAAGTTGATCCGGTCAAAATCCAACCATCAATTTATTAACTTTTTTTAAAAAAAAATTGATCAAAACAATGAAATTTTATGTTTTAGAAAAGTTTTTTTTTTTTTTTTTGTCGACTCTACCCATCTATGACATGAGTTTTATTTCGAGTCAATTTTTATATTGGGTTTTAAAATTATAGTTTGTACATGAATTAAAATTAATTAGTTTTTTTTTTAATAATTTTAAATTAATTAGTTTTTTTTTTAATAATTTTAAAGACTTGTATTCGCATCGACTTATAGTTTAATTGAGACTGAAGCATATAATTTTTTTTTCCTTTAGATTTAGGAATTTTTCTTATGTTGAGATATATGATATTTTTGATAGAATATAAAATGACAAATATAAGGTTTTATTATCCCTAAGCATATACAAAATAATAATCAATAATCCAATGGCCAAAATTTCTAAGCTAACAATGGATATCATGACCAAGGTACATATGTTGCCTAAAATACGAACATTCACTTGCTTGAACCAAAAGCAACAAGGGAACTACAATGAGATGGGGCTCGAAAATACAATGACACAAAAATGCCTTGCCTCTGTGAACATAAAAGGATGAAAATGTGAAAAACAGTAACAAGAAAGGTGAATAAATGAATGCTACTACCTTTTCTTCTATCTTACATTTCTTGTAAATAAGCCTTGTATGCTACAAATCAAAACTGTTGTGGAGTTGCCAAGACCACATCCATTTTCTTTTACATTTTCAACCAGAAAGAACATTGGCTTGAGGCAAATAAAATAAAATTGCACAAGCTTATGCATCTCTTCCAAGCAACCCTGCTCAATTGCTTTTTCTAAATGAATTTGTGATTGTGTTCCAGGAGGAAAAAACCTGCCCTTCAATGATAACTTTGTATATGTGCTTGCTCCTGCATGCACTGCTGTGTCCGAGATCATTTGCATTCACCACCTTTTCAAAAATCAGGCAGTCGATGAATGCGCTTCACTACGAAACTGAGGCAGTTGCAGACTACACTGTCCAAGGAATAAGAAACATGCAGCCGCATAATCAAATAACCAACTCAAGGCCAAGATGCTGCAATACCTCTTCTCAGTGTGGTCCTATGGAGGGTCCATCACATTAGATGGTGCATGACAGTCAACCGTGTCCAATTGCCAAAATCATCAATAAGGCATTACGTATGGCAGTGCATAAACATCAGCCATCTCAATCTGCAGAGTTTCTGACCACACCATTGGTGTCTCATCGACCCCTGATAACCCAACCTTGGGCTTCTTTGCTTGGGAATTGGTGCTCTGAAATAGCCATTCTTGATCCTCAAAATCTAACCACTCTTCCATTTTGGGTACTGTAAGCACCTCAGGCAGATACTTGGAATCTGGGTGGGGTTGTTTCCTAGACGCTTCAGCTATTTGATCAGTTTGTGCAGATGAATCCAAAGGTTTTGTTAAAGACTTCGTTAAAGAAATAGGTAGTGATTCAGTTGTTGAGGAGATGGATGGAGCTTGAGCTTCTATCAAACCATTTACCAGGTGTCCTTTATTAACCACCTTTTCGGAATAGACAGCCTCCTGTCTACCTTTTATAACTGCGGTGGAAATTTGGCATGTTCCCAACATTCTTCCATTCTCAGTTGATAGAGGCAAGGAAGACGTAGGCCGTGGCAACTTATTAGGCTTAATATCATTAGCTGCAAAAGAAAACAAAAGGGAAGCAGAATGCATTAGCTGATAAAAAGCATGTGAAGTTTGGATTTACCAAACATAATGGACTCATCTCTGAACATTTCTGGTCAATAAATATCAAAACTTGAAAATCAACACCTTTAAGAATATTATAAATCCATCATATATGGTTGAAAGAAACATTGGTTCACAGGATTTCAATAATAGTCATTTTGACTCACCATGCAAAAATCCATTCATGTCTGAGTCCTTTCGTTTCTTTATATTTACTTCATCGACAGCACTATTAGTGCTCTCCTTGAGAAGATGTGAGGTTTTTACAGTATGGTTACCTACAATGTGAGACATATTGCTTTCCTTCAATTTAACTGAATCTTTCTTCTTATGCTCACTTTTCTCCTTTGCTTTCTCCTTTTTCTTGACCTTAACCCTTACTTTATCCTTCTCTTTACCTTTTTTCTCTTTATCCTTCCGTTTATCCTTGTGTTTATCATCAGTTTCCTTTTGTTTGGTCTGATATTTCCCTTCCATCTTCTTCTCAATGTCTTTCTCCAGTGGTCTGAGCATTCCATCAATTCTAGCCAGAAATGTTCCAGAAAGGCTCTGAACACTTCCAGTAAATCTTGCCCCATCCCTGATTCCTTGCCCATCCAACCTTGTATCATCATCTCGCTTGTTCTTTTCTTTTTCTTCAACCCAATTTCCAGAGGCCTTCACCACCAGTCTGACCATTCCCTCGTCCCTTTTTGCATCTGTACCAGGTAACTTCTCAAAGAACTGGTTTCTGTCTTCAGCTCTGGCTCTCTTGCCCAGCTCACGGACAAATTTAGATTCCTTGGATTGGTGAAACAAAGTGCTGTTTTGAATTAGTTTCTGACCGTTGTAACCTGACAATTGTCCAGCAAATTTTTTTTCATTAGATACACTATTTTTATCCACATCAATTTCCTTCCCCTTCTGAGTGCACACCTCCCCACCATTACCCTCAGATTTCTCTCCAAATTTCCAGCCATCCAAGGCTTTATCTCCATTGATATGCTTAGATTGCCCAGGAAGTTTCCCTTCACCTGAGGCTTTATCTCCACCATTGTCAAGCTTAGCTTGCCCCGGAAGTCTCTTTTCATCTGAGGCACTACTTTTTTCCTTGTCCTTATCTCTGTCCTCCTTTTTCTCTCTATGCTTTTCCTTTTTGTTTTTCTTATCCCTATGCTTTTCATCGCTCCTATCTTTCTCCCTCTTTTCTTTATCTTCTCTTTTTTCTCTATCTTTCTTCTCCTTCTTGTGCTTCTTTTCTTTGTCCTTCTCCTGAAATTTTTGGAAAGCAATAATAAATAATTCAACTCAAGAGAATCAGAGACAGTGTGTTCACTGATTACGCTGGAGTCTGTACATTGGCATATCACGTAAGTATATATTCAACTGTTTCACTACCCAAAACATCAATTCAAAATGCAAATAAGACAAATCAAAACTTTTATGCAGAAACCCGCCCTAAGCATTATCCATGAGAGAAGCAGAATGCCTGGTAACTCTTTGTGCCTAAATTTATGAGTTGCCAACTTCATCATGCTAAAAAGAATTACACGAAATGAGGTCAGAGACTTAAAAGAGATGAGAAATACCCATTACAGAACATTTCCACGTTAAACATAATCTAGACAAACATTTCCTTCTGCTAAGATCTCTACAAAGAGGGAGCCGGGGAAAGGGCCCTTTATGAATTAGACTAAGTTCAAAATTATAATCATCATATCCACCTAAAATAGAACACTAACCCCCCCCCCCCCAGGCAAAGAAATTTCCATCCTTTTCACAATGCTCAGAAAGTAGCTTAAATATAGAGTTATAATGCCAT
The DNA here is from genome assembly GCA_018804465.1 of Populus tomentosa. NCBI lineage: Eukaryota > Viridiplantae > Streptophyta > Magnoliopsida > Malpighiales > Salicaceae > Populus > Populus tomentosa. The sequence goes on from CM031969.1 coordinate 30,070,080, forward strand.
CTTCCATTTCTCTCTGGACACTGAAAGCCTGAAACCATTCCATGAAATGCTATCATTACAATCCCAAATATAAAAACTCATGAAGAACATGATTATGACATACTTATAAATGAACAGAATCCCTAATATTTGAAGCAAAGCCCACTCATCTGCATTCTAGCCCCAATATCTGCAACCTCATGTGCCTGAACAGGTATTGCAGAGATAAAAAAAATCTACATGCACCCAAATAACAGAGCTAAAATAGGAAGATCATAAAACTTGATGTGATATAAATGGCCATGGAGCCAAATATGAGCAAGAAAATAAACTACTTCATTTTTGGAGTAGCGTCATACTGATATGGAAATATAAAAAGGAGTCCCATCATCTATCCCCTGGAAAATCTACAGGAAAAACAAGGTAAACATTCCACCTGTTCATCCATCAAAAGCAAATCTAAGGAGCATGATTGCAACAGACAGATCTCCACATCTGACTCGCGATGCATATAAATACTAGCATTTACTTGGAGACTTGTAAACTGCTGAAATTGAAGTTCTTGATGCATTCAGCAGACTGTGCATCTCCAAAACAGAGTGATGGATGTTAAAAAAAAAAAAAAAAAAAACATAAAATGGCAAATACAGTTTTTTTTTCTTCCAATTTTGCAAGCCCGTCTCATTTTTTTTAACCTTAAAACTTGACAAAGTAAAAGAGGCCACCTAAATAGACACAAATTCAATAGCAGGCTCACAAACCTCATCTCCCTAATTTTCAGTAGAAATTGTAGATACATACAATCAATCCACTCCTTACACATGGGATTCACTAAAATAGGAATTGCAGAAAACCAAAGATTTACTCAAGAACTCAAACAGCAAGAGCTAACTAGTTAACAATCATATTCAGAATCCCTTGTTTAAGGTAGGTTGATTCATCACATTTCCAGGGTGAATAGATGCAAGCAACAAGCAGGTACTAAAGAAACATTTTAATTTGAGCCAGCACCAGTAGGTGTATATTCCAATCTCATATTTACTACTTAGTTCCAGCTTGCAAGAATCTTTTTTTTATCATCATTATTATTATTATTATAAACATGCAAATACTGGTTCCTCCTCCATATAGGATTAACAGAGAAACAGCTTAAACCAAGGATTTACCCATGAACTAGAACACCAATAGCAAAATAGTAAGCAACCATTCTCCAAAATCTCCATTTAAGACACATTGCCCATCTCCACACACCTTGGAACAAACAAACATATCTAATAATTGAATTTTAGTTAAAAGTTCTAGAGAAACTTCTAGTACTTTCTCTTATAATCCATTTATTAATCTGTGTATCCTGAAAGGACAATCCACTTTCAATAATCAGACCATAATTAAACAGAAATGTTGTAAAGCCTATTTAAGCTAAAGTACTAGACCAAGTAATACCACCCTAGTCAGTGTGAATTTTCAATAATCAGACCATAATTAAACAGAAATGTTGTAAAGCCTATTTAAGCTAAAGTACTAGACCAAGTAATACCACCCTAGTCAGTGTGAATTTCCAAAACATAGCAATAAGATTTCATATTACACATATCTCATCAGGAAAATCGAAATAGCATATGAGATTACGATTTAAGAATCAAATATGTATGTATTTCTCTACCTCTACAAGTTTTCTTTAATGACAGTTTAAGACTCTATAGAGCAAATACCGTATAAGTTAAAAAGCAAAATTCCATACAATAAGTTAAGATAGATATTACAAGTCTTCAATCCCAGAAGGCTCTCTGCACAATGGACCTTGAAAATGAATTTTCAGAAATTTTAGACATTAAACTTGTAAACTTCCTATCCTGTTTTTCATTTTTGTGCAGGATTAAGGCCGCCAGATGTTATAGAGCAGGAACATCAATGTTTCATAGAAACTTCAATCCCGTGAAGGACCTCAGCTGAAAAGAATTTTAAGGAATTATAGACGTGAAACTCATTTAACTTTTCTATCCCGTCAGATATTTTTGTGCAAGGTGCACCCAACATCATGATGAGGCAAGAACATCAATGTTCCATTGAGGCTTAAGTGAAATAAGGGGCAAATTCGGTGTGCTAAACCACATAAATCCAAGAGTTTTCATTTACTGCTTTCATTAGCAATAAGAAGTCATTAGATATTTACAATGCTGTAAAACCCTAAACATAACAAACAGTGTGGTTTCCAATTGAAAAGTTGGAAACGCTAATATTACAGCTCTCACATACTTGAACATTTAAACATTTATATCTCGAGTTTCTCCTCATTTTTCCTATTCTTTTTTTGAATAATGAGTAGGGAGTCATATCCACTTTCATTTTTTGGGGGTACTCCTTCAACTCTATTTGCATTGGTTTTGAGTAGTCTGTTCAACCTGTCCTTGCTCTCCTCCATTACTACAGGACCTAGTATCTAAGTTATCCTACTCCTTTATTATTCTCTGAATAAAAACAGCTTGAACATCACATTTTCAAATGTAAAATACAGAATGCTTTATGACTTGCCCCTTTTTTTTCCATAAAAGGGTCCTGCTATAATTATTTCATGCTAGTTTCTCAGTAGGTATTAAATTCAACCAAAAAATCACAACACATTCCAACTTACACAGAATTCTTTTTTGTGCCATTTGACATTCCACACCCTGAAACCATTTATCCATCTAAACCTAAAAAGGAACGTGTGATTTGAATTCCTGACCATAACAAGTGCACAGCAAATCTAATCTCATAAGCAACCATAACCAAATAAGATTTTACATGCAACCAGCATTGCAAATTGAGCTGATTATTTAACAAGATACAAAATTGGTCAACTCAATAATAAAAAAAATGGCACATATAATTCTCACTCATTCAACTTAATGACACAAAGCCAATAATAAAGGTTTTCAATTAATCAGGACTCTACAAGGTTAGAGCATCTCATTGTAGATATAATTTCCTGACTCATGGAAGTCGATCATCTGATGACAAATATAAAGGTAACTTTCTAAGTTTTGACTTTTTTGAGAACAAAGCTTTCCTTCACTGCACTATATTGAAGAGCTTTCTATAATTTTGGAACTCAGTTTTATAGTCTTCTTGTAAATTATAAGCTCATCTGAGCTAATAATACAAAAACAAAAATTCTCGTAGAAAACATCACAAGAATCTAGGATGAAATTCATGCATGGACAAAATTACCGGCACTTAAAAGTTTCTGTAAATACCATAATCAGGATGCATAATACTTCAATAACATGACTGAGAAGGCAATAGCCAGACAGATATTAAAGAATAACAAATACAAACGTGAATCGATCAATTAATAAGAAGCCTGTAACCACAACTACGTATAGTAGGAACAGAAAATGCCACTGTCATTTCATCCACCATGACATTTAGCATCAAACAGCATAACGCTTTGTACATACAACGAAGATCTTATCTTTGTTTAAGCAAATCCCGCGAAAATGAATGTGCTTCATTTGGATAGGAGTACTTTTTCTGTATCCAAAGGTAAAACTATTACATGATAATTCTATGAATGAATGAATTTAAGACAAAACAGCAAAGACTTCTAGGAAGTATTCACTACCAATGGAAAACCAAATTGGTTGCCATTGGAATTGATTCAATTAAATGTGAATCAGAAAAGAATTCCTTTTGATTGCTCTAATAATATCATGCCAAATATGCAATGTCATTCAATAAAAGGCAAGTGTATGAACCTTTTCTAGTAGGTCAACATCATCACTTCTGGCCTTCTTTTCATATCCTGGTGGTGGAAATGGAAAGCAACGCGACATTGAACAAAACCCCAAAACACAAAACAGTGATGCCTTTCACCAAAGAAAATGATTGAATTACTTTCCAAAAGCACTGTTCTGAAAAGGGAATGGACCAGTAACTATGCTCCTGTCCATCCACCATGTCCCCACATTCATTACCAGGTTCAACACTTCCCCGTGAAGTTGTATATCACATCCAGCAGCCACGAGTTCCGAATACACCAAAATCCCCTTCAATAACAAAGTTCAAACTAATCCACTCGATCAAATCTTCTAGTATATTACGCTATACTGCAATAATTCAACAAACACTCAGTTGCAAAAGTAACCTTGAAATGTTTTCCTTCTTGATGAACAACTTTACTCAAATTATGTTAAACCTAAAGGTTTCTAGAGAAATGAAAATGTCCACTGAAATCTGATCTTCAGCGTTGCCTTCTGTGGCAATAAAGAACCATAACCTCCTTACCCTTGAAAGGAAACCGTAATACACAAATCATTCCCAAGTTCAAGATCAAGCATAAAACAGCCAAAAACCCAGAAATCTTTACCCTTCAATGCAACAAAAAAAGTAATTCTTGATCACTTCCAGACAATCCTAAATGCGCAATCCTCTTCCATCCCCAAAAACAAGCAATGCTCAACAATACCACTCTATGCAATTTCAAATTAACGATAAGCAATAATTGTCTAATCCACAACTCCAACCACTTGAAAGACAGCTCATTCCCTGCCTTGCTCTTGAATCAAAACCCTAATCAGTCCAAAATCAAGAAATTCAATAAGTTCCCAGTTATGATCCAGCAAACCCTACAAAAATACAAACTTTGCAACAAGTACATAAAATCCACTTCTCAAACCCCAAAAAAACCTTGAATTCAGCTCTAAGAAAACCCCGAAACAAACAAAGAAACTTGTAGAATAAATAAAGAATAAAGGGAATATGAGAGAAGCCCTTTTCTTTTTAATACCTAATCAGAAATGAGTATCAATCAAAAGCCAAAAAGAAAGATTGATTCAAAGAGTAAACTTGAAGAAAACAAATCATACACAATTTAGACAAAAAAGAAAAAAAAAAGTTGTCTGAAATCAATATATCTATCTATCTATCAGATTACCTTGTCCGCTACAACAAACAGAACATTATTGTAGAGGAACAAGATCTTTCGCTTTCTTTATAGAATATGGTGAACAGAAACAATGAAAGAATTTGATCATTTTTCGTGTTTCTGTCTTGGTTTTTTCTCTGTTTCTGCTACTGTTGTTGCTCTCTTCTAATAGAGAAAGAGGGGTTTCCTTTTATTTCTTTTGTTTGTCTACGGAAATTACACGCAAGAATGAAAAGGAAGAAGAAAAATTAGTAATAATAGAGACATGAGATTATAGGTATTTGATGATACCATTCTTAAAAATTTGGAATTAATTTTTCATTTAAATTATATTTGAGAATTTATTAATTTTTTAAATATATTAATTTAATATGAGAGTGTATTTTAAATATCATATAATAATACATTTAATTTTAATTGAAGTAAGTTGTTCTGGGAATACTTTTACTGTGGAACAAAGAATATATATATATTTTATATGTTACAAAAAAGTTTCCTTGCGAAAACAAATGAATTTTATAAACTTAAGAATAAATGAAAATAAAACTTTAAAAAGTATAGCCAATAATAATATATAATTAAGTTTAATACAAGAATATATAAAAGAAAATATAAATATCATGTTATGTATATTTGATTAGGAGGATCTATATCTCCATAAGTATTATAACGATTATGAAAAGATTAGTAATAATTTCAGCTTGTTATATATGATAACATGAGGTAATTTTTTATGTTAAAAATAATAATGTCATATTTCTTATCATGAAAGTTACAAAATAAATTATATAATATTAATTTTTCCTTAAAATATTTATCATATAAAAGGGTGATCAAGTATCATTATGCTATTGTAATAATTAACATTATTAAAAATAATAATAAATTAGAAAAGTAATGAAGTAAGGTTTTATTTAGTTTATCCAATTTTAATTCAAAAAACATATCATGGTTTTATTAGTTATGCGAAGTGAGTAGTTATGATCTTAATTAAAACTTGAGTCACGACTTAAACAAATTAGCTAATTTAAAATAAAAAAAAACAAATATGTTATTTTAAGATTATTTAAAAATAATATTATTATTTTTAAAAAATATATCAAACTAGATTTTGATAATAATGATCCGTTCATGGGTCTATCTCATATATAATTTTTATCCGTTGTAATTTAAAATCTAACTTGAATGAGAAGTCGGTTCGGGTAAATAAATTACTGAGTTAACTCGAAGAGTCACGCATACTGAGTTTAATAACTAGCTATTCCGTGTGCATTTGTAACCGAAGTCACTTGTGTGACAACTGACGAAGAAAGACACTGAAATGCTCGAGAGTTTTTTCCTCTTTCTCCGACTATTTAGTTGACCGATTTTGACTGGATCAACTATCACCGACCCAGTACCGAAAAAACTCGGTTAGGAATAAGTTTTAGATTTGGAAATCAACGAATTAATGAAATAATCTATTTTGAGGAAACCGATTTTTAAATCTCAACTCCCCCGAGTGTTTCTTGTATTTGACGTGGACTAGATTTTCTAGGACTGTTGGTAGAGAGAGAGTGTTCAACTTCACGATGATGAAGTCTTGTACTTGTAGACTAGAAAACTTTACGATGAAGAATAATTCCTAGGCATGTGACCGATGGATGTTATTCATGACATCACATTCCTTCTTACATGGAAATCAAAATCTTTCGTTGGAAGAGATAATGTTTTAAAATTAAAGGTATATGAATAGAAAGTTATTTAGTGTCAGTGATAGTGGCTAATTAATATATTCAAGTGTTTATGTTTTTTTTTTTAATTTAAAGAGCTCTAGATTAATAATATAGGTTTGAATATATGCAAAAACAGTTATAATTGAAGAATTGAAGATTACTTGATGTAAAATAAGTATATTTATAAAAAATGTATTAAATGATTTAAAAAACCTGGAACAAAAATATTTATTCTTGAATTTTAAATTGATTAATGCTATAAAATCTATATATTTTTATCCTAAGAGATAAAAAAATTTTACATTTTACCTGAATAATTCAAGAGGTATTTATACTTTGTGAATCCTTTTGGTGATATTAATGGGAGATAAATACCACATATTGGTAATGAGATAATAAGTATAATAAATTCACGAGGAGATTCTTTATGCACCTGTAAGTATAGATATAATGATTTATTATATTTTTTATTGTAGATGATCGTTCACAATCAGATATATAACTTTAGAACTTGAACATTATCAAGTTTTTTGAATAAATTTTCATCAGATTTACGTTACATTAAACTTAGTTAACTACCAAACCTAAATATTTTTAGATATGACATGTTCACTAGATCTATTTTATTTAAAATATTTTTTATTTATAAAAATCTTAAACTTAGTTAGCTACCAAGTGTTTATGTTTTTTTTTTTAATTTAAGGAAATCTAGACTAATGATATAGGTTTGAATGCGTGCAAAAATAGTTATAATTAGGGGAATTAAATATTATTTGATGATAAAGTCAGTATATTTATAAAAAAAAATATATTAAATAACTTAAAAAACCTTAAATTTATGGAATAAGTATATTTGTTCTTGAGTTTTAAATTGATTAGTGCTATGAAATCTATATATTTTTATCCTAAAAGATAAAAAATTCTTACATTTTACCTAGATAGTTCAAATAGTATTTATATCTCGTAAACCTTATCATTTTCAAATAAAAAAATGACTGAAAACCCCTTTGTTTTTGGTAATATTAATGAAAAACAAATATTTATTACATATTATTAATAAGATAATAAATATATTAAATTCATGAGGAAATTATAATACACCTATGATTAGAGGTAAAATAATTTATTATATCTTTTATATTTTTTTTATTATAAATAATTATTTACAATCAGGCACATAGTTTAGAACTTAAACATTACCAAGTTTTTTGAATCAGCTTTCATCAGATTTATGTTATATTAAACTTAGTTAATTATCAAATCTAAATATTTTAGATTTGATATGTTCACTAAATCTATTTTATTTAAAATATTTTTATTTATAAAAGTTTTAAACAAAAAATTAACTCGTGCAAAAGATTTCAGGTATGTCATTTATCTTTGAACGTTCACAAAATCCCACATTAGGAAACACATACACGCCTTCCAAACAAGAAAATGACTGGCTGAAATATTGCTTTGGAGGAGCACTCCTCCATGAACTTCCAAATCCATCACTCTTTTAGGCAGCTATTCTATGATCTATTGTTCGGTGTATACTATATTGAATTATGATTTCTATTGGATAAGTAAGGAAAATTATAAAAGAAATATATATGTTACGCAAGGATGATAATGCCCTCATACCGTGTCATGTATATAAATATAAAAATAATAATATAATTCTCTTTTAATTGTTAACTAATATATTATTTTAACGTCAATTGATAAATAAAATCAACATTTTATATTAAAAAAAAATCATTTCATATCGTATTATTTAGTTTTATTTTATTAATAGAATAGGTTTTTTTCTCTATTTTTATTGAATTATTTGTTAAAAATAATTCTTTCTTTATTTTTATGGTTATTTTATTTGTTAATATATCTAAGTGATTGTTTATTTGTTTTTTAAATATATTTGATTACTTTCATTTATAGATAAAATTATTGTTTTATTTTATCTATTTTATAAATTTAATTATTAATTTAAATTATTTTTTATTATTTTCCAAATAATCAAATAATTTTATATTACAATAAAAATATTTTTTTAATAATATTTTTTTATATATATAGTTTTCGAATTTATGGAGAATGAAGAATGGGTTACGTGGTAAAAATGTTTAGATAAGTTTTATCTCATGGGACAAAGTAGGTGTGTCTTGGAAGAATGGTGGGATATAAACTTAAACTTAAAGATGACAAAAAAACTATTTCTCGTCTTGTTATATATGGTATCATGTATGGCATTAATTTGTTTTTTTATGTTCAGAATTGAGTTTTAAAAATATGTTTGGTTTAAAAAAATATTAAATTAATATTTTTATTTAGTGATTTAAGATGGCTTTAATTTGCTAAAATTAAAAATCAAAAAATATATCTTTAGATGAAAAACCCTTTCACCCCAATATTAAAGATATTTTTTCTTTCATTTGAACAAGTTTCTTAGATTTTATAATACAATCAATCGTATTTTAAAAAAATATATTTTTTATTTTTTTAGTTTCAAATTATTATTATTACTGTATTTTTAGATTGATTTGATATACTAATATAAAAAAAATTAAAAAATATATATATTATTTTAATATATTTTTAAATAAAAAAACACTTTAAAAATTAATATTTATTACACTGGTGATTAGTAGAAAGATTTTCAGTGGTCTTACAAAACTATAAAATCTTACATAAATTTTAATAGTAAAATCCAGTTGATAAGGATGAAAGCACAACAAGATACAGTTGATAGTTAGGGAGAAATAATATCTTATTTATTTATTAATTCGAATATTAAGACTATAATTTAACAAGGCATATTCATTTTCACCTCAAATATTGAACAAAATTTCTAAGCCATAAAAAATAAACCGTGTTAAAATTTATCCAGGAAACAATGTTAGGAGACGAGCACAAAACCATGAAAAGACGATCAATCATAAAGCAGAGACCAAGGTGTACCTGTGTCGACAGGACCAAGACGAGGCAGGAGACTAGGCAAGAAAAAAAATTGAAGGTGGTGAATAAATGAATGCTACTACTTTTCTTCTATATAATATTTTCTGTAAATTAAGCCTCGTATGTTACAAATCAAAATTTGTGTGGAGTTGCCAAGACCACAGCCATTTCCTCCTACATTTTCAACTGGAAAGAGCTTTGGCTAAAGGCAAATAGAATAAAATTGCACAGGCTTGTGCATCTCTTCCAAGCAACCCTGCTCAATTACGTTTTCTGAATGAATTAGTGATACTGTGCCGGGAGGAAAGGAGGAAAAACCTGCCCTTCAACAATACCTTTCTGTTCGTGCTCGCACAGGCATGCAATGAAGTGTCTGAGATCATTAGCTTGCATTCACCACCTTTTCAAAACTCAGGCAGTTAAAGAATGCACATCACTACTGCCTCGATACTCTGGCAGTTGCAGACTAAACTGTCCAAGGAATCAGAAAAATGCAGCTTGAGAATCGAATAACCAACCCAAGGCCCAGATGTTGCCATACCTCTCCTCGATGTGGTTCTACGGAGGGTCCAACACATTAGATTGTTCCAGATGGTCAACCATGTCCAATTCCTGAAATCATCAATAGGGAATCACGTATGGCAGCGCATAAACATCAGCCCACTCAAAGTGTAGAGCTTCTGACCACACCGGTGGTGTCTCGTCGACCCCTGAAAATCCAACCTTGGGCTTCTTTGCTTGGGAATCGGTGCTCTGAAATAACCATTCTTGGTCCTCGAAACCAGAACAATCTTCCATTTTGGGCACTGTAAGCACATAAGGCAGATACTTGGAATCTGGATGGGGTTGTTTCTTAGACACTTCAGCTATTTGATCCGTTTGTGCAGTTGAATGCAATGGCTTCATTAAAGAGATAGATAGTGGCTGAGTTGTTGAGGAGATTGACAGAGCTTGAGCTTCTATCAAACCATTTATCTTGTGTCCTTTATTATCCACCTTATCATTATTGACAGCCTCCTGCTTACCTCGTATAGCTGCAGTGGGATTTTGGCAAGTTCCCAACATCCTTCCATTCACAGCTGATAGAGGCAAGGACGAAGCGGATCTTGGCAACTTATCTGGCTTAATATCATTAGCTGCAATGGAAAGCAAAATGGAAGCAGATGCATTAACTTAAAAAAGTATGTGGAGTCTGGACTTGCAACACAAGGGGTTAATCTCTGTGAAGGCATTTCTGATCAATCAATATCAGAACTTGAAAATCTACACCTTGAATATGAGAAAACGGGAAAAGAAACATTTGTAGACAAGGTTTCAACAATAGTCATTTGAATTTGACTCACCATGCAAAAATCCATTTGTGTCTGAGTCCTTTCGTTTCTTGATATTTACTTCATCAACAGCACTATTAGTGATCTCCTTGGGAAGATGAGAGGGTTTTACAGTATTATTAGCTACAGCATTAGACCTACCACTTTCCTTCAATTTATCTTGCTCTTTCTTCTTATGCTCACTTTTCTCCTTTGGTTTCTCCTTACTTTTCTTCTCCTTATCCCTGACTTTATCCTTCTCTTTGCCTTTTTTCTCTTTATACTTGCGTTTATGATTGCTTTCCTTTTGTTTGGACTTATCCTTCCCTTCCATCTTCTCAATGTCTTTCTCCAGTGGTCTTGGCATCTCATCACATCTAGCTTGAAATGTTGCAGAAAGGCTCTGAGTACTGCCATTAAATCTTGCTTCATCCCTGATTCCTTGACCATCCATGTTTCCATCATCATCTCTCTTGTTCTTTTCTTTTCCATCAACCCAATTGCCAGGGGCTTTTGCCACCAGTCTGACCATTCCCTCGTCCCCTTTTGCATCTTTACCAGGAAACTTCTCGAAGAACTGGTTTTTGTCTTCATCTCTGGCTCTCTTTCCCAGCTCTTGTAAAAATTTAGAATCCCTAGTATGGTGAGATAAATTGCTGTTAATTTGAATGAGCTTCTGACCATTGTAACCTGAAAATTGCCCAGCAAATTTCTTCTCACCAGAGATGCTATTCTTCTCCTCATCCCTTTCCTCACCCTTCTGAGCAATAATCTCTCCACCATTACCCTCAGATTTCTCTGGAAGTTTCCTGCCATCCAAGGCTTTATCTCCATTGATATGCTTAGATTGCCCAGGAAGTTTCCTTTCACCTGAGGCTTTATCTCCTCCATTGTCAAGCTTAGCTTGCCCCGGAAGTCTCTTTTCATCTGATGCACTACTTTTTTCTCTATCCTTCTCCTTTTTCTCTCTATGCTTTTCCTTTTTGTCTTTCTTATCCCTATGCTTTCCATCACTCCTATCTTTCTCCCTCTTTTCTTTATCTTCTCTCTTCTCTTTATCTTTCTTCTCCTTCTTGGGCTTCTTCTCTCTCTCCTTCTCCTGAAAATTATGGAAAGTGATATGAAATCATTCATCTCAAGAGAATCAGAGAAAGACAGGAATCCATCACATAGGTGAATCATGTAAAATATAGTCAACCCTTTTACTGCCCAAAACTTGAGAACAAAATGCAAACAATACAAATCAAAACTTTGACATGGAAGCCTGCTCTAAGCATCATCCATGAAACAAGGAGAATGCCAGGTACTTCCTGTGTGCCTAAATTTTAACTCAATCATTTATCATTGCCAAATTCATCACAATGAAAATCATACAAGAAAATAGGTCAGAGAGGTGAAAGAGATAAGAAACAACATCCAGGAGCAAGTAATACCCCTGTAGACAGAAATGCCAGAAATAGGCCACCCACCCAAACAATTCCTTCTTCCAAGACCTCTAAGAAGTTGCAGCCAAGGACAGGGAAACTCTATTGACTGCGAGTTCAAAATTCTAACCATCTTATCTGCCTCAAATAAAAACCTACTCTCCCAGGCAAAGATATTCCCATCCTTTCCACAAAAAAGCTCAAATATAGAGTTATAATGGCATCTTTCCATTTCTTTCCACGTAATAAAAGTTGGCAACCATCAGATTGAATAGTATCATTACAACCCCGAACAAAAAAGCTTATGCAGAACATGAGTTATGCCATACTTGTGCAATGGACATGATCCCTGATATTTGAAGCAAAGTGCACTTATCTGCAATCTAGCCCCAATACTTGCAACCTTACATTTCTGAACAGGTATTCTAGAACTATAAAATCTCTTTGCACCCAAATATGAAACTAAAATAGTAAAATCATAAAACTTGATGTGATATAAATGGCCACCAACACCAAATATGAGCAAGAAAATAAACTGCTCCGTTTCTGGAGTAGCACCATACTGATAAGGAAATATAAAAAGGACTCAGAACATCTACCCTGTAAAATCTACACCAAAAGAAAGTTAAACATTCAGCCTGTCCATTCATCAAATAATTTTTCTAGCTTAAGCAAATCTGAGAAGCAACATTGTTGCAAACCTGCAAGAGACAGTTCAAAGTAAAAGAGGCCACCAAAATGGACACAAATGCACTTGTAGACCCACAAACTTCATCTCCCCTAATTTCGAGTAGAAATTACAGATAGATATAATTAATTCTACCCTTTCAATTGGAATTCACTAAAACAGGAATTGCAGAAAACCAAAGATTTGTGTGTGAACTCAAACACCAAGCACAAAATTGTTAAAAACAACCACTTAATCCTTATTTAAGGCAGGTTAATTCATTGCACTTTCCAGGGTAAACAGATGCAAACAAAAAGCAGACACTAAAGGAACATTTTAATTGGAGCCAACACAAGAAAGTGTTTTTATCTCATATTAATTATTATTATTATTATTATTATTATAGACATGAAACTTTCCACATAGGATTCAGAGAAACAGGACTTAACCAAGGATTTAACCATGAATGTTTACCAAAGCAAAACAGTGAACAACCATTCTCAAAACTCTCTATTCATTCAAATTAGTGGCACAAAAAAAAGGCTTTCAATTGATTAAGATGAAAAATAAAAAGGTACATTATAAGTTTCAAGTTTTTGAGAACAAAGCTTTCCTTTACTGCACTACATTAAAGATTTTTTTTATTAAAAAAAATTGGAACTCAATTCCATAGTCTTTCCATAATTAATATGCTTGTCTGGGCTAATAATACAAATAAAAAATTCTTGTAGAAAACGTCATGACAATCAGGGGTCAGATTCATAGAAGAAAAAATACCAGCACTTCTTCCTGATTTCTGATGCAAGAAATTTCTGCAAATACCACACTAAGGATGCTTAATACTCCAATGACATAGCTGAGAAGGCAATGGCCAGACAGATTAAAAAACTACAAATAGAATTGTGAACCAATAAATCAACCTGGTGTACATGACCAAAACTATCTACAGCACAAACAAGGAGACAAAATCCAGACTGAGCTTAAAAATAACAAATAAAACCATGAGTTAATCAATTTATCAGAAGCATGTAACCACAACTATCTGTAGCAGGTATATGCCACTTTGTCATCTCATCCAACAAGACCTTTTAGCTCCAAACAAACAGTAGAATTCTTTGTTCACATACAAGCAAGATCTTATCTTAGTTCACAGTGTACGAAAATGAATGTGCTTCATTCAGAAAGGAATACTGCTTCTGTATCCTCAGTAAAACTATTAAGTGACAAGTCTAAGAGTAATTAAATTCAAGACAGGACAGCAAAGACTCTTTAAGTATTTAACACCAATGGAAAAACAAAATGGTTCTCATTGGATTGTTTCAATTGAAAGGAAATCAGAATAGAATTCCTTTTGATGGATATAATAAATATTGTGCTGATTATGCAATGTCATTCGGTGAAAGGCAAGTGTATTAACCTTTTTTAGTAAATCAACATCGTCACTCCTGACCTTCTTTTCATATCCTGGTGGTGGGAAGGGAAAGCAACGCGACATTGAACAGAAGCCCAAAACACAAAACAGCAATGCCTTTCACCAAAGAAAATGATTGAATTACTTTCCAGTAGCACTGTTCCGATAAGGGAATGGACCAGTAACTATGCTCCTGTCCATGCACCATGTCCCCACATTCATTTCCAGCTTCAACACTTCTCCATGAACTCGTATATCACATCCAGCAGCCACGAGTTCCAAACCCACCAAAATTCCCTTCACCGAAATGCACACAGCAGTGAGGCGGAATTCACAGGAAATTAATTTCAATGCAGTACTTTGCCGTTAAAAACAATTAACTTCAATAGCCAAGCTCAAAACTAATCTGCTCGGTTGAATCTGCTATTATACTACACTATACTGCAATAGTTCAACAAAAACTCAGTTGCAATAACTTTGAGAAGTTTTCCTTCTTGACGAAGAACAATACTCAAATTATGTTAAACCAAAAGGTTTCTTGAGAAATGAAAATTGCCCACTACAATCTGATCTTCTATGATGCCTTCTGTGCCAACAAAGAATCATCACCTCCTTTCCCTTAAAACCAAACCCTGATACACAAATCATTCCCAAGTTCAAGATCAAGCACAAAATATCCAAAGCCCAGAATCCCTCACCCTCCAAGACAACAGAAGCACAAATTATTGATCACTGCCGAACAATCCTAAATGTGCAATCTTCTTCCATGCCCCAAAAACAAGCAATGCTCAACAATACCACTCCATGCAATCTCAAATTTGCGACAGGCAAAAATTGTCCAATCCACAACTCCAATCACTTGAAAGATAGCTCATTTCCTGCTGTGCACTTGAATCAAAAACCCTAATCAGTCCAAGATAAAGAAATTCAATAAGTTCCCAATTACGATCCGGCAAAACCCTAAACAAAAATAGACCAATAAGCACAAAAAATCCAGTTCTCAAACCCCAAAAATAACCCTTAAATTCAGCTCCAAAGAGAACAAAAAAACAAAGAAACTTGTAGAATATATAAAGAATAAAGGGAATACAAGAGAGACCCTTTTCTTTTTAGTACCTAAGTGTAAATGGGTATCAATCAAAAGCCAAAAAGAAAGCTTGATTCAAAGAGTAAACTTGAAGAAAACAAATAGCACGCAATTTAGACCAGGAAAATAAAGGGTTGTCTCAAAATCAATAAATCCATCTAATCAGATTACCTTGTCCGCTACAACAAACAGAATATTATTGTAGAGGAACAAGATCTTTCCCTTTCTTTATTGAATATCGTGAGCTGAAACAACAACAAGCCTTGTTCTTTTTTTCGTGTTTCTGCTTAGTTTGTTTTCTCTGTTTTTCCTATTGTTCTTCTCGGAAAGGGGTTTCTTTTATTTGTCTTCGGAGGTAACACGCGAGAGAGAAAGAGAAGAGACAGCGAAGGAAAAAACGAGACGGGAAGGGGGACTTAGGTCCATATAATTTTGTGACTCTCTCCCTCACTTGTGTGTGACAAAGAAAGAGAAAGAATTGCTTTGAGAATTGAGAGGATGTATTTTCCTCGACTCTTCTTCCAAATATTTTTGCTCACGCTCTAGTTGTCTATCTTGAATTTACGCACCTATATGAAGAATGTTTCTTGCATTGCATGTGGACTCCATTTTATGGGATTGTTTTTAAAGACTTTTATTGATGGTACGGCATCTTGTTGCCATTGTAGGCCAGAAAGCTTTCACGTGAAGAATTCCTAGTTTCTAAACCATGTGATCACTTCCACCTGTCCTCGAGTATGAAAAATATTATTTTTTAAAATATATTAAAATAATATTTTTTTTATTTTTAATATTAACATACTAAAACAAGTCAGAATATTAAAAAATTAATTTTAAATAAACAAATTAAAATTTTTAAAAAATATTATTCAACTATACTATTTAATTGTAACTAATAATTCATTGCCAAGTACATCTTTCTCAAGTAATTATAGTTAAAGAAACAAAACAAATATATTTATTATGCATACGTGTTAAGATTTGATTAAATTAAACTCACATTCATCAAAAGTAAAAAGGTATACAATTGATATAAGCAATTATTAACCAACATAAAAAAAAAAAAAAAAACATGAATATATTATAAATTTATTCAAAATAAAATACACATCAACATATTTTTGTTTCGTTAATCTACAAAACAAATTAATAAATTATTCAAACAACAAATAAATTATATATGGGATCAGAATTGACCTTTATGAGTCATTGGAGCAGGCTAGGACATGAAAAAAAATAGTTATAGAAAAGATGAGAGATCAAACACCAAGAAGAAGGGGTTGTTATTACTGTACCAAAGTGGACTGCTATGTCCTCCATTTTTTCCTTTTTCTTGTGATAGGGTTTTTGCTAGTTTGTTTTGTAATAGTATTTTTTTTTCAATCTCTATGTGTATGCTCCTTTTGTCTAAATATCTCTCTCTGTCTCTCTTTCTATTATTTGAGATGCTCTACAAAATAAGAAAAGCTAAACTAAAAAAATAATATTAGATAATTATATTAGTTCTTTCTTATCATTAATGCTTGATTAATTAATTTCATCTTTTTTAATGTGTATGATATCTTCCAATAATTTTTCAATTTTGTTTGATCTTTCTATTTATTTTTATTTTTTTATTTTGTATAATCTCTTATTATTCTCCAATAATTTTTCAATCTTGTTTGATCTCACATCATTCGCTTTGCTTTCTCTTTCTTCTCAGTTTCACTTCCTAAACTAGTTTTTTTTTTATTATTATTATTTATTTTGAAAACATATTTTAAAAATACATGGAAAAATTAGGGGGTACAAAATAGGTTATAACAATCGTCATGCTAGAAAAAATAAGGATAAGAAATGAGTTATGACAATCATCATGCTATTTATGAGTTATTTTTTTGTATATAGATTTTTTTTAATTAAGTATAAGATATGTCTACAATACATTTATATATATATATATATATATATAAAATACAATATTATTTTTAAATTTAAATATGATAGGATAATACAAGCAAATCCTTGTGTCATCTTAATCAACACCTCGAAAAATAATGATAATAGTTCTAAAAAACAACACATTGATGAATAGTAAAACCAGGTGATCCGGCATGATTTTTTTTCTACTTTTTTATTTTTGTTTTATTTTTTTTAGGTTTTTTGTCATTTTGATAAAAGAAATTCAGATTTGTATACTTTTTATTTTTAACTCGGTTCTTAAACACTGTCATAATTTTTTATTTGAATTCTAATTATATATTGTTTTCAATTATTATATATATGATATAATAATAATGAAAACTTGATTCAAATTATTTTCTTTTTAAGAAAAAATTAAATAGATTTTAAACATGATTTTATCACTTTTATAATTTTTAAAAAATATTATATTAAAACTAATATATTTATGTTCCACGAGTATTATACGTAGGTTTTTCAATAATTTGCAAGGATGAGATCATGAATCATCTTGATATGGAAAAAAAATCATTAAATTGTCAAGGCAATTCCACATCCAACTTGTAGATCCATATCCATGATGATATTTCAAAGATCAAATCAAGCTCTAGTTTAAAACTTCTCAAAATAAGCCGAGTAGGATATGCTTACAAGTTTACCACTTAATAATTTCATAAAAGGTTGGTAACTCAATCATAAGCTAGTTTTTACTCATTTTCATATCATCCTTTATTATAGAGATTGTTACATGGCACAACCTCCTTATTGGTTGAAAACTTTTTATCAAAATGAACTTATTCAATATTGTCTTCATTATTATTTGAACTCTTTAAAATAAATAATAATATTAATTTTATTTATTTTAACATAGTAATTTATTTATGAGATAATTAAAAATGTAAATTTATTTCCACCATGCTTATGAGTATGTTTATTTTTACATTTTAAAAGTGTTTTTGAAAAAAATTAAATTTTTTTTATTAAATTTAAATTAATATATTTTAGTATTTTTAAATAATTTTGATGTACTGATATCAAAAATAAAAAATTATCATTAATATATATTTTAATATAAAAAATTATTTAAAAAATAACCACAAATCTATAATATCAATCAATTTTATTATGTTGAAAATACTGTACTGTAATTTTTTTTAAAATTAAAACTTTTTGAACATATTTATGCATAATCATTGTCTTGCAAACTAGAGCAATGAGTGATCAAGCCGCAGGAAAATTGATTTTGACGCCCTTGTATGGGTTGAGAACAATTGCACGCGCTATTGACAGCGCGTGGGTAACACAAGCTCAATAATAGAAGAGTTTTACACTAAGAAAAGCCATTAAGCTAGGAGCACGTGGGTAGGTCCCATTTGTCACCACCGTACAAATCAGCATCAGCACGTGGCACCTCCCCAGCCTATCAAAGCACCTTTCTGTCCATACACGTGTCATCATATCACAACCTGCAAAAGAAGATAATCCATCCATTCCATGACACGAGTCTTCTTCTCTTCAGTGCCCATGGTATCTTTTTTATACTGGAGCACGCACCATGGAGCATCGTTGCCTGGCATGTTTTGCCCTAATGGAAAAGGAAAAGGAAAATCTTTCTTCGAGCCCAAAATTCCTTTCCCTGAGAAAAGTTTTACATCATCAAGATTAAGATTTTTTTTAATGATACGATTTAACTTGTTTTTGAAATTATTTTTTTATATTAATAAAAATTAAATTATTTTTTTTTAAAATATGTTTTTATAATTCTGACATGCTAATATAAAAAAATAAAAAACTTTAAATTTCTTTGGGTTTAATTACAAAATATTTTTTAAAAAATACATTACACCTTATTCTTAAAAACAACATGGTGAGGTAAGAGGAATGTATGCATGGCTCCTTCATTGTTCAATATAAAAATATAAAAATATTAGTGGATTGACATTTGATTTAAATTGAGCAATTATTACAGTTTTGTCACACTTAGTAAAAATATTAGTGAATTGATATTTAGTAAATATTATATTTTTAAAGTGCATGGTAAAACTTTGCTATTTCACTATTTTTTTTGGAAACGGTGTTATTTTATCAATTTCTATGTTTAATGTGTTAATTTACAAAAAAGAAAAAAAAAAACTTCCATGGGTTTATTAGGAGGGAAAGAGAGATTAGATTGGATTAAGATACATGCCACAAAATGGGAGTGAATTTGGTTCCCAAAGGGATGTTCCTACAACTAAGATCCGAGTTTTTTTTTTTATTTATTAAAATATCTTCACGGGTGAAGATTTAGGGATACGTGAGAGCTATCTTAATTATAATTAGCATTAGGGCCCTCTATTAAAAAAAAAAAACGATTTTCTTCAAATGAGATAGAGTTGATTTTGAATTTCTTGAACGGCAGAGGATACTCAAGTCAAAGAAAAAAACTAATCGTTTTGACTTCCCGACGAATCCTTTTAAATTACTTGAAATGCAAAAGAAAATAAATAAATAAAACAAGGCAAAACAAATTGTGTAGGATAGAAGTAATGGTTATTGAAGAGTTAATATTTCACAAAATGATTATAAATGACCCTAGAAATATCGAATATTAAATTTATTTCAGTTGCATATGACAAAATGAAAAATGAACACGAGGACGATGGACGACACGATTGAAGAAACTAGACATTCAAAATAAGGTGGCAACGGCTGCAAGATAGCCGGGGTTGAGATGGTATGAATTAATTTTATTATGTTTTGTATTGTTTTAATATATTAATATAAAAGATAAAAATAAAATATTATTTTAATATATTTTTAAATAAAAAATATTTTAAAAAATAACTGTTAACATGTTTAAATATTTGAAAACGAATTTGACTGAGAATATATATATATATATATATATATATATATTGTGAAACCGACAATCTCCCCTGAAAGGAGTTCTGGTGTCTCACCAGGAATGCAATAAAAACTGGCATGTGAATATGTAGAGCTGAAAAGGGAACATTCAGCCCTTTCCCACATGTATATGCTCCTAATCTTTTGTCACGTCCAGGTGCATGAGTTTTCTACTCTATTGCTCTCCCACCCACAATTTATAGAAATCTATCTTATTTTCTTCAAAAAAAAAAAAAAAAAGGAGGGCACGCCCAATGATTTCACTTCGGGTGCCCTGTCAATTGTACATGATGTGCTTAATATATGTGTGTGTGTGTGTGGATCATTTAACTTAAAATGAATGGCAAAAGCAATAGAAATTGCATCAAATGATTACCATCTCAAAGATAAAAAGACGTGAAACTTTTGAGATGGTAATCATTTGATGCAATTTCCATTGCTTTTACCATTCATTTTAAGTTAAATGATCCATGTATATATATATATATATATATATATATATATATATTGATCACAACAACAGTTCACGTGTTGTAGAAAGTTGAAACAACGAAGCAATTATTAGGGGCAATTATTAGGGATGAAGAAAATAAACAGGAAAACACTATACTGGGCAAATAGAGGGGTGCAGCCCATCATCAACATTAGGAGAAACAAAACTTTCTATGTATATTGTTGGTTTCGAAGATGATATAGATCTTGTGGTCGGGCCTCATTTTCAATGATGAATCTTTGCAAAGTCTCTTCTTGGGGGTATAAAGGACGATTTTCCATCTATTTTAAAATAATATTTAGAAGTGGATTTATAATTTTTTAAAAAATTCATTTTTAATATGTCAAAACAATCGAAAACATTAAAAAAAAAAAAAAGCAAAAAATATATTTTAATTCTATCAAACCTTCGTTCAGAGTCATAAGCAACACACAGCAAGCCGTTAAAAGATCCTATGGCTTCGAGTTCAGATTCATCAAGGTCCTTGTCAGAAATGCCGAGCTTGGTTGTTATAGATTATCCTCCCTACGACAACATACTTCAGGGTTGATGGATTGGAAAGGACTAGTAGACTGTAGGATCTTGCGGTTGCCAACATTTTTTTTTTATTATTAAATATACAAATCAGTTTACATGTCTTTTAATTAATTTTATAAGTTGTAAAATTAACAATTTTTTAAATTTAAATTTATGACTATTGAATAGCAACCCATCAGAGATCAAAGAGAACCATGTCTTGGATACGCATTTAAATCGTACCAGAGACTTGACAGGCAGCTTCAAGAGAACATCGGACTTGACTTCAGGTGGGAGTTGAGGCAACCGACGCATGGTTACTTCTGTCCTGTTTGTTGTTTTCATTATATGCTGTCCAATGCAGGCAACCTCCAATAAATATCCATTAGCAAGAACCTGCATCTCTGACACTGGTGATTGGTTGAAATTGGTTATAAATTATAAGCTAGTCAAATCCGAAGCACGTAATTAGTCATTAGCTTGAATAAGATATCTACCGAATTGGCTTTAATAATTTATGTTTCCCCCAACAACTTGACACCATAGGTTCTCGAAGTCAACCCATGAAGTCAGGCTAGGTTTAACGGCTATGATTTCATGTTCCATGTTTGACTATTGGTGCCTAGTTAAGAGTATCTTGAACTCATATGATTTGGAATTCTTGAAATATTACATACAAATTAACCCAGATATATCTAGTAAGAAAAAAAATATGATACACTTATGGCCACATGGAAAGGAGGATACAACTCACCTTCTGTCCTTAGAGCCTTGCCAGTGAAATTCTAAATTTATTTATGTAGTTCTATGGCATATAATCAACATTATATGCTTTCAAAACAAATTAAATAAGAACAGCAAAGAAGAAAAAGAAAAAAAGAAAGGAGGAGGTTACTAAAATATAACCTATAAAAGCTACTTCATTTCATTGTTTTCTCATTTAAATTAGATATATAACAAATTTTAATTAAAAAATAATTATAAAAATAATAACCAAAGTTAATATAAAAATCAAATTCTAAAGGATGAAATTGAAAAAAATATTCAAATATATATATATATATATATATATATCAATTAAAAATTTGAGGAATAAATTTGATATAATCAGTAAATAATATGATATTTTTAAAATTTTTATAATTTCTGAAAAATATTTTTCCTTTAAAATAAAAAAAAATATTTTTTTAAAAATTAAGTAAAATTTTTCTCTGATTCAAAAATATTTTTTATTTATTAATTTTTTTAATAGTAAATAAACACAAAAAAACTTAGATAGTAATTTTCAAGACCTAGACTTTCTATGAAGGTAGAAAGTTGAATTGTGAATCTGTTAATTGCATCTTCTCTTGGGTTATAAAGGACTGCCCCCTCCATCAAAACATTGCCTTTCTCTGTAACATATACTAGATCAACCCCATATTTACATCTGGGCAACTCATCAACGCGAAACCTGCTCAAAAGAGTCCAAGAAGCCTCAGGACCATGTTCCTTCATTATCCATGCTTGAAAGTAAGATGCATAGATAGATTCATTAGAAGTGGTGTGCAAGCATAGGCAGCCTCTTGAGACTTTCAAATCGGTGCTCAAGTAAGCATGGTTAATTATATCCGGCACCGGCACGGGCACCGGCACACCGTCTCCAGGAATTTAGATCAAATGAAACTGTCATAAGTTTTTTGTTTGGTACACTTTCCTTTCGAGCTAGCCAACTCAAAACCCCATTCGCATAAGTGCCTGCACCCTGAATGGCAACACGCATTACTTTGCCCCTTCAGTTCAATTCATTCTTCTTTTGGGATTCTTTTTTTTTCCTTTTCTCCCCTTCGGGAAAAAAAGAAAGAAGAGGAGTTTCCATCATAGCGTTGATACTTGTTTGGTGTGATTTCTCTGTTTTGTGATTGAAAGTTAAGTTAATTTCAATATTAACCGCTTAGTTCTGGAGTTTTGACCGCACTGGATGCTACTCTTTCTCAAGTATTTGCCTGTCCTGTGTCAATCTTAGAACAACTTCCACCACCTAATCAGATCATTTTCGTTGCAATAGTCATTTTGACCCATGGGAAGGGGCTGATATATGTTCCAATGTTGCTAAAGCAAAGTGACGACTTATATAGTGATGTGTAGGACAATGACTGGTCAAGGCATCACCACAAATATTGGGCGGCGGTGGCGCCCGCCCATAAAGACCCCATCTTGCTCGAGCAAATTATCTAAAGCTAATTACACTTACTCCTCGCCGGAATGATTATTAAGTCATACCAATGATCCTGAATTGTCCTCCACGTATTACTTTTCAAGGGCACTACCTCTACTTTTAGCTCTATAATTAGAACTATTGTTAGTATAAGTAGAGATGGAATCTCTTACTATTTTGTAATCATCAAGCCGTAAATCATGACCACATCTGGAAAAAAACTCACCATTAGGCTCGGGGAATTCCTTGGAGTCTCTTGTAGCTGGATTCCATACAATGACGTGGTTTTCAGAGTCAAAGACTGCACAAACCAAGCCAGTACAAGATCCCACGATTTCAAACTCAGATTCAAGATTCCTCCCAGGAATATTGCCGAGCTGGGTTGCCACGAGATTGTCATCACCATCAGTATATGCTTCAGGTTCTATAAATAGGAAGGGAGAGGTGAAGAGAGGGATTCTATGGTGTTTAACATTGTTATCTTGGTTTGAACGTTTGAGGTGGATACACACTTGAAACGAACCAAACACTTGACAGGTGATATCTCTCAAAAATTCGACAAGTCTGGGAATAGGTACTAGCAATCTCTTTTATTTTTTTTAGTCGAGATAGTTGATAGATTTAATTAGTTAAAGTTTCTCGCAGCCCGTATTTATAAAAAAATTATCTTTAAAAATTTTAATTTTTTTAATATTTAAATAAATATCTTTTTAAAAATAAAAAATATAAAAATATCTTATAAAAAAATTAAAAATATAAATTTAATAGAGAATTAGAGATTAAAAACTTTTATCAAATATCTATGTATTCTTGACCAAAATTTATGCAAAGTTATTTATTTATTTATTTATTTTTATTAATATAAATAATCGGGTTAGATTTTGTATATTTTAACTAATTTTATAAGTTATAAACATATATTTGTGAAATTTTTAACTTGAGCTATATCCTATTTGTTAACTATCTTGTGTCCTTAAAATAATAATAATAATAAAAAAAAAAAGGAGGACAAGTCCAGTGATTTAACTTCACGTGAGTTGAATCTTTGAATATTCGCCCCCCCCCCCCCAAATCAAATTCCGAAACAATATTTTTTAGGCCTAATTTGGGTATAATTCTGAACTCCGCTAGTTACAAAATCTCAAAAAGCTCCTTTTTTTCATAGGTTTCAGGCTTGTAAAACTGCTGTAATGTACGAGCTGTGTATATGTTTACACTTACGTATCTGTTGTGTCTATACAAAAGGGAAGAAACAGCACAAACTCTATCAAACAAACACTAAGAGATTAAAACTTTATCTGCTATCTCTTGAAAGAGAGTCCTTGGTGCTGCTGCAGCTGCCGGACAGTAGAGATGGAACCTCTTACTGTTCTGTAATCATCAAGCTGGAAAGCATAACCAAATCCATTCAAGAACGTATCAGTTTCCAAATAATCCTACATGGCCAATTCCCTGGACTCTCTAGTTGATGGATTCCAAGCGTAGATGAGCAGATTACGAGCAAAATTCCACACACCAAGCCATTACAAAATCCATGATATTAAGTAATATTCTAAAAAGGGAAAGTACTCTACTTTCCCCACATCTTTTATATATCAGCACACAGTACACAGGAAAATACTTAATTTTTTTATTTTTTTAATGCTTTTATGGGTTTTTTTTTGTTTTAATGAATTTTTTTTTGTTTAATTTAGTGTGTTAATGTGAAAAAAAAAAATTATTTAGTTATCATACTTTCATAACACGGATCTCGGGTTTGACTGGTTAACCTGATTTGATGAGTTAACCCGATTTTTTTTTTCTTTTTAATTAATTTTTTTTCATTTAGTTTAGTTTGTTAATTTTTTTCATTTAATCCGTCAATTTTTTTTATATTTAGTTTTCAAACTTTCATAACGTGATTTCCAGGTTTGACGGGTTAACCTGATATGACGGGTTAACTCAGTTGATTCAGATTTTTTTTCTTTTTCCTCATTAGTAACAGGCTTATGTTTTTTGTTTGTTTCTATTTTTTTTAATTTTTAATCATTTTTTTCCATTTAGTTTAGGTTGTTAATGTTCAGTTTTTTTCTATCTTGTTATCAGACTTTCATGACACAGATCCTGGGTTTGATATGTAACTTGGTTTGATGGGTTAGCCCAGTTAATTCTAGGTTAACCCATCAAATTTTTTTTTCTATTTAGTTATCAAACTTTCACGACAAGAATCCAAGGTTTGACGGGTTGATGCAGTTAATTCAGATTTTTTTTCTTTTTCTTCTTTAGTTTTTTTCTTTCTATTGGTTTTTTTAATTAATTTATTTAATTATCATACTTTTATAACACGACCTTGCAGTTAGATCTATATCAAAGACTATTGGGTCTGGTATTGGAGCTAGACTTACTGGGTCATACAAGTTTAATATTATTATTAATATTATAAATATTATTTTTGGATCAGGTATTATAATCAAACCCAAGATTTTTGAATATAGCTTTACAAAAAGACCTAATATTTTTATATTTTATTTTTTTTTGATATTTTTTATACAAAAAAATAACTCGCGGGGATCGCGCTGGTTACGTAAGTAACATTTCAATAAAAGAATATTCAGGTGATGACTTAAATGTGTTAAAAAACCCTCAAATGCCCAATTATTAGAAAACATGGGTCCAGGTAATATGTCTGATCAGCTCAACTGCCCACGAGCTCATCATCCAAACTGAGCCGACAACACTGAGCTCAACTCTCATCGGCAAGAATGGTAAAATATGATGACAATTTCAGATGCATAATTAAACATCGGGCAACCATTCAACATTCATACTGCTATCTTCCCACATGTATCATCACCAACCCTAGAGGTAAGCAATGCTAGCAACTCTCCTAAATCCAAGAGGGCTATAATAACATATTTAAGCTCATAAGTTACTTAACATGGAAATTCTTTGAACTTTTAATGGTTTGAAGCAACAACAGCTATAATTTAGTAGCTTTTAATGGTTTAACCCACCCGCACCAATAAAAAGGTGATTGTCGCGTCTACAAGGGGCGGCTACTATTGCTGTGAAAACTTGCGGCGCCGTGGAAGGGGAGAAAGGGGTTGTTCGTGTGATGGAAAACGGAGGAGGAGAGGAGCAAAGCACACTGGAGCCCATAAATATATATTGGATCTTCTTCACCGATCAGAGGTGAAACAATGACTCCAATTCATCAAAGATTCTGCTACCACAACACAGGAACTCTCTTGTCGAGATCCTTTGTCAAAATATAATGAATGGTATTACGTCAACAATATTGATAAATGGAACAATATAATTGCATTCCAGAGACATGTACCGAGGCTTTACTTTAAAAATATATTTTTATATCGATTTGATTTAATTTTAACAAAGTAGAATAATGGAAAATAAATAATTTTTCTCAATCAATGAACCTACTGCTAGGAACTGAATATATACTTTAAATTACCGACGCTAATTATACAAGTACCACGCATATCATACTAAAAAAAAAAAAAAAAACTTGCTAACACTATGCTTAATTAATCAAAGTTTAGTTAATGCTGAAGTTATCATACATGTTTCCACAAGTTGAGCTTATTTAATTACTTGTAGAAGATGATTAAGTTTATATATATATTAGTTTTGTAACCTATGCTAAGTCATAGATAAAATTCCAAGTTAATTTTTAATATAAAAGGAGAAAAATGATAACATGTGTTTTTTAGTAGCATAGTTTTTAATTAATAAATGAAAAAAATTTTATTTACATTTAATAAAATAAAATAAAAATAATATATGAATGAATAAATAAATAAATTTAACAATTACTTAATTAAGATTAAAAACTAAAAATGATGATTGAAATCGGTAAGGGGCTTGAAATTTGAAAGATTCAAAATGTTGAAATTATTTTTGGGATATGAACAATTGGTAAAAAGTATATTTTTTTATTTATTAATGTGACTATCCGAACCAGTTTGTACGCACCTCGACTAATCTCACTAGTTCTGAAGTTAACGACCATATAAGTTTCAAATGATCCTGAGATTTATGAAACTTAAACTAATAATTTATAGAAAATAAATTTAAAAATTAATTAGTTAAATTATAATTTTTAGAGTTATACATATGTTTTTTTTTTGGGGGTAATTGAGTTGGGTGAAGAAGATAAGATAGACATTCTAAATTTGATGCATGAATTAGTTGTAAAAGGAAAGGCACCACACCGCAAAAGACCATTGACACGCTACCTTGCCTTGTCACGAAACTCACTGTCATGACATGTCGTCCGCTATATCCAGCAAGATGTCTACTATTACACCCTAGCAGCCTAGCTGCTATGTTAATGACTATACCATCCTTGACACTAAGTGTAATAAAAATTATTTTTTATTTTAAAATATATTAAAATATTTTTTTATTCTTTTAAAATTTAATTCTAATATCAACATATTACAATAATTCAAAACTCCCAGTTAATTTTTAATATAAAAAGAGAAAAATGATAGCATGTGTTTTTGAGTAGCATAATTTTTAATTAAGAAATGAAAAAATGTTATTTATATTTAATAAAATAAAATAAAATAATATATGAATAAATAAATAAATAAATTTTGAGATTAAAAACTAAAAATAATGATTGAAATCGATAAAAGGGTTGAAACTTGAAAGATTCAAAATGCTGAAATTTTTTTTGGGCTATGAAAAATTAGTAAAAAGTGTGTGTGTCTATATATATATATATGGTTGGATCAGCTTGCACATATCTTGATTAATTTTACGGGTTTTAAAACTAACAACCATGTAAGTTTTTAATGACCCTGAAGTTTGTAAAACTCGAACTGATAATTTTTAAAAAATAAATCTAAAATCTAATTAGTTTAGCTATAACTAACTCTCATAATTGTTTTTTTTTTTTTGGTAATTGAGTTGGGTGAAGAAGATAGGATAGACTAGGGGTGTTCAAAAAAACCGACCAACCGATTAAACCGAAAAAACCGAAAAAAAATTAACCAAAAAAACCGAACCGATAGAAAAACCGAATAAACCGATTAAAAAAATTAAAAAAACCACTCGGTCCGGTTCGGTTCCGGTTTAAAAAAATTTAAACCGATTGAACCGGACAAAACCGAACCGGTTTAATTAAATCTAAATATATATATATAAAAGAAAACTAAACCTAATAATAAATACCCCATCCCCCTCCAAAAACTTTCCAGCTAGCCCCCCTCCCCAAAACCTTTCCAGCTGGCCCATCTCCCTCCCCTTTTTCCCCTTTCCCCACTTTCCCCTTCCCTTTTCAGCAACCCCACCCATCCCTCCCTCCCTCACTTGTGCTCTCTCTCCCCCCTTCCCTTTCCCTGCTCTCTCTCCCCCCTTCCCCGCTCACTCTTGCTCTCTCTCCCCCCTTCCCTTTCCCTGCTCTCTCTCCCTCCCTTTTTCTTTTCCAGTGGCCTTACCATTCCCTCTCTCCCTGTCCTCTGTGCACAAGAAAGACTTAAAGCAATTCATTTTTCAGTGGCCAAGTTTTCTTTTATTTAATTGATTTCGGTTTTTCTGGTTTCTAAAGCTAAAAAACCGACCCGAACCGAACAAAACATGTTCTCGGTTCGGTTCGGGTTATATTAACAAGGAATAGTATTTTCCGGTTTGGTTTAATTTTTATGTTAAAACCGGACCGAACCGGACCATGAACACCCCTAAGATAGACATTCTAAATTTGATGCATTAATTAGTTGTAAAAGGAAAGGCACCACACCGCAAAAGACCATTGACATGCTGCCTTTGCCATGTCACTAAACTTTACCCTCATGACACGTCGTCCGTTGTATCCCGCAAAATGTTTAATATTACACCCTAACGTAACGGCCTAGCCGCTATGTTAATGACAATACCACCCTTGACACTAAGTGTAATAAAAATTATTTTTTAAATTATTTTTTATTTTAAAATATATTAAAATATTTTTTTATTCTTTTAAAATTTAATTTCAATATTCAAAATTTTTAAACCCCACTCTTAAACCCTAGCGACTATAAATTCAGCAAGATATCTTTCAAGTGCCACTCGTAATTCTGAATCTCTTAAACCCTAGCCGCTTCCCTTATTTCACTCTCTCCCACTACTAAAACCCTTTCCCTCTTTTCTTCTTGCAAGGTATAATCCTAACCTTCTTTGCTTCTGCACTAGGTTATATATGAACTTTTTTTGCTTCCCTTTCTCCTGAGACAATATGTTTTCTTGTATTTGACTGTTTGATGCTGGTGTTTTATGTCAAAAGTTATGTTTTTAATGATGTTTTTGGATCATACATAGTTTGTTTTTGTTTGAGTAAAGTTTCGTTCTTTCTGTCTTATCTCTGATATTGTTTTGTTGTGTACTAAACTGGGTTTGTTGGGTTGTACTCTTAAAGGGTTTTGTTTTGATATTTGGTTTGTGTATTTTGGTTTTGGTTATGTTTTGTTTTCTACACAATTGATTCTTTGTCTTTGTTTAAGCCCCAATTTATAGACGAAATCTTTTTGTTTCCCTTTATCTCGAGACATTATTTTTCCTTGTACTTGACTGTTTGATGCTGGTGTTTTATTTAAAAAGGTAATGTCTTTTTTATGATGTTTTATGGATCATACATAGTTTGATTTTGTTTTAGTAAAGTTCAGTTCTTTCTTTCTTAAATGGTTTTCTTTTGAGATTTAGTTTGTGTGTTTTGGGTTATGTTTTGTTTGCCGCGTGATTGATTCTGTCTTGTTTATAAGATTTTTTCTCTGTTTGAATAGTGATTTATTTTTTAGATTATTAATGATAGCCTTTTAGAGTGTTTTATTTTATTTTTTAACTTGGGTTGCTTATGGAGTGTGAATGGTGTGAGTGCAGGCTCAACTAATCTTTTAAGAGTTTGGATTCTCTACTTTAGTTTTCTGATTATTTTGTCTTCTTTATAATCCATTTTGTTCTTGTCAATGTTTTCAGTTTGTGTTATTTGCTCAAAATTAGTTATTTTATCTATTGATAAGCAATGAATATAAAAATTAACCCCATTATTTATTGTGGCTTTGAGATATTGCAAGATTATGAATTGGTTTATGATGCTTTGAGGTTGTTTGTGTTGAATATTGTTAGTTCTTGATACTGATGCTGTGATATCCCTTTGGTTTAGTCTATAATTGAAATGGCATTCTTTAACAAGCTCGGGAGCCTAGCGAGGCAGTCAATTTCCCAGAAGGGGCAAGTTCCAATGGTGTCCATGTTGAACACTATTCGCTGCATGTCTTCATCCAAGCTTTTCATTGGAGGTATTAATGAACAATTGCATTTTGAATGCTCCAAATGGTGTTGATGAATACTTGATGTTTGAATGATCCAAGTTCATGTGTGTTTTGGATTAATGCTCTGCTGTTGTCTATCTTGTCTGTGTTTTAGGGCTTCCATGGTCAACTGATGACCATACTCTTAAGGAAGCATTTTCTGGCTATGGGGAAGTGATAGAGGGTAAGTTTGAGCATCTGTAGTTGAACCAGTTATTTAGCAAGGTTTTCTTTTATTAAACCTCGTTCACAAACATGAGCACACTATTTTTCTTTGGCTGTAAAATGATGACTGAGGCTAGTGGATTAGCCATGTCAAAGTTTTCCTAATCTGATTCTACTATGACAATTTCAGAAAGATATAAGTGTCATTTTGTTGGATATTTAAAGTTTTAATGACAGCAATTGAGTTTAGTGTGGCTGCTGTTCCAAAACTTTCTTCACTCTGCTTGGTTCTGTTTTACAGCAAGGGTTATCATGGATAGAGAGACTGGGAGATCTCGTGGATTTGGGTTTGTTAGTTATGATAGCAGTGAATCTGCCAGTGAAGCTCAATCAGCAATGGATGGCCAGGTCAGAAATAGAATGTTTTTGAGGTAGTTGATTGCCCTGATTCCTGAACTATGTATCGACTGATCGTGCTGATTTTGCAGGAGCTGGGTGGAAGAAATGTTCGCGTGTCCTTTGCTGAGGAAAGGAGCCGACCACCACGATCTTACAATGACGATTACCAGGGGAATCGAGGTTATGATAATTGAAGTTGATGAACTACAGCTTTATGCGCTGCGAAGGCCCTAATTAGCATTGCTGCTTTATCTAGTTGCTTCTAGCGGAGTAGAGATTGCATTTTTATTCTCTTGATCATTTTGAAGTAAATCCTAACTTTATCCATGTTTTGGGTCGATGATTCCATTTACAGAAATAAAGTTTTGATGTACACAATTAAGTGATTTACATTCTTCATTAATCTCTTAAAAATTTGCTAAACTATAATTATTTTCAATATAGCTGCCATAACTACTATTGCCTCATGTGGAGAGGTTCTTAACAGAGGCTGCTGAAGCTGTTTGGAAACGCATGTTAATCGTGTTTTTTAAAAAATTGAAATTATTTTTTTGATTAAAAATAATATTTTAAATGTATTTTAAATTATTTTGTTATGTTGATATTAAAAATACTTTAAAAAAATAAAAAAATATTATTTTAATAAATTTTAATTTAAAAAATAACCACAGGAATTATCAACCTTGTTTTGCATTGGCAGGAAGTTAGAATGTACGTAGTATGTAAGCTGCATGTAGGATTTTAAACTAATTATATATAAAAAAATTATAAATAAGAGTGTTTTTTGGTATCATGATTTTTTAAAATTAATAAATAAAAAAATAGTTTTTTCTAAATTAAAAAAATAAAAATATATATGAATCTAGTAGTTGTTAATGCCAATTGGATTCGTGTTCTTATTACTTGAAAATCCTACAATGAAAAAGGTGTTGTGTTTAAAGTTTTAAATTGTAAATAAATTATTCTTTTTCTTTAATCCCTACAAATTCCTCAAATTAAGTTCATATAATCATATTGTATATTAATTGACCCAAAAGGGACATGATGAGGATCGAATCTTTAATTTAAAAGTGGAATTAAAAAAATAATAATTAAATTTAATATAATTAAAAAATTAAAAATTACTTTGTAATTTTACAAGACCAGCATATTTTTTAAGGTAGAAAAAAAAGACAATAATGGGAGGAGAAAAATTATAATTGGAGTTCCTCCATGACTTGCTCTTCCTCATTATAAAGAGGGTGATGGGAGGTTTCAGAAATCGAGCGAGAGATAGTCATCAGGAGGTACTGCAAACCTCTCTAGAAAGGTGCAGGCGCCAATATTTTTTTTATTTATCAAAAGACTAGAATATTTTTTACCCCATGTGATAACTACAAAAAAACAAAAAACATCCCTTGACATTAGGAAAAAAAAAAAGTTGACCCTAAGAGGTAAGGGCTATATAATAATAACATTAAAAAAATTTCAAAACATTATATAATCAAATATAAAAATACTAATTTACCCTTGATTGTGTGTTAAATCATTTGGTTTTTAAATGAAATTTTAAATTTTAACAATTGATGAAAAAAAAGATTTTTTTTAGCAATAAACCTATTGCTTGGAATGGAACAAGTACTTTTACATTACCAACACTAATTGTGTAAATATCATGCAAATCACACTAGAAAAAAAAATCCATGCTGGCACTACTTGTAATCAAAGATTAGTTAATGTAATTTTGAGGGATAACTTAACTAATTAGACTTTAAATTTATTTTTTAATGGTTATGAGTTCGAGTCCCATTAAAATCATTGAAAATTTATATAATTGTTAATTTCAGAGTTTGTAAGATTGGTTAAGATGTGTGTAAGCTGGTTCGAATATTTATATTAATTAAAAAATAGTTAATGCAAAGGTTATTATTTTCATAAATTGCGCTTAAATAATTAGTTGTAGGAAGTGATTATGTTTTATTTTATATAAATATATTAGTATTATAATATGTGTTATTGGAATTCTAAGTTGATTTATAACGCAAAATAAGATCCAAACATTATAAATACCCTTTTGATTTGCATAATTTTTTAACAAAGTAGTGAAAGAATGTTATCTACAATTAATAAAATAAATTACAAATAATATATGAATCTATAATTTTTTTTTAAAAAAAACTCAATAGAGACTAGAAATAAAAGAAATGATGATTGATATCGGTAAAGAAGGTTGAAACGAAATGCTGAAATTTTTATTAGGATATGAAAATTTGGTAAAAAGTTATTTATTTATTTGTTGAATTGAGTTGAGCGAAGACGATAGGATAGACCTCCTAAATTTGATGCATTTATTTGTTAGTTAAAGGCGCCGCACCGCCAATGACCATTGATATGCTGCCTTGCCTTGCCTTGTCCGTCAACTCATCCCCGTGGCCGTGACACGCCGCCGCTGTATCCACCAAGATGTTTATCTAGCAGAAGCAATCAGAAATGGATTGAAAAACAAATTCTTCCTCTACAGTTTCCATCCTACAATCCATCAGATTCACTGTTAAACCCTCCCCGCTATGTTAATGACAATACCACCCTTGACAAACATCTTAAACCCTGTAACTTGGATTGTGTTTGATGTCGCGCTATAATTGTATTTTTAAAAATTTTTAAAATTATTTTTAGTTTTAAATTAATTTTTTAGTTTTTAATTATTTCAATATACTGTTTGTAAAAAAAAATATTTTTTAAAATATTATTTTAATATATTTATTAAAAAGACATTTCCAAACAGTCACTTCAGCAGTATATCTTTCAAGAGGCCTCGCTCTGAATCTCTCTTAAACCCTAGCTGCTTCCCTCCTTTCACTCTCCCAAAACTAAAACCCTTTCCCTCTTTTCTTCTTTGAAGGTATAATCCTTACCCTCTTTGCTTAAGCCCCAGTTTACAGGTCAACTCTTTTTGTTTCCCTTTCTCTTGAGACTTTATGTTTTCTTGTATTTGACTGTTTGATGCTGGTGTTTTATGTAAAAAGTTATGTTTTTAATGATGTTTTATGGATCATACATGGTTTGTTTTTGTTTAAGTTTCGTTCTTTCTGTCTTATCTCTGATATTGTTTTGCTGTTTACTAAACTGGGTTTGGTGGGTTGTATTCTTATTACGGTTCTGTTTTGAGATTTGGTTTGCGTATTTTTGTTTGAGTTATGTTTTGTTTGCCACGCGATTGACTCTTTGTATTTCCTTAAGCCCCAGTTGATAGATGAACTCTTTTTGTTTCCCTTTCTCTTGAGACTGTGTTTCCTTGTATTTGATGTTTGATGCTGGTGTTTTATGTAAAAAGTTTCTTTTTATGGTGTTTTATGGATCACACAAAGATTGTTTTTGTTTCAGTAAAGTTTCGTTCTTTCTGTCTTAATCTCTGATATTGTTTGGTTGTGTACTAAACTGGGTTTGTTGTTTTGTCTTCTTAAAGGGTCTTGTTTTGATATTTGGTTTGTGTTTTTTGGTTTTGGGTTATGTTTTGTTTGCCACGTCATTGATTCTGTCTTGTTTATATGATTTTCTTCTCTGTTTGAATGTTAATTTATTTTTCAGATTATTAATGATAGCCTTTTAGAGTGTTTTTTTTTTATTATTATTTCTTAACTTGGGCTGCGTATGGAGTGTGAATGGTGTGAGTGCAGGCTCAACTAATCTTTTAGAGTTTTTTGGTTTTCTGAGTGATTTTTGTGTTCTGAATAATCCATTTTTTTCTTGTCAATGTTTTCAGTTTGTGTTTTTTTATTCGAAGTTAGCTATTTGTTCTCTTAATAAACATTGAATTTGAAAATTGACCCCATTATTTACTGTGGCTTTGAGATATTGCATGATTTTGAATTTGTTTACTATGTTTTGAGCTTGTTTGGGTTGAATATTGTTAATGCTTGATACTGATGCTGTGATATCCCTATGGTTTAGTCCATAATTGAAATGGCATTCTTTAACAAGCTCGGGAGCCTAGTGAGGCAGTCAATTTCCCAGAAGGGGCAAGTTCCAATGGTGTCCATGTTGAACTCTATTCGCTGCATGTCTTCATCCAAGCTTTTCATTGGAGGTACTGATGAATAATTGCTGTTTGAATGCTACAAGTGGTATTGATGAATACATGACGTTTGGATGATACAAGTTCATGTGTATTTTGCATTAATGCTCTGCTGTTGTCTATCTTGTCTGTGTTTTAGGGCTTCCATGGTCAACTGATGACCAAACCCTTAAAGATGCATTTTCTGGCTTTGGGGAAGTGACAGAGGGTAAGTTTGATCATGTGTAGTTGAACCAGTTATATAGCAAAGGGTTCGTTTGTTAAATCTCGTTGTTGAATCAAACATGAGCTCGATATTTTTCTCTGGGGCTGTTAAATGATGACTGAGACTGGTGGATTATATTTTCTGTTGATGTCTTTGAAACTAAACTTTGGCATTTGGATTTATTGCTATTTGATTTGGTGGTTTGGATACTACAATTTGTGTGGTTTATCTTTAAACTCGGCAATTTTTTATTACTGCTTATCCATGTATTGGAGTGACAAGTGCTAATAGCTTCTTGTAATTGTCATGTAACATGTGGCTTTTGCTTTAGTTCTTAGATGTGAATTGGTGCTAATGAGTTCTGTTCAATTATTAGGTTTCAAAATTAATATGTTATATTCCATGTCAATTTTTTCCTGATCTGATTCTGCTTTGACAATTTCAGAAAGATAAGTGTTATTTTTAATGACAGTAATTGTGAGTTTAGTGTGGTAGCTGTTGCAAAACGTTCTTTACTTGGCTGGGTTCTTGGTGCTGTCAATGTTGGGATTCACAATCTGGTTCTGTTTTACAGCAAGGGTTATCATGGATAGAGAGACCGGGAGGTCTCGTGGATTTGGGTTTGTTCATTACGACAGCGTTGAAAATGCCAGCGAAGCACTTTCAGCAATGGATGGCCAGGTCAGAAATAGAATGTTTTTGAGGGAGTTGAATGCTCTGATTCCTGAATTATATACTGACACATGCTGATGTTGTAGAATTTGGGAGGAAGAACTGTTCGAGTGAGCTTTGCGGAGGAAAGGAGACCACCACAAACCTACAATGACAATCACCAAGGGAGTCGAGGTTTTGATAATTGAAGTGGATGGATTGCAGCTTTATGCGCTACTAACGCTCTAAATGGCCTTTCTTCTGTAGCTAGAGATTGCATTTTTCTTGAATGTTTCTATAACTTATGAAATTATGTTGTGATTTTGGCACTTGTGTGCTGGTTACTTAGTTTTTCTGACTGGGTAGATTCCATCATGAAAGCATATTGATCGTAAGTGTTGTAATGCACGGGGAATTTGCATGATATGGTCTGCAAATCAGTGGGACTATTAAGCAATGAAAAAACTCCCCACTAATCCATCGAACATCGGTTTAATATTGAAAAAACCTCATAGAAAGGAATTGAAAAAATAAAAGCATAAAAATCAATTTTTATTTTATTAAATGTTTCAAGGGGGAGTTTTTTTTAAAAAGAAAACAAGGAAAAGCTATTGAACTTTTTTTTTTAAAAAAAGCAAATAAAATTCATTAAACGATGCCACCAGCAAAATCCAGTCACTATTGTGAATCGTCGACTCCATTCGTGGGCCTTTCTTGGTTTCTAAGGAGCCCATTGGCTCATTTGAAAACCATACTATCTACAACTTCTCAAGGGATCCACCAATAATTAAAGATGGTTATTGCCCAACTCTCCAGAAAACATCAAAATAAAAAACAAAAAAACTAGAAAAATCCAAAAACCTAGAAATGCAAAAAGTTGAATCATATCAAGAAAATTGAAATAATCCATAAAAAATATAAAAGAAACATTGGTAACTAATAATAAAAAAACTGAAAAGCCATGTCTTGCAGACTTATTTCAATGTTATAGACATGTTTATATTTACAAGGTTTTATGACCTTTTTATATTTTAGATTTTACAAGCTATTATTGTTTTTTCAGATTTTTTAAATTTCTTCAATTTTCAGTTTTTTAATGTTTTTATTCATTGTTTTTTTTTATATATATATATTTTCATATTTTGTAAAGTTAAATCTCCGTTCTTTATAATATTTTT
Source organism: Populus tomentosa (assembly GCA_018804465.1). NCBI lineage: Eukaryota > Viridiplantae > Streptophyta > Magnoliopsida > Malpighiales > Salicaceae > Populus > Populus tomentosa. The sequence continues at coordinate 30,107,490 of CM031969.1, forward strand.
CAAAACCAATTTTTCTTTTAGTTATTGCAGGGTATTTTGTACATATAGAAGAAAACATGAAAAATATAAAACCACACGAGAATAAAAGAAAATAAATTAAATGACATACAAGAAAAATAGATCAATTAATTTTTTATATTTATAAGTAAGCAAGTAGTTAGGGATTATTTTTAACGATTGTAATTAGTCTTTCATGAATCTAGAACTCATAATTCAGATCATCTTAACTAAATTATAAATCAAATAAAGATATTTTATCTTTTTTTATTTTAGAAAGATATCTCATTTCTAATGCTCAATAGGAAATTGAATTGGACGTCTTGAGCTTATGACTCTGTTTATTTTTATGTTTCAAAAGTATTTTAAAAAAATTTTGAATTTTTTTATTTTTTATTTTAAATTAATATTTTTGTAGTAGTTTTAGATTATTTTGATGCGCTAATATTAAAAATAATTTTAAAAAATAAAAAATATTATTTTGATATATTTATAAATAAAAATCACTTTAAAAATCAATCGCAACAACACTTTTAAATATATTCATATTATATTCATAATAATTGTAAGACCCTACATATTTAAGTCATCTTGATCAACCTAAATCAATATTTTTATTGATATAGTTTTTAGGGTTTTTTTTTATAAAAAAACTCCTTTGAATGATTATAATATGGTGTCATTAAATTGTTTTTATCAGATCAATTAAATTAAAAATCACTCTGATTCTAGAACTCTAGATCCTTGAAATTAATATGAGGTCAACCCATCATATCATACCAAACGGACTTACTGTTTTTTTATAAGCACGATTAGGGCTGATATTTAGGGAATAAGTATAGCAAAACATACGGAACCAGCTCAATTATCCATGCAATTACGGGAATTAGAATCTTGAAAAATCAAATATCCCATGACTCATGGAAGTGTCGGTGAGCACCAATGGCTGATCACGAAACCAGACAGCACAAAAGGTGGGGCCTAGCCATGCAAGAACAACATGCAAAAAGAGAGAACAATAATATGGGTGGAACGCGTGGTTGTGCGAGGACGGTAGTTGGCAGGTCTTTTTCTCGCGTTACTGTAGTCATGTTCTTAATTATTTATTGCTTAGATTATACCTCAAATAATCAAAAGGAAGGCCACTTTCCCATGCTTATCTCCTTCGTTTTTTTCTCTTCAAGGTCAGTCCCCCTCTACTTTACTTTGTGTCACTTCTTCAAAGTACTACCTTCTTACGTTAATCAATCATCTTTACGTGATTATACTGTAAGAAAATGACATCTCCTGTAACTTCCATGCTCCTTTCTTTCTTCCTAGATGTCCAACCATCCGGGGAACGTTTGCATGAGGTGAAAACACATGCTACTCATGAAACTGATGGAGTATCGACTCAATTTAATAGTTTCATTTTTAGTTAAGATCTTATGATATATTATTTAGTAAAAACTTTTTAAATTTAAAATTTATATTATTTTATATTTGATTTTTATTAAATAATTAAAAGTAAAAAATTCAAATTTGTAACCACTTGGTTATCAAAATTTTAATACCATATCAAAAAACTATCTCAACCCAATAACTTAAACTATTAAATGAAGTTTTAAGATATAATTTATATTATTCTCTAGCAGAAATAAACACTGGTTAGTTTGTTTGAAGGTCAAATTAGTGCCCAAGTTCCCCCTCCAAGAGCTTGAGATTGGATTCAACCATTTACATAACACCCTGAGATGTTTTTCTTAAGCAGAAAGCATTAGCTTCTTTATGCTTGCCATATCTGACGCTTGCTGATAGCACAATTTACATCGATCTCAGCTAATTATCTCAGAGTCTTGAATCGCTCTTAAGTGCTTAATTATCGATTGGTCATACATGCATGTTCTTCATCAGATAACATTAATTTCCAGCTAATTAATTAGTCTGTATATGCCAAGAGTAAATCCAATTTTCAAATCTAACCAAAGACATATATACCGACCATTTATATGATCTTGAAGTGGGGAATCAAGGTGGGAATTAAGTAAACGAATCTGCCTACTTAACCGATCCACAAGATTTGATCAACTGCTCATAAAATGGCGAAATAACTACATGGCCGACATAACAGTATATTTTTACCCTAATTCCCATCGAATTTGCTTGACATCTAGAGCTTGACTTATACGGCGCAGTATGGCAGGCATTTGACAACTAGCGAGTCATTTATTATTTACGTTCCTCAGGATCTTAAAGATGCATTCAATCCTAGCAAGCTGTGTGTGTTTGGATTTATTCCTCCTTTTTCTCTGCTTGCTGTTCAGTTTCTTTCTTCAACGCGTTTTTGTAATAATCCCCATACATGCTGTCTTCGTTAGGTTGCTTTTAATTGAAACTGGATGTTGACTTTTGCCTGCTTTTGTTGATGCTGTTTTTTTCCCTCGGTCGGTGAAGCTCGTCTCCGATGGGACAATCGGTTGGTGTTCAAGATTTTCGGATCCACTTTTTTAATTTAAATTTACGGGAAAAAAAATAGCTTGCGATTATTCATCACAATCCAAACCTTGAGAAAGAAAAAAAAAACTATGGAATTAAAAATAATTAAGTGTTTGTTTGTAAAAATAATTTTAAACTGAAAATATATTAAAATAATATTTTTATATTTTTTTATATCAGTATTTTAAAATAATAAAAAATACTTAGAACTAATTTAATATTTTTTAAATAAAAATCATTTTAAAAAACACTTTCAACCACATTATCAAAATGGAGCACAAGTTAACTTCTGTGTTTGTTTGCTTATATTTTTAAATCACAATAGCTGGATCACATATCTCAGTGGAAATTTCCTAGCTAGAGGAGGGCACCATGGTTTTGTCTCCAGAAGAGAGATACCATCGTTGACCATTACAACTAGGTCAAAATAACATTTACAAATCCGAGGTCACTTTCTAGAGCATGTGAAAGGATTTAGATCACCTTCCGATATGATTTTTATATTTTTTTTTATTCTTGATTAAAAAAATGCTATACTTAAAAATGACTTTTAACTTGAATAATAATATAAAAAATTCATTTAAAATCGAGTGAATATTTTTTTTAATTAAAAACTAAAATTCCAAACTTTAAATTTATAAATTCTAGCTTGTACAATAAATCTTAAAAATAAAGTTGCTATGGGTTATTTTTATAAAACATAATTCTAACTTCAATCATTTTAGCTCATTTTTATAATAAGTTATTTATGAAAAATAGTTTTTGGATTATAACTCAAAATTAAAAACCATAATTAAGAACCATATCAAACAAATTCTTTTTTATTTATTTATTAATACGAGTGTTCAGGTTGATTTACATGCACCTCGATTAATCCCACAAACTTTAAAATTAATGATCATATAAGTCTTCAATAATATAAAAGAATTCGAACTCATGAAAAATGTCATCCGAATATTTTTTTTTTATTAACGTGGGTGTTTGAATCAACTTGCGTATGCTTCGACTAATTCTACTAGTCGTGAATATCTGAACAATTTTTTTTTAGATTAATATGAATATCCAGATTAGCTTGTATTTACCTTAATTAATTTTACAAATTTTAAAATTAATTATTATATAAACTTTTAATAATTTTAAAATTAATGAAACTCGACCAATCCGAATCTAGACAGGTAGCTGTAATGTCATACGAACGTCAAGAAATTTAATAGTCACCTTTGGTAGTCCTAAAACTGTGTTCTTAATTGTTGTTAATTAAACCTTGGATCCCACAGAAGCTCAGCTGAAATTTCGAATGCCGAAAAATTTCAAATCCCTTTTGGAAACCCTAAAACTGTGTTCTTAAATATGTGAAACCTTGGATCCCACAGAAGTTAAACCCAGCTGAAGTTTCCCATTGACCTGATCTTCTGACTTCTTCTGACAGGGCTAGCTACACTTTCCCAGGCATTAATTTGGGGAGTACACACTTCTTGCTGTTGCATTTTCTTTCTCTACAACTAGATACATACTAGGTTTATCAATTTAAATGCCACTACATTATATCATGTCACAAAATTTTAACTGCAACAATTTATTTATGTTAATTTGTGGGTGCACAAGTGTGCTCAGCATGTCCCAATAATTAATTATAGTTTTCCTTCAACATTAAGTAATTTTGATAAGTACTATATTCTTAAAGCTTCAATATCACACTTGGCAAGAATGTCAACCAAAAAACACCCAGCAATCATAATACTTTGCCGGCCCTTCTAATGGCTTCTTGCTTCAGTTTCTTGCAAAACAGACAAAGGACGACAGTGACTGTGAATTGTATTGACTAGCCTGTTGGCTTTAAAAAAAAATGTAAACAAAAAACACTAATATTATGAGAATTTTTTATACAATGTCAGTTGTCAATGTCATTAAACTTAGAAAAATTGGAAAATCTTGAAATTTCTTCACTTGGTTAGCATAATTTTTTAATTAAATCATGTATAAACTAATAACCATAAAAAATATACATCAACTTATAAAAAAACTAAAAATAAAGTTTTTTTAAGTATTGAGTCAATGTTATATTGAATGACTCTGGTCACAAGTGATTTGGTTCATGGACTTAGTTATGTTTAATAAAAAATATTAAAATAGTATTTACTTAATTAAATGAAAAAAGTTAGATGCTCAAATTTTAAGAATCAATAATAAAATAGATATTTGTCCTAGACTCTAATAACCCTATACAAAATAAAAAAGAAAATCATTAATAAAATCTATTTTTTTTCCTGATTATTATCAACATTGAGTAAATGATCAAATTTCTTATAAGATGATGGTGAAGCCCATGAAGTAAAATTTTAAAAGTGAAATTTTAAAAAAAAATTATACCTAAGTTAAGTGTTATTTTGCATTGGGCATTCTAGTAACTTAACTTTGCAAAATAGAAGCAAAAAGATAACAATAATCCTGATAAATTAAAAAATGACCAATCCACAATAATTGAAAGAGGACGAGTATGAAAGTCATTGTAGAAAAAACCAGTAAATTTACTATTTCAACTCATAGTAATTGATTCAGACAAATCTTCTAAATCTAAGTTAATATTTCAAATTCACAACATGTAAAATTAAAAACTCGAGTTCAATTAATAATTTTAAAAAAATCCCTAATTAAAAAACTAACCAAAGGAAAAACACCAAGAAGAAGAAGAAGAAGAAGAATGAACATCATATATGAAAGTAGAGAAAAATGAAGGGGTGTAATTAAAAAAGAAAACAATCTAAAAAACTATCTTAAATAAATAAAAAAAAGAAACAAATCTGATATATTAAAAAATTAAAAAAGGATGCAATTGAAAGCAAAACAACATTTGAAAAATAAATCAAAATAAAACAAATATAAATAAGAAATGGACAAAATCAAAATAAAAATAACTTGAAGGGCTAATATAAAAATATGGAGGGCCAGGCATGGATTTCTAAGAAGAAAGAGAAAAGAAAAAAACAAAACAAAAAAACATCAACAATGCATCGAAGATCCGGCAACTACATGTGCTGCATAGGGATAAAGGCGAGGCCAAGACAAATAAAATGATACGATGAAATGATATTATACTACTCGTAGGTGACGAAGCGACTCCCATATATAATACACATGTCAATAATTTTTTGTTTTTTATTAATTTTTGAAAATATTGCACTGCTCCTAGGAACAAAAAATTATTACAAAATATATTTTGAACTGGCGAATTAACCCTTCAAGTCAAGCTTTTGAAAATATAATTTTAGGGGTAATAGAGTCATTATACTATATAAAACAAATAAAATACTCAAAAAGATCCTAGACCATAGTTAAATAATTATTTACTTTAAAGGGTAACAAAGTCATTCAGAAGTTTGTTCTAAGTTTTTTCAAAAACAAAATCATGAATTCATTATTACAATCAACAAAGTATATATACAGTATTTTCCCCGAATGTGTTAGCTTTCTCTATTTTGTTTTCTGCATTGCTTTTAATCCGAAAGTGCATCATATGATATAACAAGCTAATTGCCTCTTGTTTCCACAAAAACCGAAAAAAGGGGTAAATTGTAAAATATTCCTAAACTTTGACGAAAAAACAAATACTCGTAAACTAAAATTTCTTAATTTTCTTCCTAAACAATATATTTTTTTTTACTAAATCTCCTTATTATTAAAAATTTCTAAATTTCCTTATTATTAAGATTTTGTTATGAGATTGATGAAAAAAAAATCTAAATATCTTTATTATTAAAATTTCTTGTTTTTCTTTACATCAGCAACAACAACAATAATAATTAAAAATTATTTTTTTAAAAAAAACACTATCATTCATAAAAAAAGGTAAAAACAAACAAAAGGAAAGAACATAAATTCAGATTAATTTACTGGATCAAAATCAAATAAAATATTTAGATTAATTTTGCAATTTGATTGTTGGATTGACATAAATTTAATCTAAATGGTATCTGTTGATTATAATGTTTGGGTTAAGAAAAAAGGGAGGAGATTTTTTATTTGATTTTATTTCTACATGCTAATAATTATTTTATAGTGTATTATTTTATGAAAAAAAATTGACACAATGCAATTAGCTTTTATTTTTCATATTATATATCTATAATACATTCTACACCGCTCAAGAAAACCTAACCGGTCAAGGAATCTTAATTATATAATAAAGTGTGTTTATTTGTAATTTATATTCTACTTGATATTCTCTGTCTAATGAAACAAATTAATTAAATCATGAATCCAATTTCCCCCTCATAATACATGAATTCAATTTAGAAATTGAAGACCTAAATTTTGGGTTCCATATTAATTGGAATATAGCTCTAATTAGTATAGTATTAAGTTACTATAATGGTACATAAATAGTAGATTTAGCCAATTTATATGTACCTATCTTGGCAACCTGACCATTAAGGGATTGATTTAGAAAGGGATACATGCATGGATAAATTAATTTACGGGGTGTTTGAGAGTGTAATATTGATTATTGATTGTGGTTTAAAGAATTTTTTTAAAAAATATATTAAATAATGTATTTTTTATTTTTTAAATATTATTTTTATATTAGAATATTAAAATGATATGAAAGTATTAAAAAAATAATTTTAAATAAAACAATTTTAAAATTTTTAAAAATCACAGTGTCAAACACTGTTATTCTCTTCTCTCTGGAATAATTATTGCACCTAATAAATTTCTTCCACTTTCAAAATTTGATTACATGATTAATGATTGTGTTAGGTGCCCTTCGCTCATCTTCAATCTTGTAATCATGTAGACATGCAAACTCAACCCTACCTTGACTAGCGTGCATAGAATGGGTTTTTTTTGTCACGTCGAAGAGGATATTTTTTAACCAACTCTTACGCTCTGAGGTTAAATCCTTCTTTGAGTGGATTTTAAGCTAACCATCTACATCATTTGAGCAATACATTCACCGAAAAAAAAAAAAAAAAACTAAGTGATAGTATAACTTGTCAGACATTGAATGAATTTTTTAAATGCTCATAAATTCAAAGTTTTTTTTTTTTAGAATTATTAAAAATATACATAGCTATTAACTTCAAAATTCATAAAATTAATTGAGATATATATAAATTAGTCTAATCACTCTGATTAATAAAAAAATAAAAAGAATTTCTCAATTTCTTCTTAAATCTCCCTAAAATTTGTAAAATATAGATAAATCAATATTTATATTTGATGTCATATTCCAAACAGCCAATTAGTCTTGTAATTTATTATTCAAAAACATGTTGTTTAATTATTAAGATTAAAATATAAAATTAGTTTACATTATATATTAACTAAAATACTCATCAAGTGAAGAGAATTTATAAACATGAAAAAAAAAAAAAACACAATTGCGTATAAAAGGTATATACCTTAGGGTATTTAAAATTATTTTATAGGAGCTATTTGAGATAGTGTTGGAATTGAAATAAAATAATACTAATAATTTTTATATTGATGAGAAATTGTTAGTGGAAACATTTTGGCATATTTTTTATTCACTTCAGAAGTGGAAAATCTAAATTTTATGTCTCATCTTGTCTATATCACCTGAATTTTCAGCATGAATTATTATAGTTATTAGAAAATAATATAAATTATATCTTAAAATTTTATTTAAATTTTTAAATTGAGATATTTTTTATGATGGTATCAGAGCTTTAAAAATCAAGCGATCACGAGTTCGAATCTCATCATCCTTATTTATTTGATAAAAATTTAATAATATGAATTTGTACAAGTTTCAAGTCCAAAAGATTTTTATTTAAGATAATGTATTAAAAAATAATATAAATCATCTCTTAAAATCTCACCTAAGACTTTAAACTTTTAAATTAAAATAATTTTTTAACAATATTATAATAAAAAATTTAACCACTAATCTTTATTACCTAATTTGACAATTAAGGAATTGGTTTAGGGATAAACATGGAAGGGGACAACCTTGCCCCCTCTTTATTCATGATGTTTGTAAACAACATGAAAAAAGGCAACTTGAAAAGAAAAATAGAAAACATAAGATCTCATCTACGCGCACAAAACGTGAACGGTGAATGATAATTTTCTCAAAAACATATCTATTCTTAAAATGTAAACGCAGTAACAAACGTGGACTAAAAAAAGAAGAAAAGCTAATTATAACCAAACAAAGAAAATTCAAGGCAAAAAAGCATCAAAATAATTAAAAAGAAAAAAGAATATTAATGTGATCATTGTTGTTCAATCACAAATTTCTTTAATATGAATTCTATTGGTTGAGATCTGCATCCCCTTTTGAGCAGAAGTCTCATACCAAATTATTACATCCTCCAACTTCACAGATCTTACACCTTGCCCCCCTGCCCTTTTTTTCTTCTCTTCATTCACATTCTATCTTCTTCTTCTGTATGAAATCTATTTCTATATGCTACAACATCAGCGACAGCTGCCACAATCTTGACCAATACATCGAAGGACCACGACAATAACTTGAACCCAATAAAAGAGAGGAGAACTCATTTAATTCACAAAAAAAGGGGGGAAGAAAAAGAAGAGACCAACCATGTGATGATCATGGGATGGACCCTTAAGCTGATTCCTCGGGATGCTCACTGTTGATAGCACTGCCCTTCTTTACCCTTGTCTGAATCCCATAATAATTAACATACCACTTGACAAATTTCCTCAACCCGGTAGCCAAGTCTGTGGTGGGTTTGTACCCAAAATCCTTGAATGCCAAAGTAACATTAGCATGCGTGTAAGGCACATCCCCATTTCTTGGCATCTTGATCACATGCTTCTTTGCTTTTGTACTCAATAATCCTTCCAAAATTGACACTAAATTCCCAACAGGAACTGGTGAGGTGTTGCCAAGGTTGTAAACTCTCAGCTGTGCAGGCCCTTTCTTTTTTCCACCACTTCCTGTGCTCTTCTCAGCCGTGTCCAATGCCCCGAGACACCCTTTGACAACATCATCAATGTAAGTGAAGTCACGAGCCACTTGCTTGTCATCTTGAGTTTGGTAGACATCAATTGGTTTACCTTGCAAGATATCTTTTGTGAAGAAGAAATAAGCCATATCAGGTCTACCCCATGGACCATAAACCGTGAAGAATCTTAATCCAGTGAGTGAAAGACCATAAATATGATTATAAGTATGTGCAATCTCTTCTCCTGCTTTCTTGGTAGCTGCATAAAGACTTGCTGGTTGATCTGTCCTATCCAATTCTGAGAAAGGTACTTGAGTGTTTAGTCCATAAACTGAACTTGATGATGCCCAGACAATAGCTGGCTGTGGATTTGCAGCTTTTGCAACTTCAAGAAGATTGACAAAACCTGCAATGTTCGAGCTCACGTAGGATTGTGGGTTTTGCATGGCATAGCGAACCCCAGCTTGTGCAGCAAGATGGAGGATGTGTGTGAAAGGAACAACATCAAAAAGCTTTCTTAACAATGAGGCATCATTCAAGTCACCTTCAACAATGAAAACTTCGTGTCTCAACAGAAGTTTCTGTCTTGCTCTTTTAAGTGTTGGGTCATAGTAACTGTTGAAGTTATCTAAACCAAGAACTCCATCACCTCTTTTCTTCAAGGCAAGAGAGCAATGAGAACCAACAAAACCAGCTGCCCCAGTCACTAAAACAGAGAGCCCATTTCGCCTTTTTGGAGTGGAGGAGTGGCGGACTTGCTTTTCCCAGGCAGCGCCACCGGCTGAGGAGGCGAAGAAGGCAGTGGAAAGGAAGTTGTGGTGGTGGAGATGGGCATGATTGGGAATATTATCAGAAAGTGGAGGGTAATTAAGGGTAAAAAAGAGAATCAACACAAGAGCAATAAGGAGCGTAGCGCGGAAGAGAAGTTTAGAGGAGGCATTCAGTACTTTTGTACTATGTAGCCTGCGAAGGTAACTATTGTAACGCTCAAGCTTTATGGTCTTGCTTGTGTCTGGTGGTGAAGCCATTTCTTTGTGTCAAAGAAAGAAAGAAATCAACAAGTGGTATTGCTATCAAGGAAGATGGTGAGCGATGGTCTTGCTGTTGTTTAGGGTTTCGAGGGGAAGAAATCAAAGGGCTCAATGTGAGAGAGCTGAATTTCGAGTCAGAGCCCTGAATTTGTGAAGAGCGGAGATAGAAGATTATATAAAGGAAAGAGAGCGAGTGGGGATGGGTTGGTGTTGGTTGGAGACCACTTTGCGCGTCTTTAACACATACTCTCTTTCTACTAGCTAGGCTACTAGCTGCTTGCAGATGGAAAAGTGGGTAAAAGTAATATATTAAAAAACAATATTTAAGAAAATGCCCTTATTTTCAAATTTTAATTACAAAGGAATATCCACCCCCTCCTTCGCAATTATTAAGTAATGGAAAGTAGAAAGTGCCAGCTACTCTGGCCTGTAGAAAACCTCACTCACATGTGAGTTCTTGCTCATATTCAGGTTCAGGTTCAGGATTGATGCGAGCACTACTCCCGTTTTATTTAACTAATTTTGGTCTTTTTTTTTTTATTTTTTGTTTTTCAAATCCTATTCAGACATGATTAGTGTACTAGACTTGACAAAACGGGTTTACCTTAATCGGCAGTTTCTGGGGTCAACTGGGTTTCATGCAGAAAATAAGGGCATGGATTTATGCAATTTTTAAGTCTAATTCACCTCGTGGATGGGGTGATTAATAATCCTGTTGTTAGCCATGTAGGTCTGACATCTGTTTGGTAGTGTGCGGGGTGTGATTAAAATTATATTTTATTTAGTTTTGAAGTCTTTCTTTAATCAATTTATACATTACAATTTTAAAGATGTCATTTTTTAAAAAATGATTATGAAAAATTACAGTTTATAATTTTTTTAAAAATTACAACCATACAATTATCATCACAGTGTCACAAATATACCAACTAAGTTTCTTCCCCACATCTATTAAATCTGTTAGATCAATTTAAAACCTAGCCACCTCACTCCTTAATTTTGGCTAACTAGGTTTAATCATATTCACTTGTCTTGACTTGATTGATCTAACCAGTCAGATCGTGATCTTATTAATTTAGTTAAAATCTATTTTTTAAAAATAAATAAATAAAATAATATTGTTTTGATTAAATTTGTTCAACTTAAATAAATTTACCCAAATCATCATTAAGACCTAGATGTCGTGTTTAATTACTATTTTCCTGACACAACCTCCACATTCACCTCATGGATAAATAATTTCTTGCATATTTGGTGCGGATATCTTTGTTCTTTAATTCTCATTGTAATCCCTTTTCCTCTTTAACATACGATAAAGAGAAAGGTATGCTGATATTAATTGGGTTTTTGTTTTGGATGAAATCGAGTGCCTTTTACTGGTGTTTTTGGATCTTATTGAAAAAAGAGAAAGCATTGATCATTAGCTACAGTATAATGAAAATGGATATTTTTCATTTTTAATCTCTCTTTCTCCATCTATTTGGGTTAGATAATATCTTGTTTTATGCTTGAACAGGAATGGTTAGTCATCTAGAAAGAACAGAAGCTCGTTAATAAAGAAGAACAGCTCGAACACCTTTAAATTAAAGAAAAAAAGATCAAAAGACTGATATTTTTGGCCGAAGAGAGGAGAAAAGGTTAGAGAAACAAATCCACGTGGTAAAGTTGTTGTTGATTACAAATTAATGCTGTTTCTCGTCTGACTGTTAGTTACCGACAAGAGTGTTAAAGCCTTTAACTATCTTTTACTTTAGATTTTGTCCTTTGTTAAGGATCAAATGGTGCAATCTATCCTCTCTTTAAGCACTTGTATTTGATGTAGGGTTAGGCTAGTCAAAGAGAGATTTCGTTTTTTGGTGCCCATCTTCACCCTAAATCCAAGATGCTGCGAGGAATAATCTGTCGACTAGTCGGTGGCCTTGATTACGGATCTAAACTGGTGGGCTGGAATTAGGTTAATTACGTCCATTTTTATCAATGGATGTCATTATTACCTATTCATTCTTTATTTAGAAATGTTTTTGTCAGTATTTTAGTAGTGAAAGAACCTTTGAGATGTAACGTTGGTGGTAATAACATATGTTTTATATATCATAAAAAAATATTATAATTTATGTACATTAATTAATTCATTCAAGTGCTAAGAACTCGATTACAAACAAACTAAACATGTTTTATGAATGGAGCAAAATTAAAAAAACAAGGGAATTCGTTCGGAAAATTACATGGAAAATTACTCCATTAAATTCAACCTCAAAATCAACTGGGGAATTGTAGAAAAAATCATGACATATCTAAATTTCCTTTTTACCATAACAAAAGTTCTTATAACATGAAGGTGATCTTTAATTTAATTGATAAGTCTTGTCTATATATATATATATATATATATATATATATATATATATCATCTTAGCCCAAAAAAAAAAAAAATGGTCTTAGAATCTAGAACAATATTGTTGGGATTGGATCTTGTAAATCCTAACAAAATGGTGGGCAATTTGTATTGATTGTCAAGGAAGTTGTGAGAAAATGGACCTCAATATTCTTGCTTTCCGACACTACAGACCCAAGAAAATGGAGATCTATCTGTCTCTAGCTTAGATTAATAATAATAATGATGATTATGATGAGTAGATCTATCTGTTATGGATTAAAATTTAAAGTTTTAGGCAAGTTGATTTCATCACATTCATACGTACATCCTAGAATCGATGTCCAAAAAATCACAAGGGTGTAATGGGACCCTACATATTGTGTCCTTTTCGAGCCGGTGGGAGAAGCCGGGAGGAAGGAGCCTACACTGGGATGGGAAGGGAAGGGAAGGGGAAGGTTGGTAGGGTACCTTGTTATACGGGGCTCTCTACAATATATATACCCTTACTTGCAAGGTCGGTCTCCCTAATCACATGGGAAGATAAAGACAAAGAAAGAGAAATTAATAAATCAAGGGAGACAAACTAGAAAATCACAATTTAATATACGATAGATATTCTTTACCAAAGGAAACAAAGACTAATTGGTATTTTGATATGGACAGTGAGTTGATATGTCAAAAGATCTAGTAGAGATGGTGGACTAGCTAGCTAGTGGCATTTGTAACTATGCTACGGTACGTTAGTACTTGATAATAAGTTCATTTTCATGAATTAGGGCATTCACAATCTGTTCTATTTGTACTTGGAAACACTGGACAAGATGTGTCCCAATGAGATGCATCGCATCTATCCTTGTATATCTACATGCTGTGGTCATCTTCCTCCTTGTCTGTGGGCTGCAGTTGGATGGCTTTTGACCACTCTGGGTTGGCTGTGTTCTTGGATAGATTTTGCAAGTGAAACAGCTATGAAATGGGTCACAGCCAATTTACTAATCGAGCTCCTTTTAGATTGAATTTTAGCATCTGCAACTTGTGTCCCGAGTTTAATTACTTTTCTTTTCTTTTTGTAAGTTTTCCAGTATTTGAAGAGGCAGTAAAGACATGACCCCTCTGGGGGATTGTTAGTTTGGAAATTATTTGTTTTTAGACAGAATAAGAAAGAGATCAAATTCATCCTACATTTATTTAAAGAGGGTCATGGCAATCTTCTAGACCTAGACCTAGACCTCACTCCAGAGGTTCCGGTCCTTTGCTTTGTGCTAACATGGTGGGGTGGCTCTTCTCCGAATGCATCATCTTCGTTTATGATTTTTTAAGCTTTTGTGTCGTTTATTACTAAAATAAATAAATAAAGAGTTACCATTTATAATGGCTTAATTGATGCTGACAAGCTTCTTTAATCTCTAATGTCTCACAACCCTAAAAGCTTTCATAGTTTTTGAAAAGTCGTCTTTATTCATGAACTCTCCTTCAAAAATATAACCTACAAAACTGTTTAAATATATATATAAAAATCATATTTTAATTAGCAAAATCCTAATTAAATTAAAAATTATAATTTAAATAAGAAAAAAAATCCAATTACAACTAGAAAAGTAAATAATATTCTAGGCTAAACTTAGATACAAGGTTGTCAATTCCGTTTCGGTAGGTGTTTCGTTTTTTCAATTGGAATGAAATATTTCAGTTTTGGAGTGTTTCGGCGTACCGTTTCAGGGTTATACTGTTCATATATCTATATAGATATATATTCAACAAACATAATTCAAATTCAAGATAAATTAATTATAAATTATGCAATACAAATATAATACCAAACAAATATAATTTCAAATTTTAAAATATTTCTAAATAGTCAAGATTAAATAGATCTTTAACTTAAAGTAATTCAACTTAAACAAAATATCAAAATATTATGAAAGTAAAATATTTTAACAAAAATATTTTAAATATAAAATTAGGTCAATGTTATCAAGTGACTAATGGAATCTAAAACATCCCTTATTTTGCTCAAATTCCTACAAAGTATAAACATGAAAAAAAACAACATGAATATAAACCATATATATTAGTGATAAATCTAATTTTAAAAAATTAATATTATTGTTAATGAAAATAGTGATAATAATTTTCAATATTATTATTAATATCATTGCTATTGAAAATAGTAATGAAAAATAGTTGTTTTATAATCGGGTGGTTTAATTAATAAAATTGAGCAAGATTCAATTTGATTCAATGACTTTTCAAGAACGGAACGGAACATGTGAAATGAAATCGGAACGTTTCGGGCGGAATTTAACCGAAAAATCCGGAACGAATCGAGATTTAAAATAAGATAAAATTTGTTTTGTTTTATTCTATTTTTTAAATTAATATAAAATAATTTGGTTATTTTAGACGGAATAAAATGGAATTGAGAACCTTGCTTAGATACGCTGGGATGAAGCTTTTTCATATTTATTAAAAATGACAAGACGACTGACAAAATTGTAACTCAATCTAGCTTGTTGAGCTAGGATTTTCACTACACGCTGCGTGTCAACAACACAGTACCATATCGCACTATAAAAAAAAAAAAGAGCTTGATAAATACAGATAGCAGCTTGTGGCATAGCCGGAGCTGCTTATCAGTAACCTGTTCACTGGGGGGAAAAAGAGGAGAGCGATGTGAGTGTATACGACGAGTGCAGGTAGTGCCATGAAGACGTAAATCCTTCCAGTTGCATTATTGCATGAGTTGAATGATTTGGTGGCTGCATTTTGCCCACAGGACATTATTATTATGCAAACGGTAGGGTTAGAGTATAGACTTGGAATTATGCTCTTGAAAAGCTGGGAATGGAAGCAAAAGATGCCAGTTGGAAGCCTCATCTTGACCCTTTTTTTCTCCCCAATTAAATTGAAGTATGATGATATTTATTGGTGGGGACGACTCCGGTTAGCAATGAACTCTCCTCTTAATTAGCCCTCTTAATCCATTCTTTTTTTAAGTATCAAAGGAAAATGCCTGTTGTATTAACTATATAAACTAAAAGAATAATTAGTTTGATTGTACCGCTACTTTTGAAACACTATTCATTAAATTAATGCTTTGTTTTATTTGTTTTCAATCAATTTTTTTTTTCAAATTATAAATTTTAACATGTTAATCCAGTTGATTTAATTTTTTTTTTTATCAATTCCATTCTTTAAGATTAAGTTAGTTGAGAATTTGATTTTATAATTTGTTTTATTTATTTTCTATTATGTTATTTCGGCCCCATGGCTCGAAAATAGTGCTTAAAGGGTTAACTTTAGTAGACTTTTTTTTGTTAAGATGTTTTTTGTCTTATTTTTAATTGATTTATTTTTCAATTTCGTTATTCAACACTAGGTCAGTTGAAAATTAAGTTTCATAATCTATTTTTATTTGCTTTCTATGAGGATATATTGGTCTCATGATTAAGGTCGCTGATTTTTGTATTTTAACTACGGTTGAATCGAGTCGTATTTTATTTTCTTTCTAAGAAGTTATCTCGGTCTTATGATCCCGGTCATGGGTCCTTCAACATTGAATTTTTTTTATTGGGTTGTCCTTGTCTCATGAATCGGGTCGCGGGTTTGACCGGCTAACTCAATTGACTCAGTTTTTTTAATTGACTTTTCCCTTCAATTTCATCATTTAATATTGTGTTTCATTGAAAATTAGGTTTCATGATTTGTTTTATTTTCTTTTTATTAGGGTATCTTAGCCTCATGATCTAATAATAGTGCCTCACGGTGTAACCTGGGTTCACTTGTCTTATTTTTTGTGTCATTTTCTTAGCTAATATTTTTGCAAATCCTATCATTCAACATTGGGTCCAATAAAAACGAATATAAATTAAGTTTCATAATTTATTTTAATTTGTTCTCTATGAGGTTATCTCAATCTTATGATCAAAGTTAAGATTCTTCTAATATGACTCAATTGTCTGGGTGGGTCCAAAAGTAATCCAGATGATCGGTAAAAACATAGTTTAACTCAAAATAAATATTTAAGATGAGATTTGGTCATAAACATTGAGATAACAATATATTGAATCGATTCGGGTCAACCCGAGTTAATCTGTCAATCCGCATGCTAAGTCATGAGATGATGAGTATCCTTATAAAAAGCAAATCAAAACAAAATATGAAAGTTAATTTCTAATAAACTCAATGTTGAAGGATTAAAGTAGAAAGAAGTCAATTAAGAAAAATGACCTAAAAATGACTAGAGTTAATCTTTCAAAACCTGTGATCCAAGTTATGAGACCGGAATAACCTAATAATAAAAAATTAAAATATATTATGAAGCTCGATTCTTAATTAACTTTGCGTTGAAAGATGAAATTGAAAATAAAATGATTATAAAAGACATAAAAAAAAACAACTCGAGTTAACAAGGATTAACCTGTCAAAACATTGACCCGGGTCACGAGATGGGTATAACCTCCTAAAAAGCATACCAAAATAAATCAAGAAGCCTAATTCCCAATTAATCAAAATTTAAAGGATAATATTGAAAAAAAAAATATTAATTAGGAAAAGAAAAAAAAACTGGAACCAACCGAGTTAGCATGTTAAAATCGTGGTTCGAGTCATAACTCTAGAATAACCTTATAAATAATTAAATTGAAAAGAATTATGAAACTTGATTCTTAATAAATTTAATGTTTAAAAATAAAATCAATAAAGGAAGGAAAGGGAAAAAAATAAAATACAATCACACTGAATAGAAGAGAGGTAGATAAATAAACCCTCCTTAGTTTGTTTTGCTAATTAATTAATAAATATCACGTAGTGGAGCTTGTAAATTTGAGCGCGGTGATGTTGAGGGAGAACTTCAACAGATTTCTTGCATGAAAATAATTTATTGATTTCTACCAAAATAAAAATTGAGAACTCAAGAATCTAAATGTGGATAGCCTGTTTAATAAGTGGAATTTAATTTTGATGAATACAAAGTAATTAAAACATGGTTATAAAACTTGGTCATGCCCATAACTTAGTTCGGATCATAGATTGGATGGGCCAACCTAAATCCAATTAAAATAACATGTTTTAAATATTTTAAAAAATTTAAAATGATTCAGTTTAATTGTTTTAAAATCAAACTAGACCTCATTTATATTTTAACTAAATCAAAAATTTTTTATTAAATCAACTACCATCAGTTTAACATAAAATTTAGTTCAAGTTAGATGTCGAGTGAATACATTACTTAATTAATTTATTAGATTAAACAAAGTTTAATAAAATTGATCAAGGTTGGAAAATTTATTTTTTTTTAAAAAAATCATAATCAAATTGAACAATTTAGCAATAGTTTTACCCTTGTACGAAAACATCTTGAAACTCATTTGAAAAAAAAAATTATTTTTTTAAAAAATACAATTCTACTGCCAAAAAAAAAACACTTAGCTTATATTGATAAACTAGTACCTAGTATTTCTGCTAAACATCCAATGAAATGGTTGAAAAATGTAAACAAGAAAAACAATTAATTAGAAGAAAATGAATTAATATATTACTACCGTGTGTATTTGATATTATGATATAAAATATTTTTTAAAAATTATATTTTTTAATATTTTAAAATAATTTTTTTCATATTAATTTTTATATTATCACATCAAAACTATAAGAAAATACTAAAAAAACATTAAATTTAATATTTCTTTCAAGCCAAAACACACTTAAACATAATTTTAATTACAATACCAAACAACCTAAAGAGTATTTAGTATTAATATTTTTTATTTAAAAATATATTAAAATAATTTTTTTTAAATAATTTAACATCACCTTATTAAAACTATAAAATACAATTAAAAATTAATTTAATATATCTTATGAGTTTACACCGAAACTTGAAAGGCACTAGTCGTTGTCCAATAATAATTAAAGAGTATCGAGAGAAGAAAAACTCTCTTTCTCTATCTATCTGTCTATTCCCTCTCTACCACAACAAATGTCGGCACTCGGCAGCATTCCTTTCACAACCTTCTCAAGTCTTGTCATTTTGGATTCCATTGACAGACACTTCAATTTTAAATTATCGGGTTGATTAATCCAATACTTATCGCGTTACGAAGACTTGACATTTCAGAGGAGACCCAGAAGGTTGAAGAAATGCTATACAGCAGGCAATTATTGGCAGAAGTATTTCAGATCCCTCGAGAAGAAATATTGATTTTTTTAAAAAAACTTAGCACAGTAAATATTAAAAATTAATAGGATAGTATTGGTTAAAATAATTAATGAAATAGCACAGTTTAATATTATTATGTTTTTGAAAAGCAATAAAATATATGTTACGCTTAAAAAATATGATAATTTAAGATTTCATGTTTTAAAAATACAATATCAATTAAAATCAACCCGAATCCAAGAACACATAATAAACACACCTTCATATCCACTCTCTTCCAAATCAATTGACGCGTTCACTTTCTCTCTACAAACTCCTACTAAAACCTTTATTTAACCCTTAAAACAATAAAAAAATCAATTAAATTGGAGGGTTGTAATCATCATTAAATGTTTATGTGTGCAAAGTTGATTATTTTGTTTGTCAGTCGCTGCCGCCGCTACTCCAGTTTTTTTTCTAGTCTTATAAGTAAGGTAAACATACTATATTATTATAAATTTATATTTTGTTTAGTTGAAATGAATAATTGTTTAGATTAAATTTAGGATTTTTTGAATTAATGTGAAATTAGTTAAGAATTTGTGTGGGTACTTGTTGTTATAAAATATGAGAATTTGTTGAGTTTAGTTAGAATTTGTGTATTGAGGTTATTGTGATTTTTTACAAGTCTTTTTAAAAGGGATGAGATTTTAGGTATAAATCATATATAGAAAAACTTTGTTCAAACTTTGTTGAAATTATAAAATTGTTAACTCAATAAAATCATAAAGTAAATTAAATTTTAGATTAATAAAAATTATAATTTTATGAACTTTTAGAGGATCAAAAAACATAATTTTCAAAACTGGACATTAGTAAAAAACAATCATATCATTAGCTATTATCTAACTATTTTTTTGAAATGTTGTGGTTCTGAAATTTCAACATAATTAAAATGTCGTGATTATAAATCGTGACATCCTCAAAATGTGTTATTTAGCTGATTTTTTTTATCATGTGTTATTTTGTTATTTTTTTCAATTCTAATTACACAATTTATCCAAAATATTCCATTAAAATGTTTGACATTTTATATTGGAAAAAAAATAAATGAAGTAGTTTATTTGATTTTTAGGGTTTTATGATTCAATAACTTCTTTTCTATTTTTATTTTTTAATCAATCTAATAACTTCTGGAAGCCAGCGACCTAGTCGTTGAACTTTGGCCAAACTAACGTGTTTCTTTGACTTGAAAAATTTAAATATTAGAATTCTAAATAATTGTAAGAAAAAACAAGGAATGGAAATCAAAATACTCAGTCGATGGTTGTGTCAAGCAATTTAATAGATTAAAAGGGATTAAGAAGGCTTGCAACGTGCAAGACAAAACAATGGTCGTCCCCTTCGTTGCTTAATTGCCTGCAAAAGAAGAAAAAAAGATTCAAAGTAAATGAAGTGCCATGCACTCTAGCAGGCTCATAAATAAAAGATATCTACGCGTAGGTTTTACTCATCATTTTTCTCCCAACATAATGTTCTAAAGGAATTAGATTTCGTAAATTATACCATTTATTTAGGTTTTATTTATTTTTATATTTTAAAAATGCTTTTAAAAAAAATTATTTTTTTTAAATTAATAATTTTTTAGTATTTTCAGATTATTTTAATGCGCTGATATTAAAAATAATTTTTTAAAAATATAAAAATATCATTTTGATATATTTCCAAGTAAAAAACACTTTAAAAAATAACCATAACCATACTTTCATAATTCATTAAAAAAGATAGAAACATTCGTATACCATGGAGAGACTTCAATTTGCTTATCCTGTTCCAGAAGAAAAAAAAAATTATAACCATCCTCAATTGTTTATTATCATCCAATTAGATAGCATTACTGAATCTTGTTTATCTCACTAGCCTTAACTTGCTTTGATTTCTTGGTCAATAACCTTCAAACTTACTCGTTTGCTTAGACTAAGAGAATTTTTCACATACATTAAATTTGATTTTGGACCAAGCTAGTTTTAATTGAGAAGTGCATCAAACTCACAATTTCATGCCCACAATCTGTAGGATTTGACTAAAACATGGAATTGAAAATCCTCATTGCCAAAAATTTGTCCAATACAAAAGGAAACACTGATGAAATATTCTTCATTGATAGATTGCGGTAAATTTTATTGATAGACTTTTCTATCACTATATCTCTCGGTAAATACCGACAAAAATATTTCGTCAATATATATCGAGAGAATTATAATGAAAAAAAAATGAATAAAAAAACCAAAAAAGTACGATGATGTATAACTTTTACCAACAGCTTTACCGATGGAACTAACTATATTTTGTCAAAATATATCGAGAGAATTGTAATGGAAAAAGAATGAATAAAAATACCAAAAAAGTACGATGATGTATAACTTTTATCAACTGCTTTACCGATAGAACTAACCCGATGATAAAGTTCATTAATAGACACACCGATAAAATTACAGACGGTATTACAGTGAAATTCAAAAAGCCAAATCGTACGGTGATATGGAATGTTTCACAAATAGAATGATCGATGAAATGATCGATGAAATAATTTCATAAAAAAATCCATCTGTAATATTTAATTTATGACCAAATAACCGACCCTCCTCTCCCATCTACCATTTTTATCTTGCTCCTTATGCTTTTTTTTTTTTGGCAACAAACAACAAAAACAAACACCCTCCCAATCTTAACACAACTCAACCTCCCACAACAAATCCAGTTTACCACAACACTCAATTTGTAAACATTCATGTTCTTATTTAAATTTTATTGAGGATTCTCCACCTTAAGTAAACAAATTTATCTATTTGCAAACACTCAATTTTATTTATTTAAACACAATTTTAAAATGTTATTTTTTTTTTTGCATATTTTTGTAGTATATGTATTTTATTTGGGTGTTTACTTATTTTATAGTTTTTTCTCATACAAATTTGTTGTATGGATTTATGATTTATACATATTAGGGTTAGTTTTAGATTTTGTAAAATTTTATTTGTTTGTAAATTGATGAAGCTTATGTTTAATTTTTGACTTGGGTGTTTTGTGATGAAATAAAAAATGACTTATTTAATAGGTTCATTTTATTTCCTTGTCAATTTTATTATCGAGTTGAAATTTTCAGTAAATGTGTAAAAATTTGAATTTATATAGATAATTGATAATGGATTAAGAGTACTATTAAAATAGATTAAATATGTTTGAGCTAAACCAATATTTTTGCAAATTTATTTAGTTAACGCAATTAATTAATACATGGTGTCATCATTATTTTAATAGGTTTGATATAAATAATGAATGATAGTTAATGGATATATCGAGATTCACCCCAAGAGTTGCGGATGATGGATTATTGAAATAGGGTTTAGGATTTTATTAATTACGCACTATCTAACTTGAGAAATATTAGTGGAGGCTATATTAAATCTTCATGAAAAACATGTAAGAATAACAAATTTCTAGATCCAGATGTTGTAACGATGCATCTTCTATAAAAAAAGGGTTTATTGAGAAATACATGTGTTAGTATGCAAATAGAAAATCTTATGTTCCTCACGATACCATGGTAGAAAGGATGGTTGGGTTAACTTCTAGTGCTAACAATGTGCACGAAGTTGTAGATGACAATAATATTCCTTATAGGAATATGGTTATGGATGTGATTGGAAAAAATCAGGATTATTTCAGTCAATGTCCAATCATAGATGAAGAACTCAATGAAAAAATGACCAATTTTTTTTTTTTTTTTAAAGATTCTGACAAACCATTATAGGATGATTGTATAAATTATATTAAATTATCGATCGTTGCACATGTGTTCACCATCAAGTCAGATCATGGGTTAAGTGAGGTTGGTTATAACAAAATTGTTGAATGTGCAATAAGCATTTTATATTAAGGGAATAAGCTGAAAGAGAACTTCTATATTGCTAAGTCCATGATGAAACCTCTCATTCTAGGATACCAAAAAATTAACACGTGTCTAAATTTCTGCATTTTGTACTACCTTAAAAATACAGAGTTGACCGACTGCAAAACATGTGAGCATTCTTATTATAAACCCAAAACTGGCAGGGAAAAGACTCTTGTCACACATAGAAAACTTATATACTTCCTAATCGCATTTACACTATTGAGCATATGACATGACACCAATCATATGATGTGGTTGATGGAGTGATGGTGCACTTTTCCATTGGTGAAGCCTGGAAACACTTTAATAACGTGTATCCTCAGTTTTTAGTGGAATCCTGGAATGTTTCTTGGGTTATGTACATACAAATTTAATTCTTTTGGGTCATTTTCTACTCCTTATTCTTATTGACAAGTGATACTCCTGACTTATAATATGCCACCAGGGATGTGTATGATGCCAAAATTCATGTTTTATCTATGGTCATACCCAGTCCTAATAGTTCGGGTTGAAATATATATGTTTGTCTTTGACCATTGATTGATAAGTTGAAGTAGTTCTGGGAATCCAAGGCTTTGACTTATAATGTATCAAAGAAATAATTTTTTTTCACGAAGGCAGTTTTTATGTGAATTGTCAATTATTTTCCCTATTTATAGAGTGATTTTTAGTTAGAACGCGCATGAAAAACTAGCATGTCCATACTGTATGGAAAATACCAAGGCATTCACGCCAACAAACAGCAGTATAATGTCTTTTTTTACTACCATCGATAGTTTTCGCCAACGAATCACATGTACAAAAAGAACAAGAAGAATAGTTATTAAACCTGGCCTAGCCCGGTGGGTCAACCCGGGACCCAGGTGCCCCGGGGCCTTGGCTGGGTCTGTTTCATTAAAAACTCGAGCTTGCAATTAGCATGGGGAAAATCGTTTGACCCACCAGGTCGACCCGAAACCCGAGAGACTTGGTAAAACCCGGTAGAGGCCCTTTTTTTTTCAAATATGTTTTTTTATCCTAGCCAGAAACCTCTTTTTTTTTTTTCATTTTTTTCAGTTGGTTACTAATTCATTTCAAAATTCATTATATAAATACTAAAAGAATGTTTAATTTTTTCAATGTGAGATTTGAAGCCCTTTAGTATATTTACTTATGATCATAAGAAAAAAGTTATGTGTTTTCAATGTAGGATAAAAAAAACCTTTTTGGTTTAAACCTCAAGCATTTTTTAAAACTTTTTCCGGGTTGACTCGGGTCAACCGTGTAACCTAGGACCTAGCTTTTAGGCTTGGTCAACCCCCCAGGTCGGGTTTGATAACTATGATAAGAAGAACATTTTTATTGGTAAAGTTGAAAGGGATGTTGCATCGTCCTTTTTTTCGGATGAGGAATTGCATGATGTGATATCGGAGTAAGGTGACATTGTGTTTGGTTTTCAATAAGGTAAGCATAAGTTTCCTGGTTTTAGTTTGACCCACAATTAGGTTAAGTAAAATATATTTTTTTAAGAGCTTTGTTATTGAAAGAACAATCTTCTTCGCCATAACCTTAATGTCACACACATAGAAATGAACATGTTTAAGAATATTTTCAACACTGTTATGGATATGAAAGGGAATACAAAAGGACAACATCAAGTCTAGAATGAATATAACTTTGTTTTGTAAACATAAAAATATGGAGTTAGTTTATGTTGGATCACAGGTCACAAAGTCGAGAGTCAACTTCGTCTTTAGATAAAAATGTATGATTAATTGTCTACCCATGGCTTAAAAGTTCGTGTTTTTCTAATGGATATACCTCGAACGTATTATGATTGGTGAATTTAAAGGATTGCAGATTGTATAGAATGAATAGTCATGATTGTTACATGTTTATGTAGACACTCATTCCATTAGCTTACCGAGATTTATTGTTAAAGGAGATATGAAATGCACTCACGAAGATTAGTTATTTCTTTAAAGATATATGCTCTAACAAGTTATAGACACAACACAGTACATGTTTGAAATGAATATCGTCCAAACAATATGCAAACTTGAGATGATATTCCCCCCATTGTCTTTCAACTCATTAAAGCATTTACCTATACATTTACCATTTGAGGCAAAAGTTCGAGGTCTGGTCCAATATAAATGGATGTATCCATTTGAGAGGTTAGGGATTATACATGTATTGTAATTAATTTTTTTTTCTTGTTTTTTTATGTAATTCAAAACATTCATTTAATTCCATGCATGTATTTGTTCAACATTAAGATAAAAGTAAAAAACAAGGCGCATAATGAGGCTTCAAAATGTGAGGTCTTAACATTTATCTCGTATTATTTCAAGCCTCAATTAAAAACAAAAATCAATTGTATTCCAAGGCATGACGATGATGGTGAAGTGCCTTCAAGTAGAAACTTGTTAATATTCTCTCATCTTAGATAACTTGTACCAAAAAATACTATGAGGGGAAGATATTTGTCTAAAATAAAATTCACAGAAGCACATAATTATGTGTTATTTAACTGCGATGAACTGAGACCTTTTATTCATTAAGTATTCTACTTAACTTGTCATTATTTTTGAATAATTTATCTCTTATAATATCATAAATTGATACATTGTTGAATAACTTATAGGACATATCATCTATATTTACTATCCTAAGACTCATAGTTGAATGAATCTCAAATGTTTCGATTACAAGTTGAAAATTTTTTCACATGGTTTAGAACACATGTATATACTATTTAATTATTTTTATCACTCAGGATACTTAATTTCATTACATATTTCTCGTTAACTGTTCGTGGTTGTATTTAATATATGAGGTTTATCAATTGGGAGGGAATGCTAGTGTTACTCTGTCTTTACTAAGTTTAAGTCCTGAAAGAAAGGTGAAGCACTATAACGAGCATTTTGTCAATGTATATGTGCTTCATATTGAAGAATATAGGCATGATAAAAAGACATAACAATGATGTTTGTGTTAAGGGGTCGACTTCTAATGAGTTTGAAGTTGACTACTATGGAAAGTTAGAAGAGGTCATTGAATTGCAATATCATAACAAGCATAATAGAGTATTTTTATTCGAATATTATTGGTATGACACCATTGACAGAGGAATTATAATAAATTAATTTAAAGGCTAGACTTCGTAACATCGATAATGTCTTTGTTTTCGCCAAGCAATTCCAACAAGTATATTACACATATACACTTTTCTTTATAAAAAAAATCATTCAAGAGTTGATTGGTTATCCGAAGTGAAAACCAAACTTAGGGGTCATGTCCAAGTTGTTTAGGATGGGAATGATGAATTAATTGTGGGAGATGATATCTTTCAACTTGGTGACTTAGTTGATCCATATAGAGTTGCATTGTCTAATGTCTTAGAAGAAAATTAAACTTTTCATGTCGCTGATAATATTTTTGTTGATGTTGATGTTGAGGAGTTAAATGATGTTTTGAGATCCAGTGAACACACACAAGTTAATCAAGATAATGATAACGACAAAATCAACGTAAAAATTTGCGATGAAGATAAGGACGAGTCAATTGACAAAGAAAAAGACAATTCAGATTAATTTGCACAACATGAATTTGTAATGCCATAAAGTATAAAGTAATATTTATGGATCAATGTAATGACAATAATGTTAATTTATTATTATTATTGTGATGTGAACTTGTGTTATTGTACTGTATGTGCAATTATGAATTTAAGTATTTGCAGGATAGATATATAGGAAATACAAATCAAATCATATATTCCAGTGGCAATGAGAGTTGTTCCCTTTCATCATAACACTGTTCATGATATCAATTACACACAGATGTATCGATGGAATGTTTCCGTCAATATATTCCATGGCGATGGGAAATGGTCCCCTTCTTACTAACACTATTCATGGTGTCAATTACACATTGGTTTACCGACAGACTATTTCCTTCGGTATATTCTAATAGCGACAAGAATTGTTCCCCTTCTCCTTAGCACGGTTCATGTTGTCAATTACACATAAGTCTACCAACATAATATTTTCGTCGGTATATTCTAATGGTGATGGCAATTGTTCCGCTTCTCCTTGACACTGTTCATGGTGTCAATTACACATGGGTCTGCTAATGAAATGTATCCATATGTATATTCTAATGCTAACAAGAATTGTTCCCCTTCTTCCTGGCACTGTTCAGTGATGATTAATGCTTTTTTGGAAGAAATTGAATAAAATCAACTGGTTTATGACATATATGCTGTGTATTTGTAAGTTTAAATTTTTTAGATAACCTTCCGTATAAGGGAGGTGCAACCGAATTTTTTTAAAAAATAGAAATCAATTAGTTTTTTTCGTTAATTTGTGTAAATGCCTAGGGGAAAATCTATTACACATCGTAAGGACATGATCGCTACTAATTCTTCTAGTAGTGATGCTAACGACCATGATTCATTCGGTGTCAACCAAGAATAGACACCTGAGGCACATGCATTGATGTGTGACGTGGGGTTATCAAGTGCAATACTGCAACGTCGAGGGTGGACTTTTCACAGTAGGATCCATTTACCCGTAAGTACGAGGTTCAGTGGAAGGATAAATTTCAATATAAGTTTGAATTGCTTTCACAACGACATGCTTAATAATTTTCTTACATATAATTTTATTTAACGAATGCAATTTCAGGTTTACAAATATTGAGGCTGCCATAACAATAACATTGACCTTTAAATTATTGATGGAAATTATATTATTTCAATGGAGTGAGGTTTCCAGACATCCTGAATGGAAACTGTAAGTCAATGCATGGTTTTCAAGATTTAAGGTTAGTATTAACTTAAATATTTTTTTATTATGTTAATTTTGTTAGTTTATTGAAATTACTGAAATTTATCTTTTATAAATTTTTACTGGAAGGAAAAATTTGAATGAGAGAGAGTAAATAATAATGTTGTGATGAGGGTTTGGAGAATCACACTGTAACTTGGTAAGATTAAAATCAGGATAATTTTTTTTTATTCCAAATACCAAAAATTTTTTTTTCATTTACTAACAAATAATTTATTGGTAACATATAGATTGCGTGATTTTTTGCACGACGCCTAAAAAAAAAAAAATGAACTTCCAGCCTAGAATGACATGGCTGTTTGGAAGGATTTCAGCTGCCATATATCTCAGTGGTTGTATGGGCGGAGTACATTCAACACGTGAAGTCCGCGCGATTCACACGATGGTCACGGTTTGGTGTGGAGAACCGCAATTAACCTGTTCACAGTTTCATTACCACACACATCGGCGACATCATTCGATTCGTTTCGCATGCAAAGTGGATAGTAAGATTTTTTTATTTCTTCCATTTTTATTTTTTATTTTTATAAATATATTTAACTAACAATATTTTTATTTTGCATACTACAATTCTTGGATAGAAGTCAAGCTTGGTGCAGCTCTTTGTTGAAATACATGTGTAGAGTGATGACCGCAAAAGAAAAAAAATATAACAGTTTGTGGATAACCAAGCTCAGCACCTTGTGGTATGTTATTTTTCAACCATTAATTTTATTAAGTTATAATTTCCTTCAATTTGATGAATTTTTTTTTTCTTTTCAGGATACATATAAGAACCACTTGAATGAGAGATACGAGGATAATCCTTTAACCCGTCAAGATCTTGATCCGGATTTGTGGTTGGAGGCAGGATCGCCTGGTGGGCTCGATAAAAACTTGTGGATGACCCGTAATGTTTCGACCGTTGGATGCTCACAATCGATCCCAGGCACTCAAACTGGATGCTCGCAATCGGTCTCGAGAACTTACAGATAGGGTTACTAACGGATCATGTCCATCAGTATATTCCAAAGAGTTAGAAAAGAATTACTGCAAATATCACTGTTCTTGTTAACTCTTTGATGGATTACAAATGATATTCTGTCGGTGATATGTTGTATTTATCGATGGATATACCGATAAACAAATAAAAACACCGATGAAATTACATACAGTGTTTTTGTTGGTTATATGGCAAACTTCCCGAGGGAAATACCGACGGAATGAAATGGATCAATTTTTTTTGGAGTGCTTTATCCGTCTCTAAATCCATTTGTTAATTTATTACCAACGAACTCACCGACAGACCAAAAATTATTGACTAGAGTTTTTTTGATAGACTGGTTCGGTCCGTGAGCCTATCGATAAAATACTGCCAATAAAACTGTTAAATCTAGAGTGCCTTATGGTTTTACATGTATACATGTTGATGCTCAATATTGGTACATGTATAGATTCATGTCACCATGTACATTTGATATGCTTGGAGTGTTGCAAAAGCAAGAAATTGTGGAAAAAAGGGAGAAGAGAAATGGTTTTTGATGAATGGGTTTGCCCACTGCTTATGATGGATTGGATTATTCTTGATGTGTCCTAACCTGTAAAAAAAATTTCTTTGCGTGTTCCGATTATTAAATTAGTTTAGTGATGGAGCTTAATGGTGTAGAAAACTTATATTTATCGGATTCCTTTTACCTGCATCGTTGAGTATAAAAATACCTCCCCTCACTTACCTGCGAAGACAAAAGGGTATAGTTTTCATCATAGTGTAGCTCTCCTCTGTAATTGTAGCTGTCGGTTTTAGCTTTCTATACAAGCAAATCATCAATAAACAATGTTCTGATGGCTCGCGGCATCGATCAATAAACAGAGGCCTTATCAAAAAAACTCGAAGGAGAGCCACAGGAAATCCAAGTGGGCATAGCCATCTATTCTCTGGCCTTGTGATGTTTACTTGCAAGTAGCCCTTGCATCTTTTTTCTCAAAACTGCTTGTTTTTGGCTGTGTGCATGCGCCTTGGCTTTGCCATATTGTAAATAAATCCTCACTCTTGTTTTAACTCTTATCATGATTGAGGGAAATTGAGTGTGATTGATGCATCATATGATGTGACAGAAAATTTCATTTTCTTTCTTGTGTCATAACAGTTTCCTGCCTTCAATAGGAATGGTATCACCTGTTGTCCCTCACATGGTGGTCCAGAGCCTGGAAGAAAGTGAGAGTTGCATGAAATTGCAATGAGCTCATTATCCCATCTTCATATCAAATGGCAAGGGTAGTCATGAACTTGAGAGATGAGAGGCATGGGGTTTCCTGAATGATGCCATTGTCCCGTTGGACCTCTAATTTTTTTTCCCTTTCTTTTAGTTTCTCACTGGAAGAGAAAATTTAGGTGCGTCCCAGATCACAACTCGTGTTTCATAAATATTTTAATAATTTTTAAAAAAAATTAATAATTTTTTATATTTTTAAATTATCTTAGTATACTATATCAAAAGGAATTTTTTAAAAAATATATATATTATTTTAATCTATTTAAAACTTTAAGAAACAAAATTAAATGAAAGTGCTAGCTATCATCATTCTACCCCACAAACATTACTTGTACTCAAAGCTAGGATTTCCTGGCGGACCTGACCTCTCCCCTTGGTTTCACAAAAGTGGCAACAACAACAACCACATTATGAATTTAACATCGACCATGCTAACATTCAAAATGCAAGATTAATATGCTGATGAAGAGAATTTATTGTGTAACTGCCAAGAATCAAAATCACAGACCCCAGTTTATGGATTTAATTTTTTTTAAAAAAAATTAGATAACTCTGTTCAGTGGGAACGAGAAGTTCCCCAATTGCGTCCTCAGAGTATTCAGAAATTCGCAATCGAGTACACAAATCCCAATTGGGAACTCGATCAAAAATCTTTATAAAAGAGAACGAACTTAATTTTAGTTGACGTGCAAGTAGGCCCGAGTGGCCAGGTAAAACAAATTATGGTTGAGGAAAGAGGACAAATTCATCTGCATTACTGCTGAAATGGTTACACATGAAAAACAACGATAATTTAAAAGAAGAAAATTGACAGCTACACTTGAGAGAAGGGACAAATCATCTTAGATGCCGGGATGGAAACTTTACACATGATTAAAAGACTATGAAAAGAGATAATTGACAACAGTACCTTACCACGAGTGACTAACAAATCCTCTTTTTACTACATGCTGGAACCTCGTTTTTTAGACTTTTTGCCTGGCCATAAATTTGTGTACAGTACAGCAGCAAATCTTTACGGCTGCAAAGGTCACTGAATCAACCGATGAATTTGATGGTTTCATGACTTTCATTTTTTCCATAGAGAACAAGTGAGTGGTGGGCATAAAGGGTTTCCAACACCTTGTGTCTCTTTTAGCACCATGTGCCAGGCATGTGAGATGTTGGATTTTCCCATTGATTTCAACCGGGAAATTAGAGGGCCCATGGTCCATGATTAAGACACATGATAGTATTCAAGATTTTGCTTTTGAAAATACATTTTGAACGTACTGTGTGATTTGGTGATCTCAGTGGAGAATATGACCCCTTGTGTCCCATGCATGTTACTTCTTTCTCTTCGAAGCTTTCCAAGATGCAGCCAAGTTTTTCCGCTCCAAGGCCCAACTAGGTACGGATGGTGGTCCTATCCAGTTGAAGAAAAGAACGAGAGATTCAAGAAGAGAAGAATGCAGCCATTTCAAGAATTCAGCTTATGAACTGAGACTGACAAGAAAAGGTGGAAAGATTGGGAGTAAATACCTTTTGAGGTAATAATTCTTCATGATAAACAGATGATGGTGCAAAAAAAATTAGCATGATGTGATCATTTGTACAGTTGCGTACATAGAGTTATGTTGATTCAACTTTCTCACTTGTATGGTCAGTGGGGCATCCTTTGCGTCTGGGAGGCTCTTTAACACCTGTTTAACAGCAAGAAAATTGATGTCAGCAACCTCACCAACAGCAGTGGTAAACGTTATAGTAGGGAAATAATATTGATGTATGTGAAAGAAGATACATGGATATTTACTTGGTATAGTTTCCAAGAAACCATAGCATCAGTGGCAGCATATTGTAGGTTGTTCTTTTGATAAAACATCTGCTTCCCAGTTTCCAAGTCTGATTCTGTTGGGCTTTCGAAGCTGTGAAGTTTCGGTAACTTAATTAGAATTTCTGAACGAAAGCATAGCCAAAATAACTTGGAGAAAATTAAGTTCCATTTCAATCCACTAGAAAAACTACATACCAAGAGAGGGAAAATAGAAGACCAGAAGAGGTTGAAACAAAAATGAGAAAACAAGAGGAATGGTAGAGCAAGGATAACTCCATTGCTTTTGTATATCAAAGCAGAAATATATTGATCAAAGAAGAAGGTGCACGTAACATTCAGAGATCTAGAGATTCTTTGAAACAACAACGAAGAAGAGAACTCCAAACTAAGGAATACTCCATTCTCTCTGAATACCAGTCACTGAAACACTTCTGAAAGCCTGAAAGCATCATACCACAAGGATGCAAGAAACACCATGCCATCCACTAACAACTTCTCAATGAGAGAATTGAAACTTGAAAGTTGTAGCATTCTCCTCCATCCAAACACATAAATGGCCACACAATCAGCACAGAACAATAAAATTCTGGTAATTTTTCCTCCAAATCCACTATAGCATATTGGCAGCAAATCCCGCAACCTACCAGGAACCACCTAAGACTCACATCTGCTAGCTTGAGTCCTCTTTGTGCAATGCTTCAGCATATCCAAGATTTCCATTTTCACAACCCTCCTCCACAAATACCATCTAACTTGTCAATGGAGAAACAATTGGCTCACGGCCTCCACAGTGTTTGGTAACTCATAGATCTGATGTTAGGAGACAGAGCCTGATGATGACAACTCCATTGTTCATTACTAACCTTCCTAATGATGCAGATATGACATGTGCTCGATGTCCAAACTAATATAAGCACATAATTCTAAAACTATTTGCATCGAAATGCACTATAGAAGAACTTAAGAGCAGGACCAAAATCTCACAGATCTTTTCTGGCCTTTTAAGAATTTGAGGAACAATCACTGCTGAATTCAAAAATTTAACCAGATTGTGAATAGGATCTGGCCAATGCAAATTGCCTTAACCTATTAGCATAAATATGTATTCTAGACAGGGCACAAAATCCTGTAGTTGTTAAACCTTCAGTGACGCCTTGCATGGAGTCTGCATAAGAAATACAATCAAAGCTTTTCCTTTCTATTTCATTTTTTCTTCATTATGGCAAAGGCAACAAAAAGTTCTCCTAGAAATGCATAGGATATGTATATTCTGACTGGTCAAGGCAAGTTTGGATTTATTTCAAAAACAGGCTGGTCCAACATTACCATAGAACAATGCAGGCACCAATTTATTTTCCCACTATTTTTTTGATCCTGTTGACGGTCCAGTGACTTGATAAAATTGCAAAACAAACATAAACAATCAGGAATAAGGTTTCGAAAATGCAACTCAGAGAACCAAATAGATGTCCTTTACTCAGAAGGCATCTCAGCAAGATGTGATAGATACCTCTTTGCAAACAAGAATCTTTGCTAGAGCAAAGACCCCAAGTTTTAGGTTCTCCACCAAGCTTTTCATTTGCATGATCAGAAAGGTCCTCCACTGATTTAACTGAGACATTATAATCTCTAAGAACCTTAGCACAGTCACCACTTATGCCAACACCAACCTGCACACATGCCACACATTCAGAATAGAAAATTAAATCTGTAATTAAAAAAAAATAAAATCAAATGTACATAAATGAAATACAGAAACTAGTGCAAGAGATCTCACTAACTTTTACAAGTGTAGAATCCTCTAGAAGAAACTGCAGACTTGTGATTCCAGAATGAAAAATATGCATCACATGACAAAGGCTGGTGTTCCCACATATCTGCTTAACTGCAGCTTTTCCAGGCAACACACCTGCAGAGATCGAGGTTACTGTTCAAAGTGATGATCCATCAAGAAAAATCTATTTCCTAAAGGGAAAGGCAGCACAGGAAGGACAATGCTTGCAGAGAACAAGATTTGATTCATTTTTCAATGTAAACACAGTAGGAATGCATTTTTGGTCACCTCACCCCCCACTCAATTTTTCAACAATAGCTTAACATGCCACTCAGCAGAATTGAGTTCCACAATTCAAATAACTCAGTGTTAGCGATAAGTCAGGGTCATTTGTTTTAGAAACATAATTGAAAATTCTGCTAGAACATTTGACAGTGCACAAAGCACTGCAACGAAATGCCATGGAACCCTGTCTTCTCCTCCAGGAGCACTGGGAAGGCAAGGAAGACAAAACTAACATTTTAAGTAATGTACTCTGGTTTTAAGGAAATAGGTACCTAATCTAAGGTTGAAGTGAATGAGAAACTGTCAACTGCATTTATTTGATGACATGCTGCAGGATAACAGTTGCCTGGTTGGTTATGAATTTCATGGTTCTAATGCACGGTGAAGGTGTCTATACCAAGCTACAATCCATAAATGAAACTTGAGCATCATCAAAGAACAAGATTGTAGTATATGAGTAGGAGATAAATTTCCTCCATCCATAGAGGAAGTGGCAAATGGAATAGTAAACCTAAGCACTCTACAACTAGAGAATGCATAGGAGAAGAAAACATGGCATATAATAATCAATAAGCCTAATCAGTTTGTAAATCAAGTTCACATTCCAAAAGTTTTCCTCTGACTCCAAGAAAGCTTTAGGATAAAACATTAAACAACAAGCATAAGCTCCATATATTTGATGAATCATAATTGCATAAGCATCATTATTATTGAGAGAGAATAAGATCAATGACAAGGATTTTTGAAAGAAAAGGAACAAAAAAAATGCATAGGAAGGTCCTATTTATCTTATAATTCTAATAATAAAAGTGAAATAGCTTCCATAAAATAAGAGAAGGTCCAATTTATCTTATAATTCCCTCCATCCAAAACATTGATGAAAACAACTAACAAACAAACCTTTGTAAATGTGGTTTTCCACTCAATATCAAAACCAACAATAACTTGACCCATTTAACCCTTTTTAACTTTAAGACTCTGTAAAAGCTCCCTTGCAGCCTTTTCTACCTCCATAGAAATTCTGCTATACAAAATTTGACCCCTGAACTTCAATGCAGGATATCTCATCTTCACACTACCTGCTACACAAAGTACAATAAATACATTAAAATCCCACAAATAATCAACTTGAATCCGAATTAAACTAAAACAAAATGTATGTGTTAAAGCTATGTAACTTAATTAAAAGTTCAAAGCTTTGTACAAAATAAAGGACCTCGGTGACAATTCATAAGCAATGCACATAGAAAAATGAATAGGGAACCTGCAAGCGTGACTTTTTTTTTTTGGGGGGGGTGGGGGTATGAACATTGATGATATGTAAGCAGAAATTTAGTAAAAATTATATGAACATAACCGACATCGAAATTGTTCCAATCACACTTCTAAATTCTAAATTTCATTTCTTTCTTCTTAGATCTTAACTACCAGACGAACCTTACAACAATGAGCTGCAAAAGTACTAACAAAACGAATCCAAATTTATAACTTATTCCAAATGTTAACATTTGAAAGGATAAATCAAAACCTAGAATTTTGTAAAGAGATATTCAAATGTTTTAGAAAGATATAAACTACAAGTACAAGTAAAATTAAAATAAAATAAAATTATTTTACCTTGACAGGGAGAGGGGGGGAGAGAGAGAGAGAGAGAGAACTGGGGAATTGGTGTCGAGTTCTTGGTAGTTATTGATCCTTTTGTGGACTTCAATGTCGTTTCTTGATTATAGTTGCTGTTGATGATGATGGCAACGACGACGGTGTTCAAAGTCTCTCATGGAATTGAAGAATGCCAGGGAGAAGAGGAATTAGGGTTCAATTGATTCAAAAGAAATCAATCTCCCACCTGATGTTGAAAAAACGCACCGTGTTATTAATTTGTGTCAAACGCAGCGTTTAGTCTTGTTGTTTTGTTCTTGTTAGTTATGTTGTCACGTGTTGGCTTAGAATAGAAGAATAATTGGTAGTGTTCCATAAGGACTGCGGACACTCTGAGTCCTGATGTTTAGTATACCGGTTTAATTATATTTTTTAAATTTTTGAGTTTTTTTAGTTTTAAGTTATTTTTTATGTTTTTTTTATAGTTTTAGTGTGTTAATGTCAAAAATAAAATTTAAAAAATAAAAAAATATATTATTCTAATATATTTATAAGTAAAAAGTACTTTAAAAAACAACATTTACCACCTTCGCAAACAAGTCCGTAACAAAATTAAGAGGGAAGAGAAACATCACAAAAATAATGAATCAACTAATTTCTCTCTCTCTCTCTCTCTCTTGTTCTTTATGGGTGTATTGCCTATTATCTACTAGATTTAGAAAATTGCTAAAAAAAATTCCCTTGAATCCTCTAGATAATCTCCAGATAGGTACTCATAGAATCCAGCTTGCACCTAGTAGTATCAGGACCCTGAATCTTTGGATTCGAGAAATGACTTTTAATATTTGATCCTGAGACCCAA
This sequence comes from Populus tomentosa, assembly GCA_018804465.1. NCBI lineage: Eukaryota > Viridiplantae > Streptophyta > Magnoliopsida > Malpighiales > Salicaceae > Populus > Populus tomentosa. Next base: position 30,143,819 of record CM031969.1, read on the forward strand.
AAAGATTAGAGGATTCTCTTGAATTTATCACTAAAAAACAAGCATTTAAGCATGAGCAATGATGAAGATGCTGGAATCATACAATCAAAAACTAGTAGTTATAAAGTCTATCCACCATGCCAAGTTTAGAGAGTTGAAAAAACTCATCAATGATTTATCAAATGAACAAACATCAATCCTATAGGCTTTACAACAAACAATAGGAGAATTTAGTGTTACTAGGTAAAGGTTAACCCATATTATGGTGACTTTGCTACTAAAACTTTTAGAACCGGTGATGAATGTTGTCAACACTATAAAACACATAAACTAAATGAGATTTCCCTTGTTTTAATGGTGATAATATGCACAAAACTTCAACATGGAAGAGATTCATGATTATGAGAAACTTAAACTAGCTTCATACTATCTAAATAACATGGCCCTATGTTGGCATCAAAAGTATATGAGAAGCTTTGAAGGTCATAAGGTGATATAGAGAGAATATATGAAAGCTTTATGTGTTAGGTTTGGGGATCAAAAGGACCTATTGAAAGAACTTATAAATCTAAGATAAGTTAGGAGTTTATAAACATATATACAAGATTTTTTATGTCCTATAAATAGGGCATAAATTAATGAAAAGCAAGTCATGGTAATCTTCATAAGAGGATTGTGGATGGAGATAAAAAAAACTGGCCAACATGTTTGAACTTAAAGCTCTAACCTAACTCGTTTATAAGACAATACCTTATCCCATAGACATTTCCACAACCATTTCAAATATTCATCCCAAACCATCATACAAACTACCCAAACCAAATTTAGTCATTCCAGTCTCATCCCATAAACTTAAACCACAAACGCCAACATATAAAAACCATCTCAAGCTGGCTTATTGTTTACTCTTATCCAAAACTATATCCACAAACCAAACTTCAAACCTACCAAATCACTAAAGACCAGGGGGCTAGAGGAAAGACGAGTCAGAGGGTTATGTTCTAATGTGATAAAAGATTTATACTTTGATATGAATGTAGAAATAAAAAAAATTATACTTACTATATATCATGAAGGATAAAGAACATAATGATAAAGGTGCGAGTGAAATGAATGAGACTAATGCAAAAGCAATGACCCCATACATTTCCTTCAATGCCTTGGAAGATACAGTGGAATTCCATACCTTGAGGGTGACTATAAAGGTAGAGAAACAATATATCTTTGTTGTAGTCAACTCAACTTTAGCAATACTCATAATTTTTAAATGCAAAATTAGCTAAAAAACTACAATATAACTTAACACCTATCAAACCTTTAATAGTTGAGGCAACAAATGCTGGAAACTATATGTTGTATAGCCCTATGTAGGAACTTTAAGTGAAAAGTACAAGGGATGGATTTTATGGTTGGTGTCTTTATTGTATATTTAAACAATTGTAACATGGTGCTAGTTATTAAATGGTTTGTTAAAATAGACAACATTGTGTCTAACTATAAGGACTTATGGATGTCATTTAATTGGCTAAGTTAAAAAGTATTGTTTAAAGAAAATAGGACTACTAGACTATAAACTATCATATTTGAGCAGCTTAATGACTTACTAAATAATCCATCATAACTTACAGAAGTGAGCATGTTTAGTATAAAGGTCTTAGAGGATATTGATTATGTAATGTGTTCCATATGACCACCTCACAGTCTAAATGGGTAATGAATATTGTCTTAGAGGAATTATTGAAGTGTTAATAAAAGATGATTAAGGAACCTAAAGGTTGCCACCAACTATAGCTCATGACCACATTATACTTCTGAAGAACAAAGTTTAATATGTCAAACTAAGACCTTGCAAATATTTTGGGTTATAGAAGAATGTATTAGAGAAGATGGTTTCTGAAATGATAGAAACAATGGTAATTCAACAGAGCAATAGTCCATTTGTTTCTCTAATGGCTCTAGTTAAGAATAAGGATAACTCATGGATACTTTGTATAAACTATAGGGTCATCAAAAAACTCACTATTAAAGGTAAGTTTCCTATACCTTTAATGGATGAATTATTAAAGGAATTGGTAAGTGTAACAACATTTTATAAGTTAGATTTAAGGTCTAGATACTATCAGATTAGAATGGAAAAATAAGATGTATTTAAAGCAATATTTAAAACTCACAATGGCCACTATAAATTTCTAGTGATGCCATTTGGTTTGGCAAATGCCCTTATTACCTTTCAAAGTCTAATAAATAAAGTGTTTAGAAAACATTTAAGGCAATTTTTATAGACTATAGGGTCATCAACAAACTCACCATAAAAATTAAGTTACATATAGCTTTAGTGAATGAATTATTAAAGGAATTGGTAGGTGTAACAACATTTTATAAGTTGAATTTGAAGTCTGGATACTATCAGATTAAAATGGAAAAATAAAATATATTTAAAACAACATTTAGCACTCATAATGACTACTATAAACTTCTACTAATATCATTTGGGTTGACAAATGCCTTTATTACCTTTTAGAGTCTAATAAATAAAGTGTTCATAAAACATATAAGATAGTTTATACTGGTCTTTTTTTATGATATTTTAATATATAGTTAGTCATTGGTAGAACATTTAAAGCATTTAAGAGCAATTTTTGAGTTGTTGAAACTACATCAATTGGTTACTAAAAAAGTAAATGTGTGTTTAGCAATAGCCAGGTATAATATTTAGATCATTTAATATCCAAAGAAATAGTTGATATCAATCTTAAAAAGTTCAAGTTATGGTTGATTGGCCAATGCCTAAACATATTAAATAACTATGTGAATTCATCGGCCTTACTAGTTACTATAAAGGGTTTGTTAGGGGTCATGTATCTATACGCGAGCCATTAACATAAAAGAAAGATGTATTTATATGGATTGATAAAGCATTAGAATCTTTTAGATACTTGAAGAAGGTAATGACTCAGCCTCTTGTCCTAGCACCATCTAACCTCAATAAGTTGATGATCTATAGCAATTCCTTTGGTTTGCTAGATTATGAGTTTATCACCATATGTATCCTGAAGCCATACAATAGTTCACCATAACATTCTTAATGATAAAAGCTAATGAAAGATTAGAAGCATGCAAGGAAAGAAAATTCAAACCACGCGCTTGTTTTAGGATTGGTTTCCCTAGAATAGAGATAAATACAAAGATAAGAGAGATAAATTAAAAAATATAAATTGGAAAAATATTCATATACTTTAGTCCATTTTTTTTTTTCAATCTAAGGTTTGAGAAATTATTGTTTTTCTCCATGGTCAACGAGATAAATCAAATTAAACAAAAAGACATTTTTAACCTTGTATATAATAAATTTAAATCCTAAAAATTTATCATAAACCTCGTTTCTCTTTTCCTAAGCTAAAGTTTGAATATTTATTTTTAAGTAATATCCTCACTTGCATGCCATTATAAAAACGATAACAACTTTAACTAACTTGACAAATCTAGGGATAAACTGAGAGCATTAATATTGTAAGCAAATGAGTTGAATTTTTCTAGTATTGCTTTCTAAGAATCTAAACTATCATGACTTAAGATAATAATCTTAACTTCTATTGTGATCTAACTCAAGAAAATATTATTAACTATATAAATTAATTTTATGGGATTAAATTAATATTAATGAACCAATATATTAAAAATAACTATTATGTGAATTTAAAATTCATAAGATATTAAGAATAGCTATTTAAAAAAAAATGGTCTTGCATGTTGACATTTTTTTTCATTTGAATGTGTTGAATGATGTGTACTAAATGGGTTCAATAATATAGAAATGGTGACATCAAAGTTTAAGTTGGTGGAATCTTGTTTGTTTAAAGAAAAGTTGGGTAAATTTCAATTTATCTTAATTCATAATCTCAATAACATTAAAAATTATATTATTTACCTAAAAGTTACAATATTCAATCATTACACAACTAATTATTTATATTTCAGGGTGTTAGCAATGACTAGCTTGTCACATGAAATGATACATATATGGTTACTTATTAAAGAAAAGTTTTATTCATTAGGAAGAAATCATATCATATAATTTTGTTATTAATTTGTTATAAATTAATTAAACATGAATTTAGAAACAAAAGTGGTGAAAGAAATTTGCAAGGTAATTATATGCAAATAGTTATAATATAAAATCCAGCACGATTATATGAGCTAGTGCTCTTAACTCTAAGCGTTTTAACTTAAAGGTTATAATAATATCAATATCTTGTACGATTAGAAATCGATGGCCTTAATTGTTTGTAAGCTTCAGTTATCACCTTTTTTTTTAATATATATCTTTTTAAGACAAAATTCGCCACAAAGCTATAAGCTTAAACACGGGGCAATATCTTTTGATTATAAGCCATGATGATATCAATATCATACATCGACTAGGATAAATCCTAGGTAGGTTATATAAGCTCATGATATAACTTCTCTTTTTATGAGGTGTTTTTTTGGGGGGAAAATTCCATCGTGAGCTAGTGCTTTTAACTCTCAAGCTTTTTGACTAAGAGGAGTGCGAAAGCTAATCCGGATACCCACGTCAATAAAAACAAATTTAATGGCCTTTGTTATAACTCATTTATGGGTTATTCCCCCAATTTATCTTTTTTTTCAAAATAAAAATTAAATAATAATAGCAAAAGGACTCACATTTTAGAAAACATTGGTTGAGAAAGATTTCAAATGTAGAAAATCAAGCTGCAATTTTGGATGAAATTGAGAGCCTACTTGTACTCCATTATATCCAAACTAGAGAGACAATTCAGGTTCCAGATCAAATTAAATTATTATTGAACCAATCTACATAAAAATTAAGTCAATGGGTATAATTAGATTTTTAATAGGCCAATTTGATTTAATCATGACCCAAATTAAAAGTTTAATTATATTTAAGAATTAATTTGGGTCTAATTAAAGGATTTAATTGGGTGCAAAGTCTTAACTATACTTTAAATGGGTCAAATTAATTTTGTTAGATATTTAATTAGTGAAAAATTAAGTTTGAAAGCCTACTTAGGGCTTAATTAAGAAAATTAAAATTTTAAGAGATCAAACTTAAATTTTACAAAGTCAATTAGTTCAAATCAGGGGTAAAACTGCAAGAAAATAAAATATTTAGGGTCAACTAAGGGTTAAATTAAAGAAATTCAAAATCAAAAACCTTTTTACAAAAGGTATCTAACTATGGGGCTCAATTGATTGAAATAACGGGTGAAATTTAAGAAAATTGATAGATTAATGGTCAATTTGCATAAATATGAAACCAACGACCATAATAAAAAAAGAAGTTAAAATTTGAGACTGATGTTGAAGTTTTTCAGGGGCAAAATTGCATAAATTAAAAGTTCAAGGCCAATTAAGGATGCAATTTAAAGAAATCAAAAGTTGAGGGACTAAATTATCCTTTTGTTAAACCTTAAATTAAAACCCTAAAGGACTAAACAATGTTGTTTTAACAAAAAGAAAGAAAGAAAGAAAGATAGACTAGATGACTTGTCATCTAGTTTACTATTCATCTTTTTTTTATTATTCATTTTCACTTGAAAAAGTTGCATGGGTGGCTACTCTTCAGTGACATTTAATGCTTCATCTCTCAACTAAATTGGACAAATTATACACCAACATAATGGATGAACACTTGACCATACCTCAATATGGTTCTTTTGGGTTGATTTACACCACATCGGCCTAGGCGCCGCCCCAAAAAAGCCAGCATAAGTAGCCTTAAGTTGTTAAAATCTAACAGTTCATGATAGCAACTTTGAACCAACAGTTGAGATCCTTCCAGTTTGAATCAAAGGACAAGATTTGTCTTCAAAAATGATAAAAGGTCCATCTTCCACCCCTATAAATAGGGGTGGATTCCATGCCTTGAGCATGAACAAATATGACGCCAAAGTTGGGGGAAATTAGTTTTTTGCCTTAATTTTTTTTGTCCCCTCTTAGCCACATTTTCCCCCCTATTCCTCCATTATGCCTTCATCGTTGTTGCCTCTACCAGTCACATATCGGGCAACCCAACACCACCAAGAACGTTTTTAACAGCTTTTCTAGCTAGGTAAGCCATCCTCTGTCTTTTATTTTATTCTTCTCCATACCCTTTCAACCAATACATGTAATGATAGTTTAATTAATATATAATGATAGGCTACACCCATTCCAGCCCAACCCAATTAAAAAAAAAGGTGTTGTGGAGCCTTAGTCAGCCCAACTAAACTAGGTCTGGGATCAGAGCCCATATCCATATGGATGGGTTGGGCCCGACCCTAATAATAATAAAAAAAAGAGACCAAGTTTGTTAAGTCATTAATCAACCCGACCTGACCCAACAGGTTCAGCCCAAATGGTTGTGCTAGGCCCAGCCTATATAAAAATAATATGATAATAAAAATATTTATATAAGAAACAAACAAAATCCAAAATTTTTCAAGAGTCCTTTCAAAATATTTATGATTTTCTTATATGTTTTTTTAATAATTTTGCATAATATCAGATTGTATATTTACACTATAAAATACAGATTAGGTATTAAAATACCTGATTTTCTCTAAAACATTTCTTAAAAAAAATTTAAATTAATTTCCTCTTTAAAGAATACTTTATTTTCGTGTATATGGCCAAATCCTAAAAGTTTTCTAAGTATACTTTCAGATTCTATATATATATATATATATATATATATTTGTATGTATGTATGTATGTATGTATGTATATAACTTTCTCATGTTTTAAAATGTAAAATGGATATCATAACTATTTTATGATTACCTGTTAGGGTTTGGCCAAAATATAAAAAAATCCTTCACTAATCATACTGTAACAAAATGACAGAAGTAGTACATATTGAGAAGCTACCAATTCATTTTTTCTAGGATAGATTTGTGGGGTGACATTAAGTTAGCATATGAGACTCGATAACAACCACGATTCGCGGATTGAAAGATCTAATAGATGCTTTCATCAAACAATACAAGTACAACATGGATATTGCTCCTGACAGAACCAGTTTGTCTAATATGGAGAAAGGAGACAAGAAAAGTATAAAGGAATACACTTAGAGGTGGAGATGCAAAATGCAAAATGATTAGTGAAGGATTTTTGATATTTTAACTAAACTCAAACAGATAATTATAAAATAGTTATGATATCCATTTTACATTTTAAGACATGAGAAAGATACAATTTTTGTTTTTTTTATGAAAATATACTTGGAAAAGTTTTAGGATTTGGCCATATGCATGAAAATAATTGTTTTTTTTGTTTTTTTAAGAGGAAATTAATTATATATTTTTTTTAATTTTCAATTTTTTTAAGAAAAGTTTCGAAGAAAACTTAGTATTTTAATACCGAATCTATATCTTACAGTGTAAATATACAACCCAATATTATACAAAATTATTGGAAAAACATGCAAGAAAATGACAAATATTATGAAAGGACTCTTGGATTTTTTTTTTGAATTTTTTTTTGTTTTTATATATATTATTATTATTATTATTATATAGGTTGGGCCCGACCTGACCATCTGGGCCGAACCCATTTGAGTCGAGTTGGATCGACTAGTGGCCTTACAAGCCTGACTTCTCTTTTTTTTTTGGCCTGGGCCATGCTAGCTCAGTCATGTGAGCATGAGCTTTGATCTCAGACCTAGTTTAGTTGGGCAGACTAAGGCCCGACAACACTCGTTTTTCTTAATCTAGTTGGGTTGAAACAGGTCCAACCCATCATTATATATTAATCAAGCCATCATTACATGCAAATTTTGCATGCAGTGGCTGGGGTGGTATGGAGAAGAAGAAGAAAAAAGACAGGGGGAAGGTTTACCTGGCCGAAAAAGTTATTGGCGACGTTTCTAACAAAGTTTGGTTGCTTGACATGTGATCGATGAAGGCAACAATGGCAGAGGCACGACAGGAGAATAGGGAAAATAGGTGGCCGAGAGGGGAGGAAACAAAACTGGGGTGAAAGGCTGATTTTCCCAATTTTGGCCTCAAATTTCTTCATGCTTAAGACATGGAATCCGTCCTGTTTATAGGGGTAGAAGAGGGACACTTTTATCTTTTTTTAGGATAAATCTTGGCCTTTAATTTGAACCGGAAAGATCTTAACCGTTGGTTCAAAGTTTCCATCATAAATCATCAGATTTTGACAACTTAAGGCTGCTGAGTTGGTCTCGTTAGGGCGGCGCCAAGGCCTTTGTGGTGTTAATCAGTCAAAAAGAACCATATCATGGTATGGTCAAGTGTTAGGCCATCATGTTGGTGTATACTTTAACCAGTTTGGTTGAGAGATGAAGCATTAAATACTACTAAAAAGTAGCCACATGGACAACTTTTTTGGGGGGAAATGAAGAAAAAGATGAACAGTAGACCAGACAACAAGTTGTCTGTCTGTCTTTTATAGGTCAAAACATTGTCATTTTTTCATTTAAGGTTTTTAATTTAGGGATTTAATAAAAGGTCAATTTAGTCCATCGACTTTTGATTTCTTTTAATTGTATCCCTAATTGGCCTTAAACTTTTAATTTTGCCTCTGAAAAACTTCAATATTAGACCTAATATGTAGTTAAGGTAGCACGGGTCTAACACACATGATAGACCCAATACGCTTGTATTTAGCAGTGTGTCATACCCAATATAACGTGGGTCTGACATACATGATAGATCCAAGGCGTTTGGACTTGGTAGTCAGCTAGACCCAATATAATGTGGGTCTAGCACATATGTCAAACTCAAGGAGTTTGAACTTGGTAGTTAGTCGAGTTCAAGTAATTACCATACTTTTATGGCATATCTAAGGGAGTGACTAACTTCCATTAGGTCTAATCTTGGGGAAGAACTCAGTCTTATAGGCTTATCTATACTTGACGTCTTAAACTCGAATCTCCCTACACCTTTTTAGGTATATAAAAGTCATTCAATGACCCATCATATTCCCATCAGGTAAGGGATATTTATCACTCATTAAATGCTATTAGGATAATTACACTATAGGCCCTCGTTTTTACAAAAGAATAAAATTTATAAGCTATAAATACACCATAAAAGCTTTATAACAAAAGTTTACAATCTCTAATTCTATACTACATTTATATTTTCATTGTATCTCTCTCTAAAATATTCTTGTATTTTCTCTCTCTAAAAAGATATTTATGTATTGGAGAGTCCTCACCTCCACCGAATGAGACCTTTTGCAGGTACTAATCACGAGTAGCTTTGGCCAATCAATGACCAAATATAAGCTATCGACTACCTTGGCAAGGAAAAATGGAGGAAATTGTCAAGACTAATTAATTAACCAATTGTCCAACATAAGAGCCATATTCCCAGGCTAGTTGAATTTTTGGGACATTATCAATAATATTATGCTTATATACAATCATGGTTGTGAATGTTTAACAATAATGAATTTATAAAATAACAAGTATAAAATCTTAAGACTATAAGTATAAACCATTAATCTTAAACTATTTCAACTATGTAGCAGCTTGGATTTAAAGTGAACAAGTCTTAGTTATTTTTGTTTTGATTCTAGTTATTCAACACAAGTCACATTTATTTGATGATATAAGATTAGCTCCTCTAATTTAGAATTTAAAATTTAATAGGTTCAATATTTGAATTCACATTTATACTCGATGACATTGCTATAATATGTATTCTTTTTAACAAAGATACATGAGGAAACTTACTCGTCTTGCTTTGATATCTTATTATGTGTTGGTTTTTTTTTTTTTTTATGGATTGTATTTTTGATATAATATTATTAGTGATACATTAAATGGAGAAAAAGAATATGACAGCGAGAAAAAGAATCCCTAGTTATTTTTTAAAAGATCACGTATATCTTAATCTACATTAAGGTAATATTTAGGAATACTGTTAAAATTGTGTTTTTTAAAATTTATTTTTTATATATATTTTTTCAGATTATTTTCATATATTAATATCAAAAATAATTTTTAAAATATAAAAAATATATTATTTTAATACATTTCTAAAAAAAAAAATACTTTAACTTCAATCATTACCTCTCTCAATTCCACTCTCATTCTCCACCAAAATAATTTTGAATCAATAGCATGCTTTTCAAAAACTCTCGTAAAACCATATTAAAAAAAAAAAAAAAAAGGAAAGAAAAAACCCAGCCTTCTTTAACGCAACATGAATTACCGTGGAGCAAACTCGTTTTATTCTAGGTCTATGCTCTTCATTTGTTGAAGAAATATCTTCGCGCCCTCCTATTTCGAACAAAGACAACTTGCTCAGTATTAAATCCATGGTCAGGAACTCCATTGCTCGTCGTGTTGTTCCTCATCAACGAAACTTCAATTTCCAAATTCAGAACAAACAACAAACCTTAAACACTGACTCGAATATTCTCGTTAATGGCTGCAACCGATTCTCCTGTTGCTCCTCCCTTTTCCATGCCTATGAACAAAGCCCCGAACCTCAAATTCAACCCCAGCTCCCAAACTTTAACACAGACCCTCGACCATGGAACCCTAGCTCCCAAACTTAAGCACAAATCACAAACCCTCAACCATGGAACCCTTCTAGTCAATGTCTGCCATTACTTGTTGTGTTGTTGCCAAATTAATTCACCCTTATACTCCTCTCTAAAAAAACTCTTTTTTTCAATTTCCAAATTAAAGCACAAATCACGAACCCTAAACCATGGAACCCTCCTAGCCAATGACTGTGTGTTGTGTTGTTGCCAAATTAAACCACCCCCTCTCTCCTTTATATATAAAAAAACCCTTTCTTTTTCAAGCTCCTCCAATTGCTTATGCTCCTTCTTTTCCCCGCGCATGGAGAGAGGAAGGGGAAGGACGATGAGATAAGTTAAGGAGGGATGTAGTTATGTGTTTCAATAAAAGCTTTTTCTCCCTTAACTGAGAAGTGAGAAGCAATAATAAGATGAAGTACGGGACTTTGATTGTGAAGATTGATGGGATAAATATTAAAAAAAAAAAAAATTCATTTTAAAATTAATTTTTACTTTTTTTAACTAAATATATTTATATTAACTTTATCTATATCTTTTCTATAAAAAAAATATTAACCAAGAAAAACAATGATTTAGTCTGGCTTTTCAAAAAAAAATTGTAATGTAATAATTTGTAATTGTAATGGTAATTTAAAAAGAATCTTGAGGTGTTCTATTATTAAGGTTTTCAAACACATTTAAAATTTTTATGATGATCAAAATAAAGTACTGATAAAATAAATTGTAATTTATTATATTACTATTATTATTATACACACACTCACTTGTATAGTCGTCATGCAAGAGAATTTTATGAATTCTTTTACCATTTATGATTTAAAAAATTTATTATATTTTATTTAAGATTTTAAATAGAGTCATTAAATCTATAGTTGATTTCCTATAAGATGTTAATTATGAATAGAGTGAGGTCACCCAAATTTAGTCCGACCTTTTGGTTTTTCTTTTTGTAATATTGTAATAATTTGTAATTGTAATCTTCATTTAAAATAATATTAAGATATTGTATTATTATGGCCTTTTAAACATATTTAAAGTTTTGATGATGATCAAAATAAAACACTAATAAAATAAATTGCAATTTATTATACGCATCTGTATAGTCTTCCATGAAAAATTGAGGAACCTTTACCTTTTACAACTTAAGAAGTTTATTATATTTTATTTAGGAGTTAAAGTAAAGCTATCAAATCCAATGAAATAATTGATCGATTGAATATAAAAAGAAATAATAGATTATAAATAAAGTAAGTTAATTTAATTTTTTAAAGGTGAAAATAATATTATTTTAATTTTTAAAAAATTAATAAGTGTTTAAAAGTGGAGTAATTTTTGTTTTTTATGTATTTTAAAAATAAGTTTTACTTAAAAATACATTATATTAATAATTTTTTATAATTTTAATATGTTATATAACAAATAAAAAATATTTTTATATCCCTCTCTCGCTAAAAAAACTTTCATAAAAAATTAATAAGTGTTTAAAAGTGGAGTAATTTTTGTTTTTTATGTATTTTAAAAATAAGTTTTACTTAAAAATACATTATATTAATATTTTTTTTATAATTTTAATATGTTATATAACAAATAAAAAATATTTTTATATCCCTCTCTCGCTAAAAAAACTTACATCACCATTCTAAACATATAGGTACACTATAAAATATAAATACATGACATGAACATCACAAGTCTCAAAAGTGCCAAAACCTCCCTCCCACTCCCTCCCCTCCCCTCCCTCCTTTCCAAATTTCAGCACGCACCACCAGCACAAACACAAACACAAACACTGAAACACTCCTTAAGAAACGACGATGCATTTCTCTCTTTCTTCTTCCCTCTCTCGCTAAAACTGAAACTGTTCCTCTTCTTCAATCAATCAATCAAAGATGAGTACAGTAGACAAGATGCTGATAAAAGGAATCCGGAGCTTCGACCCGGAAAACAAACACGTCATCACCTTCTTAAAGCCTCTTACTCTCATCGTCGGCCCCAACGGCGCTGGAAAAACCGTAATAATCATCACTGTCATTTCCTTTCCTTATTAATTTCCTTTTTTTTTTTACAAATATTATTTATTATTACAGACGATAATAGAATGCTTGAAAGTTGCATGCACCGGAGAGTTGCCTCCGAATGCTAGGTCTGGTCACAGTTTCATCCATGACCCTAAGGTAACTCCAACTTTTCCTCTCTGTTTTTTTTTTTTTGTTAATTTTGAGAGGACCGGTTGGTTAATTAGTTGATTATCTGTTGTTGTTAGGTTGCCGGTGAAACGGAGACGAAGGGGCAAATTAAGCTGCGGTTTAAGACCGCGGCCGCGAAGGATGTGGTGTGTATTAGGTCATTTCAGTTGACACAAAAGGCTTCGAAAATGGAGTATAAAGCCATCGAGAGTGTGCTTCAAACGATCAATCCACATACTGGAGAGGTAACATTTCTATGAGTTCTTGAAGGTTTCACGGAGAAAAAATTGATAGTAGCCTGTTAGGGTTCAGATTATTAGTGTAAGGCTAATGGATATTCTTTCGTGGCAAAATTAGGGTAGTTGTGATGCAAATGTATGCGTGTTTTTTTAACACTGTCTTGTGTGAATCTTGATACGGTCGTCACTTTTTTTTTTTCTTGGTTGTTGCTGGAATGCAGAAGGTCTGCCTTAGCTATAGATGTGCTGATATGGATCGAGAAATTCCTGCTTTGATGGGTGTCTCGAAGGCCATTCTAGAAAATGTTATATTCGTGCACCAGGATGAAGCTAATTGGCCTCTACAAGATCCTTCCACGTTAAAGAAGAAATTCGATGATATCTTCTCTGCTACTCGGTATTCTTTGAGCTTTTCCCCTGCAATATTGAGAAAAGATTTTATAGTTATCATCTGTCACTGAGTGTGCCGTTAGTTGCTACAGCCACTTGCTTTTCTCGTTGTGGTTAATTGTGTTTAATTGCTTCACTTGTATTCTCTTGCTTTAACTTGCTTTCTTTACTACACTGTATGATGGTCTCAAGTATGTGAAATATGCATTCTAGAACACGTAAACAAGAAGTCTCTTAGTACCTTTATTAATTTTATCTCCGACTTTGCTAGTTTACTCATTTTTTTCTTGGGAACAGAGAATGAACTTGATATTGTTTTAAAGTTTCACTCTACAGTAAATTGGAAGGGTGAAAGCTACAGTTGAAACGCGTATTATTAAATAAATGTTTGTAAGAAAAGAGAGTGTAAAGATCAAAGATTGATATATAGCTCAAGTATTCAAGTGATGTCTTTCTTGGTGATCTAGAGCATGAAAAGCATCCTATCTATATTTTAAATACCCCATATCAAAACAAAGCAGATTCAAAATGCTATCTTTGCTAAACAATAACAGTTAGGGAAAGTGTTTTCTGCTATTTGTTGATGTTTTAAGATTGAATGTGTTCATGACATGAATTATATATAAAAGAATGCAAAAATGTTTATGCAATACAACATTGAAGCCATGCTCAATTAAACAGATATTTTATCACTTGGTGCCCACTTCATTTCATTTTGGTAAACATTTTGTTGATCCTTAGCAAGAAGCTAATAATACTTTTGCCATGCTCAATTAAACAGATATACAAAAGCCTTGGAGGTCATCAAAAAGCTTCACAAGGATCAAGCTCAAGAGATAAAGACATACAAACTAAAATTAGAGAATCTTCAAACCTTGAAGGATGCTGCATATAAGGTTGTATTTCTTTTTTCCATCCTTTTCTTCTTATAGCACGCTGGTTATATTTATTAGTTTTTCAGGTCCTATTTTTTCTACTTTTTTATTTACTATGGCAATTCTTTTTGTTATTTCATGATGAATTGATAATCTGTCTTGTAAATGATCTTCTGACTGCTAAGAAAGTTGTAATATCATTGTTTATTTGGAATAAATAGTATCTCTATTTCAATCCTTCAATCTCTCTCTTTCTCATGAAAGGCAGTGGCAACAGTGTATGCTTGCATTCTCTGTCAAACTAGTAGTGAAGAACCGGAGTGTGATCTCATCTTTACATCAATGAACGAGACTATGGGCGGATTATAATTTCTCTTCTGCATTAGAACATGACATCACTGTTGACATTAAACTATTAGGAATATGACCTATAATGTTCCTTTTGAAATGCCTTTGGAAAATTCATTTACTTGGTCCGAATAACTGACATGGACAGTGATTTTCTTTTGCTTTGTAGTGTGCTTTCAGCACTTGTTTTTCTTATCATCAATAACTATGTAGGATCCAAAACTCAGATCCTCATTTGCTGTTCCAGTGAATTAAATATCATGGGCTGTGGATATCACTCAATAGTTTGTTAAATTTGAAGCTGTCAGGGTTTTCACTCTATTTTAGGCTTCATGCCATTTAAGCTCTTAATTTTGATCAGGCTTCACCTGTAGAATCACAGCCTGTTGTGGTAAGTATATCTTAAAACTAACACTGCCCTGTAGTGTGGATCCTGTGGCTTGGATTGTCTGCTTTCAGAGATGAAGCATGGCTTGTAGTAAGATTTCAGATTGGAGGAAATGTAGGATTCTGTGCCTTTGTGTTGGTTTTGCTGTCATTTAGGTATATTTGGATAACTAGGAGTTGTAGGGTTTTTAGCAATCTTTTCTTCTCCAGACAAGTGGTGAGGGTTAGGACAATTTTTTTCTGCATCCTTGTGGTCTCGTGGCTCAGGAGCTTTTAGGGAGTTTCCCCAGCTGACTTTCAGGAGGATTGGACCATGCTTTATTTTTTTCTTAAGGACTTTCCTTTTCCCTTTGTTTGGAGGATGATTTATTCTCCAATAAATTTGTGTACGTTCTTTTCTTTAATCAAGCATTCTTCTTTTATAAAGAAAAAGCAAAAGTATAGGATGGAAGCTCTTAACTCATTATTTTGATTGAGCTGTCTATTTAAACATTGACTTAGTGCATGTTTCCTTTTCATTTTGCTAGATTGGGCCAAGTAATAGTGTAACACTTAATAAGCATAAAGTTGGTATGAAGCTGCTTCTATGTAGCACTTATTGATGTCAAGTTTTGTTTGTACAGCTTCGGGAAAGCATTGGTCAAGATCAAGAGAAAACAGAAATTTTAAAAGTCCAAAGTCAGGAGCTAGAAAGTAACCTTCAGAATTTGGATGCAAAAATTCATCATACTGAAGTAACTCTGAAAGATATGAGAAAATTACAGGACCAAATAACAATCAAGACTGCTGAAAGAAGCACTTTGTTCAGGGAGCAGCAGAGGCAGTATGCAGCTCTTGCTGAAGAAAATGAAGGTTTGCCATGCATGGGAACAGCAATATAGTTTTTCTGCATATCTCATATTCATATACACATATACATGAAGTCTTAGATGCGTGTGCTTATTACCTTGTCTTTAGAACCAATTCCTTGAGAAGTAAAGGAAGATGCTGATTTTCTGAAATCATTCTATACTTATTTTTCATGTACAACTCTCTCTGTTTCAGACACTGATGAAGAACTACAGGAGTGGAAAACCAAGTTTGATGAAAAGATTGCAAGTTTGGAATCGAATATTTGCAAATTGGAGAGGGAAATGAATGACATGGAGACAAAGGGTTCCTTTCTTAAGCAAAACATTAATGAGTATATCCGAGAGATCAGCAGGCTTCAGACTGAAGCTGAGGTAATGCTAATGCAACTATTCACATTTGATATTTAAAAACTGTGTAATTTATGGCAGAGCTTGCAAATGACTCCCTTTCTTTTGAAAATCAGGCTCATGCATCCTTGAAGAATGAAAGAGATTCCAATATCCAAAAAATGTATACAAGACATAATCTAGGTCCTCTTCCTAATGCCCCATTCAGTGATGATGTTGCTTTGAACCTCACAAATAGATTAAAGTCAAGGTTGGTGGATCTTGATAAGGATCTACAAGATAAAAAGGTACCCCCCCCCCCCCCCCCCCCGATATACCATTCCTTTACCTATGTGCCTATGTAAAACACAAATTGTATATGCTCAATTTCTGTTCTTCAACTGGCAAGTTAAAGATTTCAAAGAGTTTCTTGTTCACTTGAAGACTGAAATTGTGCTCCATGAAATCTTTGAAGCTTTAAGACACGAGCTTGATTTGTCTGTTATTTCAGACATCAAATGATACTGAAGTTAAGAGAGCAGAGAATTGCTACTGGGATGCCAATGAACGCTGGAAAAATACGGAGGCTCAAAAACAGGCTAAAGTAGAGATAAAGGTGCGCACTATTGGGGGTTTCTGGAAGGGTACATGTTTTGTTTCCTAGAGTTGTAAGTTTTATGTGTGACTCTTGATATTGTAACTTTATGCAGAATAGCATTTTAAATCGCATTACAGAGAAGGAAAGGGAGCACTCTTCCTTTGAAGAACAAATTTCACATGTTAATCTTTCTCACATTGATGAAAAAGAAAAGAACATGGTGAGGATGTCGTTGCATAAGATGTACCCAAGTTTGCCTATTTTAACTGAAAACAATTGAAAGAGAAGCTCCTTGTGATTTTTTCAGCGAATTGAGGTTGAGAGAAAGACAAACCAGCTAGCTGAAAGAGAATTTGAATCACACATTCGACAAAAGCAGAGTGAGCTGTATGGCATAGAGCAACAGATTAAGGTTCTTAATCGAGAAAAAGACATTTTGGCTGGAGATTCTGAGGACAGAGTGAAACTGTCTCTAAAGAAAGTAGAGCTGGAAAACCATAAAAAGAAACATCGAAAAATGTTAGTTAGATCTTTCTTGCCTTGCTTTTAGGACCGGGCAATCCATACTCTTTTGTTTCTTCACATTGTCTCTATCCCTCTCTCTCTCTCTCTTATCCCTCATAGCTATTTTTTCTTTTTCTTTTTATTTATTTATTTTTTCCAGAATTGATGAATGCAAGGATAAAATCAGAGGAGTGCTAAAAGGGAGGCTTCCTCCAGATAAGGATTTGAAGAAGGAAATTACTCAGACCCTAAGGTTATTCTATTCTCTTAATTTGTTCTGTGCTCACAGATAACATCTGTACAAGAATCCGTTTGTGGATTTTATTGATGCCTTTTGGATTCATTTTTGGTTAGCAGAAAATTAAACATGTGATTGCTTGATTTTCTATAACTCTTTTTTTTTCCCTTTCAATTCTTGTCATTTGCCATACTGTAGTATAATTTTTCCCTTATTCATTATTATTGATAGTGCTTTTACGGCCTCCTTCAAAAGTTGTGGCTTTGTATTGAACCCTAGTGAATTATATAAATTTTGAGATTTCAGATCTCTCCTCATAAGATGGTCTTTCAGAGCCTGCTATTGGTTTGTATGTGAGAGTTGCCTGGCAAGCTTTCTGGATGTTTTAACTTTTGTCAACACCTTCTTCAATGAGATATTGACAAGTTGATAGTGCTCCTGCTGCAGGGCTCTTGGGTTGGAGTTTGATGACTTGAATATGAAATCCCGTGAAGCTGAGAAGGAGGTAAATGTGTTGCAGATGAAAATACAAGAAGTTAATAATAACCTTTCCAAACAACGCAAGGACATGGACTGTGAGTATTGCTTCACATCTAAAAATGAAGTACAGCTTATGTTTATCCCGTGGATCAGTGAGAGATATTGTTACTAATTGTTGGTCATGCATTTCCTTGCTCTGTTAAAGAGTCTGATATGAAATTGTTAATGAGAATTTATCCTCCCTGTGATGGCGGTAGCTTTTTGCAGGACTTCTTAGGCTACTTTAGTTTTTTAAGGGGGTCGAAGGGTATGTGTGTTTGGTGAGCAAATGGGACTGGAGTGTACTGTATGAGAAAGGACCGGGCTTTCACACGAGGGTAGGTTGACCAAAATTGGGTGCCAGACAAGACAAAAACAAATTGCCTTGTGTGCTCCAAACAACATTACTAGCGGAGTCATCCTGTTCAGTCCCAGTACATATTGCTACCTCAGTTCCCTTTGTTTTATTTATGAATACTTTTGGGGCTAGGATTTTATGGCCGGTATTCTAATCTTTGTTTTAACATCAAATTTTTGGCTGTTCTTTTGAGAACTTTAGGGTTTGGATAGTTTAGAACATTTTCTCTCGTAAAGTATAGGCTTCAGTGAAGTGTGCCTCCACTGAATTGTGCTCATGACTGTGATTTAAGAATCCTGGAACTCGGCATTTCCATTTTGCTTTTTCTTTCTTATAATCTCCTCATGGTGCTTAAAACTTGTTTTCTGACCTATTTATTGACATGTGTACTGGATATAATGTAGCTAGGAGGAGATTTATTGAATCCAAACTCCAGTCCTTGGATCAACTGTCATTTAGTGTTGATTTATATCTCAAAGCATTGGAGTTGTCCAAGGAGAAAAGAGATGTTCAGAAAAGGTTCATCTTTTTGCTTCCTACATGATATAAACATTATGTGTATGGGCTATTGGACTTGTTGACATATAATTTCTGTGGCTATGAAGATACTAATATAAGGTATGGTGTATCACCTGCAGCAAGTACAATATTGCAGATGGTATGCGGCAGATGTTTGATCCTTTTGAACGAGTTGCCCGTGCTCATCATGTGTGCCCTTGCTGTGAACGCCCTTTCTCTGCTGAAGAGGAAGATGAATTTGTTAAAAAGGTTTGTTATATGTAATCCAATCATGCATTGTGCTGTAGTATGCATATCTAAGAGTATTATCCTATAGCGATACTCAGATAGCCTGAAACTTGAGAGGGAATGCTGTTTAAGTTTCATGTATTATTTTCTGAATATGCTGATATCTTCTGTGGCATGCAGCAAAGAGTGAAGGCTGCAAGTTCTGCAGAGCATATGAAAGTGTTGTCTATGGAATCTTCAAATGCAGACACTCTTTTTCAGCAGTTGGACAAGCTTCGTATGGTTTATGAAGAATATACCAAAATTGGCAAGGAAACAATTCCTCTTGCTGAGAAAAACTTGAGTGAGCTAACTGAAGAGCTGGAGCAAAAGTCTCAAGCCCATGATGATGTAAGTACAGTATTGCTTCTGGCACTTTTAACTTCCAAATAACTTTTGTCTGCTGAACTAGAATGCTGGACTTGTTATAATGGAGCTGTCTTTGGTTTTTATATGCTATAGCTAAGAACAAGTTTAGACGTCACCCATGGGCATCAATAATATACTGTCTGCTCCTGGGAAAGCATGTGAACCATAGTCTCACTTAATTAATTAATTAATCCTTAACTGGTGAAAAAATGTTCTGTTCATGAATCTTTTTTCCTCCCTCTCTATTTGTTATCTAATATTTAGCTTTTAGATGTTAGACTGTATTATGTTGTCAAGAATTTTTAGTGATGATAAGGATAATGTAGTCATGACATTGGAGATCAGTGGTTATAACATGAGGGATTGATATTTTTCAAGTGGGAGCATTTCAAGAACAAGAGAGAGTCCCCGTGTCACAACTTTCATAATTTCCCTAGAGGACATTTATTGAAAGGGCATGACACAAATATAAGCTCAACAAAATCCAGGGTTGCCATTGCAGAAATTATTGGAGAACAGTTTCTTGGAAGATGAGGACTGTCTTATATATCTTTTGTTGAAGAAGCAATAGATGTCTCCCTGGATTGAACCTAATTGGATGGAAATCTACAATTGGATTTTGAATTTTCAGGAAAGACACAGGCGTCAGTATGCCTGGACTGCATCATATGGAAGAGCTGAATAGACATGGTTCAAGACTGTAGAAAGGCAGCTGCTTACTATCACACAAAAGTTGCACCTTGCAGAGAAAACTAGCGAAATTAAGTAAACAACCATGCAGCTGACCCGAAATAGGGAGTGCAGCCCCATGCGGTTGACTTTATTGTAGTTGGGTTGATAGGGTTATGCTTTGTATAGCGGGTTGAACTTTATTTTGAAATAGCCCTTCCATAAAAGTTACAAGTTTTTTCTTTTTTGCAATTTTTCATAATCCTTTTAATATAATTCTCGTATCATTTCCAATTGCATATGGTATCATGGCAGCTAGTGGATAAGGAGGGCCTCAGAACTCAGACGTGCTCTGTTATTGTGGATTTATTATTCTTTAATGTGATATTTGGTGGCTAATCATTGATTTTGCTTGATGATTGTTTAGTTATGAGTATGACAGTACAGAATGGTTTTGCTCATAGGTGTTGGGTGTTTTAGCTCAAACAAAGGCCGAAAAAGACTCAGTTGAGGCCTTGGTGCAACCTGTTGAAACAGCTGATAGGCTTTTCCAAGAAATTCAGACTTGGCAAAAGCAAGTCGATGATTTAGAATACAAGCTTGATTTTAGAGGGCAAGGTGTTAGAACCATGGAAGAAGTGCAGTCAGAGCTAAGTAGTTTGCAAGGCACAAAGTATAGCAGCTTATCCCTTAATTATCTAATTGATTTTTTTTCCAGCATAATTATCAAGCGTTTTCCAGTTAGTGACCGCCCAAATTCTCAAAATACATGTTTTTTTATCATTTTATTTTATTTTGATTTTCAGTTCTGAAGTTGCCTTATCATTTCAGGATATATCAGTATTTTTTTTCTTCCTCTTTTGCCTTGAGATAAAAAGCTTTATCTCTCTCGTGACAGGGATAATTTGCATAATGAAGTGGAGAAGTTAAGGGATGAGCAAAGGTACATGGAAAATGATTTATCACATATTCAAATTCGGTGGCATGCTCTGCGGGAGGAAAAAGTTACAGCAGCTAATATGTTGCGTGATGTGAAAAAGTCAGAAGAAGAGTTAGAACGTTTGGTGGAGGAAAAACATCAAGTTGAGCTGGAAGAGAAGGTTTTATTTTCTTAATTGTTTATAGTCCATGACTATATTTTCTATTTTCATTTAATTTTAAAATCTTGTGACTATTTTGTTGAGCATCTGTTTTTGTCTGTTTCTAAAGATTTTAGAACTTCTGAAATGACAAAATGTGGATTTCAAAATTTTCATGATTCGTTTTATGTATTAATTTTCCATTTCAATTAAGTTTTTCCAGTTTGGTGGTCGATGCTTTGAGAGAATTTGACTGAATGCTTGATGCTGCGAGTTGTGACTTTCTTGGTGTAGTGCAGTAACCTGGAGTCCATGGCTATATCTTGCTCTGATAATTAGTTTACTAAATGCAGTCTTAATAAAAAAAACAATTCATTTTGCTGTAATATAATTGATTTTCTGTGGTCCCTTTCCAGCATTTGGCAGAGGCTGTTGGTCCTTTGTCTAGGGAGAAAGAAAAATTACAGGGTGAACACAATGAGTTGAAAGGCCAACTTGAGCGGGAATACGAGGAACAAAAAAAACAGTTAGACGACTTTAAACAGGAGGTTGACACACTTGTTAGAATTACATCAAAGATTAGAGAGTAAGTTCTATGAAACCGAGCTTTTCTCGGGTGTTGTTTGTAAATTCTCTATTTCTTGGTAATCAAAGCCCAAAGATCTATGAACTATCTCATGTTTGACCAGCCAAGCAGACAGAGGACCCTGTCTAATGTTTTCTCTCTTCCCCATTCTTGTTTGTACAAGCATTTCCTATTTCCAATGAAATTGAGGAGGATGATTTTCCTCATTCCATTGGCATTGATCATCAATTCTGTTTGCCAGGTATTATAATTTAAAGAAAGGTGAAAGATTGAAAGAAATGCAAGAAAAACTATCTTTATCGGAGTCCCAACTTCAAGGTTGTGATGCTAGGAAGCAGGAAATTTTAGCAGAACTCAATGACAGTAAAAATGCAGTGCGAAGTCAAGATAACCTTAGAAGAAGTATTGAGGACAACTTAAATTACAGGAAAATAAAGGCCGAAGTGGAAGAGCTTACCAGGGAGATTGAATCATTGGAAGAGAGAATACTGAAGATTGGTGGGTTTTCCTCATTTGAAACTGAACTTGCAAAGCTATTACAAGAAAGAGAGAGACTTCTTTCAGAGGTATGTATGAAAAATAATATATCTTTCTTTGAGACTGATATGTTATGTCCCTGCTGACTTACCTTCCTTTTCTTATTTGCCATTTTATTTTTATGCTATTATCTTGGTTAACCCACAAATATGTCATAACAAAACTTTATACTGTTGATTTAAATAAGTGTTAGGTTATAGAGTAGATCTAATTGAGACTATTATTGAATAATGCAATTTTGGTGTTTCGGGTTTGATTTGTTTAATGTATGGTGACCGGGCCTTTTCATGTTGTAACTTTATCTTAATATACTGGATTAATTGTTAGGATACACAATTTGATCTTATTGACGTCTGTTAAGGAATAACACAGTGGTTATGCTTTGGGTTTGGTGTATGGTGGCTATGGACCTTTTCATTTGATAACTTAATTGTTCTGGTCATATGTTTAGGGTTGTGTCAGAACCTGCTGCTTTGTTCCATGGATTAATCATTTGGTTTGTTTGTTACTTCATCTGCCTCTGTATGTTCTTGAGACTGAATTTGCCTTACACATATGAGGAACTTCAAGGAAAAGTAGATTCTCTTTTGATGCAGTCCTAACCTTGGTGGCTTAAACACTGGTACTGCATACTCGAGTCTTGGCTACTAGAGAATTAGGAAATAATGTCTTGAAGTGTTTTGTTAGAGGAGGTGTTGATGGGTTTGAACCTGGGACACCCACTGGTACCATGGACGCTGCCCTCCCTGATAGTGAAAATGTGCAATGATATCTCTTATCTTTTAACTCTAAAGTGTTCCATGTATGATTGTATCTTATAGGAAAATGGGCTCCTATTTTTTTGTATTTTATTGCAATCGAAAGAATTAGGGAGTTATGGAAACTGATATTCTTGGAGAAAGAGTAATGGTATTTGTTTAGTTGATTAATGTGTCAAGGATATTTTTGTTCTTTTTTGTCTAAACAGTTGAACAGGTTCCGTGGAACAATGTCTGTTTACCAGAACAATATTTCGAAGAATAAAATTGATCTTAAACAGGTGCAATACAAAGATATTGATAAGCGATACTTTGATCAGTTAATCCAGCTAAAGGTGGGACATTTTGCTGACTGCTTGGATGTGTTTTTTGTTACTCATCCCAATCTGTTGTTAACTTGGACATCTTGTTACAGACTACTGAAATGGCAAACAAGGACCTGGACAGATACTACAATGCACTTGACAAGTGAGCTTTTCCAATTAAGTTTTATATTGCTTTTTGGTTAATTTTGACACCTGTTTTTATTACCAGGGATTAGTACATACTAAAATAAAAGCTGTATAATACAATGCATCTGAAAGTCATTTGTGTCGTTTGCTGGATATTATATAAGATATCTGTGTACTGCATTCAAAACTCTTCAATTTGATATTATATAAGATATTGGCGTTTCATGTTGGGCTGTTGGCTGCACCTCGCAAGTTCATACAGCAGCTTTGATCGAATGTCATCATGACTTTTCTCAGTGCCTTGGTTCAATCTTGCATGGCAATGTCTTGTGTTTATAACAATCACTACTTAATGGTTTATGAACTCTCAACGAGAATTTTGCAGCACTACAATAGCTTGCAAATGCATATTTTACTTACCAAGGGAACAAAAAAAGAGTAGCAGATGGCCTAAAAAATTGGGGCTTCCAGGCTAGTGCTTTATTTTATTGCTCCTCCTTGATCTGTGGCTCGTAAAATTGTGCATTGCTTCTTTATTGGACATGGTCTCTCTCTCTCTGTTTTATTATACTTGAACTGGATGGCAATTGAACATGGGAATACCTGTTACCCCTTAACTCCCAGACTCAACTCAACTGGTATGTGTGTTAAAAAAAAAAACTCATCTGGTATGT
This sequence comes from Populus tomentosa, assembly GCA_018804465.1. NCBI lineage: Eukaryota > Viridiplantae > Streptophyta > Magnoliopsida > Malpighiales > Salicaceae > Populus > Populus tomentosa. The sequence goes on from CM031969.1 coordinate 30,168,070, forward strand.
GGGTGAGAGGCATGCTTCGGAACATTGCTCACTCTTTTCTGATGTTAAATCCTCTTACCTTCAATATAAGAATGCATTCTACATGGGAAAGGGACTTTTTTCAGCTAGTGTTTTCTTCTTTCTACCGACTAGAATTAACTGTCACTTTGTTGTTAGGGCACTCATGCGCTTCCACACAATGAAAATGGAGGAAATTAATAAAATCATTCGGGAATTGTGGCAACAAACATACAGAGGACAGGATATAGATTATATTAGCATACATTCAGATTCTGAAGGTGCTGGGACTCGTTCTTACAGCTACAAGGTAAAAAAGTAAAAACAACTCTAAAAACTGTGCTTGCTTCTCACAGTTAATTTGTTTCTGCCCCATGACTGCATATCATTCTTCCATTGCATTCAATGCAGGTTGTCATGCAGACAGGTGACGCGGAGCTTGAAATGAGAGGAAGGTGTAGTGCTGGTCAGAAGGTGAGCAATATTTGACTGCTATTTCCCTTCAGTTTTTACGAGGGAATTGAGAACTTGTGGTTCATTCATAGGTCCTTGCTTCACTTATTATTCGGTTGGCTTTAGCCGAGACATTTTGCCTCCACTGTGGAATACTAGCTCTAGATGAACCTACAACAAACCTGGATGGCCCAAATGCTGAGAGTCTTGCTGCAGCTCTCCTTAGGTAAGATCAGAATATGAAGTCCATCATAGGATAACTAATCACATTTCCCCATCAAACTGGGGGGGAGCTTATAGAATTGTGATGAGATATTGTATTAACTCGTCTTCCTGTTTAGAATCATGGAGGATAGAAAGGGCCAGGAGAATTTTCAACTGATTGTAATTACTCATGATGAGCGATTTGCTCAACTTATCGGTCAACGACAGCATGCAGAAAGATACTATCGAGTTGCAAAAGATGATCAGTATGGCTTTTCGATTTTACTCTGTTGTCTTGTGTTACTGGGTCTGACCTGTTTTAGCTTTCCATTTGTTATTAGATTTTGTCTTGGTAATTTCTATCATTGAGACTAACTTCTCTTGCTCTCTTTTCAGTCAGCATAGCATAATTGAAGCCCAAGAGATTTTCGACTGACACTTCAAAATGAAGAAGAAACTCCCTTCATCCCATTGAGTGTTCTGTTTGAAACGGAAGCAAAACCCAGAAACCATTTGTATGTAAAACTATTGTAATTCTTAATTTAAATACCATTGATCTTCCTCACAAATACGTTTTTTTTTCTCTCTCATATTATTGAAAGCTACAACAGCAATCCGTGTTTATCCTCCTGCCTATGTCCAATCTATCGGCTTCTCTGATATCCAAGATGTTTTAGGACTTGAGCTGAATGCGTGATCCTAACTCACTTTATCCAGTGATGTAGTGGATTCTGGTACCATCTTCTATATAATGCTGTTTTATAACGTCATCTGGCATCACCTCTTGCCCCCCTTCTAATTAAACATTCTGATGAAACTAGCTGTCCCTACGGATCCCTTTGCACGAACAAGCAATAGAAGCATGAAGGAAAGTAAGTGAAAGGGCCTGAGAATTTCAAACTACCGTATTTTGCATAATTGCTTTGTAATTAAAGTCAAAATGCAGCTAGAAACGATGACAGAAAGCGATGAACTCGTCGCCGACTCCGTCTCTTCAAATGGAATGCTCTCGTGTTGTTGAATGCCGGCCTAGAGAGCCTTTACCTGCGTTTGAGGCCCTATGGTCTGACCCAGTTATAGGCCCTTAGATTTGCCATTGGAGCACATCTTCCAAATATAAGTGTGGCAGTAGTCATGGTTGTTGATTCAAAGACACATGTAGCCATTTCCAATTGTTGCTAGCATGAAAGCCTATATAAAGCTATAACTCATTACTTTATTAGTTGGACAATCAAATACATCATAATAATAATAGAGCAGGCCATTGAGAGGATGGAACATTATCAGAACCCAAATGACATGACATTCATCCCAGCATGACAAAAAGAACTCATCCCACCATGACCAAAAAGGAAAAACAGAAGAGAGAGAACCAGCATAAAAGTGAAATTAAAATCAAAAGAAAAATTGAAAGCTAACTACAAGACCAAGAACGGACGAAGAAGAAGCTTCTCTTTTCCGGGGGTGAGGGAGGGGTTTGAAGTTTTCGAAGACCGGAACCTATGATAATCCTTGTACTTCATCTCAGACATCAGAAACCCACCCAGGCATGCCTGTCGAAGGAGCCTAATCCTTGTACTTCATCTCAGACATCAGAAACCCAGGCATGTCGAAGGAGCCAGAAAACTTTTCAACATCAGCCTTGAGTGCCTCAATGTCCTTGTTGTTCACCAGACCCTTGTTGAAGTCCTTCAAGAGCTTTCCATATTCCTTTTGGATGCTCAGCGTGATGGTCACAGCACGGTGGAGGAACTCTCCAATCTGTTCGAAATCTTTCTCTACCAAACCTCTTGAAGTCATGGCGGGGGTACCTGCCAGCAAAAACTCCAATTAATAATTCGTAAATTGTTCGATGTCATTCATTGCCTAGACAGTGGATTAAAACGCCCACATGTTCAAAGAAAAAGAAAAACGTCGGTGTTTTAAGAAAATTGGAGAGAGCAGCTTCTGATTTACCGGTTGCACGACTTCATAACTTTACCGAAACAATCAACACCAGACAATGCATTCTAAGGGGGTGGTTCTTACCGATTCTTACTCCTCCTGGAGCCAAAGCACTGCTGTCACCAAACACGGCATTTTTGTTGACGGTGATGTTTGCAAGGTCACAGAGCTTTTCAACCTTGTTGCCTGCAAGAACATTACTAAAGCATATCAGATTTCACATCAGATGAAATCAACACGCATGACCAGCAAAGCCCTCGAATTGAGCAGTTCAATTCTTTTACCTGTCAATCCAAGGGGTCTAAGATCCCACAGAACGAGGTGGTTCTCAGTTCCTTCAGTAACAAGCTTGTATCCCTGACCCATCAAGTAGTTTCCAAGGGCAACGGCATTTGCCTTGACTTGTTTGGCATAGGCCTTGAACCCAGGGGTTTGGACCTGTTTCAGGGCAACAGCCAGAGCACCGATCTGGTGATTGTGGGGACCACCCTGAAGAGATGGGAAAACAGCAAAGTTGACCTTGTCTTCGAAGTCATAAACCGCATTCTCTGGCTGACCCTTCTTTGGTGGTTTAGGGCCCTTGCGATAGAAGATCATACCAGCCCTAGGACCCCTCAAACTTTTGTGGGTAGTGGTGGTGACTATGTCACAGTACTCAAAGGGGTTGGCAGCTTCCTGCAACCAAAAACAGTATAGATTTAGACCAGATATAGACGTTTTACACTGAATATGATAAAAGAAAAGATGTAACAACGACATTATTTCAGCTGCAACAGAATTGCTAGATATAATAGTAGAAACTGAAATTCAGCAGCACAATTTAATCTCGAACCATGATCACATGGAGTGCCTTTATCGTAAAACAAATTGAATATATATATTAAAAAAAAAGCACGTTCCGTTAGCTTTGATATTTAATGATAAGCTACGAAACATTTATACATGCATACACATCTCCAGATCAGAGAATTCCACTAACTCAACACAGCTCTAGTCATCTAAATAAACACTATGCTCGGACCTAATTTGTAACATTAAATTCGATAGAAATTGACTACATGATCCCATTAGGGACATATTTACTCTAGCATCTACTGCATGCAGGATTAATGCCATGCAAACCAACTAGATTTTAAACTCTGATGTTTTGAAAGCTTTCAGTTTGCATTTAAAAAAACAACTGCAAAGAAATGACAGACAAGTAAAAACAAGAAACTCGGAACCCAAATGCCGACCAATCTGGCAAATTCATAAAACACATGCTACATCACATTACACAAATCCCAGATCTAGATATCAAATCACAAGCTTAATTCAGTGACCAAACGAGATCCAGAAGTTAAGAAACACAAGACTCGGGTCAAGTATTTCAGAACTTGTCATCCTCTAAATAACCAAAAAAACAAAACACCGTAAAATCCAATACTAACAAATCACTGAATAAGAAGCACAGATCCAACAACCAAAAGCGATAAAGCAATATAAATATATACCTGAGCAGCGACAAGGCCACTGATGTGAGCCATATCACAAAGCAGAAGAGCACCACACTTATCAGCGACAGATCTAAACCTTTTATAATCCCAATCTCTCGGATAAGCACTTCCACCACAAATAATAAGCTTAGGCCTAAAATCCAGAGCCTTCTCCTCCAATCTATCATAATCAATATACCCAGTTTGCGAATTCACCTTGTAAGGCAAACTCTCAAAATAAATACTGGTGGCAGAAATCTTCTTGCCCCCAGATGTGTAATACCCGTGAGTCAAATGCCCTCCAGAAGGCAAATCCAACCCCATGATTCTGTCATGGGGCTGAAGAACTGCTGTATAAGCAGCAAAATTAGCAGGAGAACCTGAATATGGCTGAACATTTACACCCCATTTTGTGGGGTCTAAATGAAAAGCTTCAAGAGCCCGAGATCTGCAGAGATTTTCAATCTGATCAATATATTCATTCCCGCCGTAGTAGCGGTTTCCTGGCATACCCTCTGAGTACTTATTAGTCAGAGCGCTGCCAAGGGCCTCTATAACGGCGAAAGATGTGAAATTTTCTGAAGCGATGAGCTCGATACCTCTGCATTGACGGCGTTTTTCCTTCTCGATCAAGTCGTGGATTTCTGGGTCCACTGATTCCAGGGAGGTGTTTCCCCATGCAGTGACTGGATCCATTGGAGGGATATAGAGAGAGATATAGGGAGAGAAGAACTGAGGTTCGTGGGGCAGAAGAAAAGGTAGGCTGGGGAGTGGCAAGGGGTGAGGAGGATCTTGTTGGGTTTAAAAAGAGGAGGAGTGGGTGAGGTTATAGAAATTACAGTTTTGGGGTTATGGATTTATTTAGGTGGTATGAGGTGGCTAGATCGAGAGGAGAGGTGGTGTTCATGCTGCCACATGGAAGAAGGCTTTTTTAGCAAAGATTGGTGTTGTTTATGTCTTTTGCGAAGGTCAAGTGATTTATGAGGTTTGGAGGTTTGACTGTAATAACTAGATTTGTCGGCCGCGGGCTGAGCGATTTTTTTTAATATAAAAAAAAATGTTAGGGTAAAATAATTTAAAGTTTCAATTTATTGATCCAAGATAATTTAAATAATATAAAAATAAAAATATAGTAAAAATAAATAAATTAACAAAAAAATAAAAGAAATTATATATGAGATTATCAAACAACACAATACTAATCTAATAAAAGATATACTGTAGAAAAAACAAATCAAAGCAAAAAAAAAAAACAAGCAAACTCAGGCGAATCTTCTAAACTTGTCTAATTTCTAAAACTTGCAATTCGTTAAATCATGAACTCAAGCTCAATAAAAAAGCTTAACTCTTAATCTATTTAATTTTAAAGGATGAAATTGTTGAAAAAAATAATATAAAAACTTGTAAAGGCAAAAAAAAAAACAATGATAAAAAGAATGGGGATAAAGTTGAGAGAAAAAAAAAATATAAGGATGATGAAATTTTTAAAAAAAATACAATCTCAAACAAAATAAATAGCAATTAAAAAAAATTGATATCAAACTTGAAAAATTAAAAAATCATAGGGGGTAATATTGAAAAAAATTATAATTTGATAAATTATTTATAGATTAAAATAAGTAAGGATGAAATTAAAAAAATAATTATAGAGAGCTAACACAGTATAATAAAATCATAAAAAATAAGGAAACAAAACCCCAAAAAATAGAAAATAAAAAAAAAATCAGCTTAGAAATTATAAACAAAAAGATAAAAAACAAAAAAATAGGGAACAAAGTTCAAATATCAATAACTCACAAGACAACTATGAAATTTTAAATAGCCAATGTAATTTACAAGGGAATGAAAGAGAAAAAATAGGGGTAAGTCATGCCCCACTTTAACAGGAAAAACATGTCGTAATGATTCCAACAACATGGTGATGGCTTTTGACAATCATGAGGTGTCTTAGGTGCCTCCCACACATGTCAGTCATTTTCTATTTTAATAATACTTTATACTTATTAAAAGATCAAATTACTCTCGATCAATTTGATAATAATAAAAAAAATCATGTTGAAAATATAAAAAAAAACTCCTAAATACAAGTTTTAAAAATTTTGCTTTTAAGGTTAACTAAGTCATTTTATTGTACTTCAAAAAACACAATGACTAAAAAGTCCCTAGATGCTAGCTTTAGAAATTTTGTTTTTAATGGTAAATGAGTTATTTCACCATGCTTGAAAAAATAAAAAGACAATTCCATCCCTAATCAATCTAGTAATGATCAATGAGTATTATGAAAACACCAAAATATTCCAACACACTACGACCATTGATTTTTTTAAGGGTAAAATGGTAATAATACTATTTTAGTGAATAGTGAATATCCCTTCAATTTTAGCTTTTTTTAATGATTTGTGGAGGGCTATATTAAAAGTGAATTTAGGCTCCTTTTGTTTCTATGATGTAGAGTAGTGTGATCTGTGTTTTATTATAATTATAAATTTAAAAGTGTTTAGTTAATCAACACACACTATAATTTTACATGGATCCCGCTAAAAATTCTCTCAAACATTGGTTAAGAAAAATTTACAGTTCATAGATTTTTTAAAAACTTATATTTTCAATTTATAACCGCAAAAGCTACTATACACATTGTAATAGCTTTTATGTTAGGGTTTGCAAAATGTAGGTTTTAAAAAATATGTATTTGTTTAAATTTTTTGTAAGATGTATTTTTGTATGCAAAATACATGAAAAGCAGCTCTCTATAAATAAAAAAATATTATTTTAGCTTCTATGAAACTAAGGTTTGAAATGTAATTATATGTTGTGTCCATTGCATAAGACAGAAGCTATTTAGCTAATTAAATATATGCATAGTCTTTTTTTATTTATCATTAGAATTTTTTTAGTCAAAACATGCATTGAAAAAGTACGCATATTTTTTTTCCAAAAAAAATCTTATCCAACCCACGATTAAACGCTTGTTAAATAACTAAAACATATACTAAAAGGAATCAGTGTTTCCTTGTAGAATTGATAGATTTAAAAAAAAATTAATGTTTTTACTATAGCCGTATTGTAGTAGTGACAAATCTATAATTTTTAATTTTTACATAACAAAATTTGTTTAGATTTTTTTTCTTTTTTTTTTTACACTTGGTATATTTATCACTTTACACTTAACTAATTTATAACCAATCTTTTTGTTCTTATCTTTATATTTATCACTCTACAATTAACCTATTTACACCATCCCTTTTTTTTTTTTTCTTATATTCATTCTTTTGTAATTTTTTTACACTATTTTTTTTTTAAGATTATTTTACAAAGACTAAAATGAAATAGTGTTTCACTTAGTAATTGCAACATTGTTTTATTTCTCTACCATGTTAAAAATTAACTTAAGATTTTACATGTTTTTTTTACCACATATAATCTTCACTGTATTTTATTATATGTAAGTACCAGCTTTTTTATTCACAATTATATTTTTTAACTTGATGTCAAAAAAAAAAACATTAACAACAAATACACATTCATTTTTTTATGTTAAAAAAAATTATTTAACTTGCAGCGGACAAGTCAAATAGACGCATCAACACTTTTTTATGTATTTACTAGCACCATTGGTTCTCATTTTATTTAATTAAATGCATGAATAGCTTTTCAATTTATGATTATGATTTTTTTTTTGTCAAATAAGTCATTGGAAAAATCTCCATCTATTTTTTTTCGCCAAAACAACCATGAGATGAACCACAAAGTGTAGGTCAAATAATTAATATATTACTATTAGTAGATTTTTCCAAGTATTTCTCACCTAATAAATTTGAATTTGCAATCGGATTTCCTTGGGGGGGGGGGGGGGGGGTTGCATGGTATCTAGTTAACACAACTGATATTTAATAGTAGTAGAGGATTTATCAAAAGAAAATATTTAATAGTAGAAGACTAAATCTACGTCGAGGGTTGGATTTACATATGCTCGCTAGACGATCCATCTTTGGTTTGATTAATGGTGCTCGAGGTCAAGTGTACTCTCTCTCTCTCTCTCTCTCTCTCCAATAACTAGAGAACAAAGGTGAGAAATCTTTACGCAAAAACTTGTTGGACAAATTACTATTAACATTATTTTTCCAACATCATCATCATGTATAAATTAAAGTACTATAACCTACCCAACACCCCCCCCCCCCCCACAACCAAAAAATAATAATAAATAAAATTACGCATAGAATTTAGTTGGTTTTTTTTATTTAATTTTATTATCAAGACAGAACTCTATGAAACTAACAGCCTCAGCCCGAAGCTTTGGACTGAAATCTTTGAATTTTTGCTTTCTTTGAATCTTTGAAAATGGAGTCATACGAGGTAAGAACACCTATCTCATGCTCCAACGTATCATTGACAAATTGTGGAGAGATGACCCGTTTATTTTTATATAATGAGGTTAGTGTTGATGTATTTTTTTATCCTCGTAAAATAGTTTTTAATTTGTCTTTTTAATAAAAAAAATTCCCACAATCAAAATTAGGTATGTGATATACAAATAATTAATATTATATCAAAAAATGACCTTGAAGTGAAAAAGGAAGTAGACTAATTTGTCCTTAAATTTTAGGTTTAGTTTCTACCTAATGAGACCTGATTCATCATACTAATTAGTAATTTAAATAATATTAATAAAAAAATATAACAATAATAAATAAAATGACAAAAATATAAAGAAAAAAAAGTTAAAAAAATTACATGAGCTCTTCCAAAGTATAAAAAACCGGGAAAGGCAAAACTCTCTCTCTCTCTCTCTCTCTCTCTCTCTCTATATATATATATATATATATATATATATAAAAGCAACACAGAAAACCCACTTAAATGGGGTTAACTCACAAATTATGTTATAATGGACATGGGATTCGATGACCTCATAGAAAAAAACAGGAAACAAAGGACCACTTGAAAGGAAAGAAAACGAAACAAAAGCACAAATATTAATTTTTAATATATTAAATGTTAAATTATAAAATTAAAACAAATAAATTTAAAAATTACAAAAAAAAAAAAAAATCAACTCGCGCTAACCTTTGATACCAACGACTTTGGTTATGAACCTTAAACTAACTCTATAGAATTTAAAAAAAAAAATAACAAATCAAAACTCTAAAAAAATGGTAGAAAAAAACATCAACTTAAAAAAAAAAAAACCCGAGCAAACCTTCTAAACTTGGTCTAATATCTAAAACTCGCAACTTGTGACATCTCAGACCCAGGTTGAATCAAGAAACTTAATTCCCAACTAATTTAATTTTAAGAGATGAAATCGTGAAAAAAATATCAATAAACAAAAATGGGGATCAAATTTGATAGAAAAAAAACTCATGAACGATGAAAATGTAAAAAAAATCTAAAAAATAATCCCAACTAAAAAAATAGCAATAAAAAAACGGGGATCAAATTTGAAAGATAAAAAAAAAAAACAAAAGAGGGTGGAATTGAAACAAAAAAAATATATACTTTTATGATGAAAGTATGTTTAATCTTTTAAAAAAAATGTGACTATGGGCATATACATAATTGATGAAAAAAGGCTGATAAATGGACAAATAAAAAAATATGGAAAACATAAAAAAAATACATTGTTAAAAATATAGAAGGTAGATAAAGAAAAAAAACAGTAATCACTAATGATATAAATACTTAATGATAAAACTGAAAAAAAATCAGCTTTAAAGAAAAAGAAAAAAAAAACCCGAGCGAACCTTCTAAACTTGAGCAAAGATCTCGAACACGCAACAAAGAGCAACAATTAAAAAGATCCAAGGAAATTCAGGTCATTTAAAAAAATAAATAAAAATAATTTAAAAAATTATCTCAAATAAAATAAATAGTAATCAAAAGAATAAGAATTAAATTCAAAACAAAAAATAAACGGGATGAAATAGAAAACAATTATAACCTTATAAATTATTTTAAAAAAATCATTTCAAATATTGAATGAAAGTTTCGTGAAAAAAAAATAAATTTAAAGAAATAGTAAAAAAAAATACCCAACAAATAACAATACACAAAAAGACCCAAGATAATCAAATCATCTTCCATACCAACAAAACATTCCACAAAAAGCAAGCTGAAAAAAAGAAAACCAGTATTCAATTTGAATAAATAGTGAGGGATGAAATGAGAATTTTTTTTTTTTTTTTATCTTAGATGAAGGAGAGAAAAAAACCAAGCAAACCCGATCGAACATTCTAGATCTAAACAGATCTCAAAAACTCGCAATTCGTGAAACCTTGGTTTTGAATCCAATTAAAAAGTTTATTATAAACCATTTTAAAAATATCAATTGCAAAACTTGGCAAAGCAAAAAAAATTGCAAAAAATCAAATGAGAGAGAAGAATAAGGACTCGTTTTGTTAGGGAAAAAAAATCAAATGAGAGTGAAATTGTAAGTAAAATCAATTTAAAAAATGATTTCAAACAAAAAAAAATAGCAATTAAAAGAATAGAAAACAAATTTGAAACATGAAAAAAAATTAAGATGAATTTGAAAATAAATAACAATTCTATAAATTATTCTAGAAAAAAATCATAATAAAAAGAAAAGATACTAAATTTGAAGAATCAACAAATAAAAAGGTTTTTCTTGAATTTTTAAGGGATTGACATGAAAACCTAAGGGGAAAAAGAGAGAAGAAGAGGGAAGACATTGTCATTGTCGGTAAACCACCGTGAATAACACACACCACCTCATCAAATCAAGGGAGTCGAGATGTTCCAAACACTACCCTGAAAAGTAGCATTTGATGGCTAGACAACACAGGGGCTATCCATATACTGGCATGTACATTGGATGCACCATCAAGTTTTTGTTTAAATAATATTTAAATATGTGAATTACTATATAAGCTTAGCCCTTTCTTTGTTTTCTCAATTTCAATAGTTAAACTCTTTAATCAATCCCTTGATTTACGTGATAGGCACGCATTTAAGATGAACATTTACCATAAATTAAAGGTATCTTATATTATCAGACTTGTTATTATAAAGCATGCTTAAGTTAGGGGATTTAATAATACTTTAAGTGCAATATAATGATATAAAACCTTGATAAAAATGCACTTTTAAGTATTAATTACCTTCCACATACATAAACTTAGTCAAAAGACCATGATAACCCTAAAAAAAGCAAATCAAAATAAATTATAAAACTTAATTCTCAAGAAACTCAATGTTAAAGGATAGAATTGAAAAAAAAATCAATTAAAAAAAACCTTAATCAATATTGGTTAACTTGCCAAACCTTATATCTGAGTCAGGAGATTAATATAACCCCATAAAAAGTAAATCAAAACAAATTATGAAACTCAATTCTCAATCAACTTGATGTTGAGATACAAAATTGAAAAACAAAACAATTAAAAAAAACACAATAAAATAACCTGAGTCAAACCACCAAATCATGACCCGTGTAACCTCATAGAAGCAAACAAAAAATAATCTGAGTAAACTCGGAGTAACCTACCAAACCCGTAACTCGAATTATAAGGTTGAGATGACCAATAGAACGCAAATCAAATAGATTATGAAACACAATTTCCAACCAAACCATTATTGAATGATAAAATTAAAAAAAAATATAAGAAAATAAATAAAAAATATTTGAGTCAACTCGGGTTAACCAGCCAGACTCGTGACTTGGATTATGAGACTACGATAATCTCATAAAAAGCAAACTAAAATAAATCATAAAACCTAATTCTTAATTAATAAAATACTAAATGATGGAATTAAAAAAAAAACTCGGGTCATTTAGGTTAACCAGCTAAACCCATGACTTAAATCATGAGACTGATATAACCCTGAAGAAAGCAAATTGAAACAAACCTTAAAACCTAATCCAAAACAAACAAACAATTGAAGAATAAAATTGAAAAAAAAAAAACAAAATACTATTGAAATAGATAGTGTTTTGTGAGGTGAAGCACGAAAAAAGCACCATATTTTTTAGTGCTTTGTTAATATTCATGAGAACTAATGAAAATGAAAAAAACTACAATTCGAGTATCAGAATTTTAATTTTTATTGTGGTTAAGTGCTTAATATTTTATTATTTATAAAGTTAAAAGAGCTTAGTGTTTCACTGTGCATTTTGCACAGTAAATTACCGATTTGCACTGACTATTTAAGTCTTATAGCAATCATTCAAGGGTAATTTAGTATTTTACACGGGACTCACTAGTATTTACAAGAATGAACAAGGTTAAATAGTCTTTATGAATTTTTATTGCACAATTAATTATTTTATTACCCTTGATAACAACAAAAAATTAAACTTTGGTCAAGGGGCTTTCTAGTCTGTAACTTAATTTTATATCAGTTAAATTACATCGTTGCCCTTAGAATTTAAAAAGCTTTGTCTTTAATTTAGGCATTCTTTTATCTTTTGCATTTGGTTATTTGGTAGCTATTGAGTACTATTAGGGGCATCTGGGTAATTTCATATATAACCAAAAACATATTGGAAGTGCATGAACAATGTTTGCCAGGTTTTGATAGTTCATGCGATGTTGTTCTGTAGCCAAAACCTTGCTTTAAAAGCGGTCGTCGAAGCGACTCATATGTCTTAATTGTTACTGATTGCGCATGTGGCTTTTTGTTTTTTCTTTTTCTTTTTCTTTTTCTCCCTCTCCTACTCAATTTTCTTTTTTCCTTAAAATAATTAAATCAGCCCATGAGGTTTGTTGTCCTTATATTTCATCCTTATTATCTTTTTATTTAAAATAATTTATGAAATTAAGGATTTTTTTAATTTCATCCCCAATAGATTTTCTCATTTGTCAGATTTGGTTCTCATTCTTTTATCAGATTTGGTTCTCCTTTTTTTATTACCTTTTGTTTTATTTTAGATGATTTTTCAAATTGTTTTTTATAAATATTTTGTCTTTTATCATTCTTGAGTTTTTTTTCCTATCAATTCTAATTCTTTTTTTTTATTGCTATTGTTTTACCTTGCAAGATGGTTTTTTTTAGATGGTTTTTTTAAATGGTTTTTTTATTATTATTATTATTATTCCATCCTGTAACATTTAATTGGTCGGGTGTTTAGCTTCTTAGTTGAGTTAGAGTCTAGAAATGAACGAGTTGCGGGTTTAAGAGATTAATTTTAATTTACAAAGTTGACACAAGCTTCCTCGTTTTTTTCTTTCTGTTTTTAAGCCTTTTTTTCATCTTCTAGTATTTTGTTATTTTTTATTCATTTTCTATGGGATTTTTTAGCATTTCTAAATATAAGACAAGTTGCCTCGGTTTTTAAATTTAGCCTTTTAAAATATTTTTGTTTTTAAATTAAATTAAATTAATTGATCTCATCCTCCAACATTTAATTCTTCAATTGTTGAGCTTCTAGGTTGAATCCGGGTTGAGAATTTAACAGATTACATGTTTGAGAGTATAACTCAGGTTTACAAGGTTTACTCAAGCTTGTTTGATTTGTTTTTTTGCTCTTTGCTTTGCGATCTCATCCTTCAACATTCTTTTTATTTATTTTCTATGAGATTTATCTTTCTTTTTAAAATAACAAGGGTTGTTTCAAGTTTTTTTTTCAATATTTGTTAAATTTAGAATTTTTAAATTGAATTTTTTTAATTAAATTAAATTTATTGATTTCATCCCCCGACATTTAATTTGACAGGTGTTGAGCTTTTTAGTTTAGCCCAAGTCAATAATTTAACATATTTTAAGTTTAAAAGAATAACTTAGGTTTACAAGTTTCACCCAAACCTGCTTAGTTTTTTTTTTTTTTAGGTTTTTTTTGTTCCATCCACCAACATTTTTTTATTTGCTTTATTTGGGATTTTCATATTGTTTTGAAAGTAACAAGGGTTAACTCAGATTTTTATTTTATTTTTTTACCTTTATTGAATCTAGCTTTTTAAAAAAGTATTTTATTTTTAAATTAAATTAATTACATGGGAATAAGCATTAGATGCTTGATTTATGTTGTTTTTTTGGCTTTTTAGGTTATTATTTTGACAACAAGAGCGACCTCTTTCGGTTGCTAAATTCTTAGATTTTCATATTCAAACATTGACATCACATGAATATGTTTTAAAAATTGCTAAAAAAAATTATTCTAACTCACATTATAACACTGGCTATTTATCTATTTTTATATATTTTGAGTATCTAGTCTTTGATTTTAATTGATTTTAAAATGTTGACGTAGTTTGGATCAATTAACATGTAACAATATGTAACTAATACATGGTAAAAAGTGTGTACCATGCATAATTATTAAAAAATAAAGTAGGTTCTGGAAATTAGAAAAAAAAATAGTAAGAAAAATAAAAAAAAATAAAGTAATGAAAAATAAAAGATTAGAAATGGAAACTTCATTTTCATTTTTTTATTTTTTTACAGTTTTTCCTTTTCCTTTTTAATTTCTTACACCTGTTTTCTTTTATATATTTTTTATAATTTCTTCTATCAATAAATATGAGCGAGATCTCTTTTTTTATCACATGCTAGTTGATCATGACCATGTCAACATTTTTAAAGCTCAAGAGACGAAGGGAACTTAAATATAAAAAAGAAAAAACCAAATATTGGGTATTCAATTAGATAGAATAAATGGTTGAGTATTCAAATAAAATAAAAATCAAAGGTTGGGCGCTTAAATTATGGTTTTTTCTAACAAAAATATAAAATTGTTAAAAAAAATTAAAGAACAAGTAAGAACATGCATATTCAAAATAAAACTTAAATAAAAAATTCATACATTTTCTTATATATATTTTTCAATCCTTAGAATACAAGACAAGTAGTCTATTTATAGAAAAATAAATGAGAATATTAAAGGATACTAGAAAATCCAAGTGTTATGGAAAACCAAAAGACTAAACTCACGAGTCATGAAGTTTAAAATATTCTAATAGGCATCCAATATATATAATTATAGATTTTATAACACTTTCCCTTAAATAACTATTTACTAAAAATATGAATAACTATTTACTAAAAATATGCCTCATTAAAACCTTGCAAAGAAAAACCTAACAGGAAAAAACCTAAGCGAAAGAAAAAATGTATAATAGTTTTATGTGATTTTTGAATACTTCAAAATTTAATAAAAAGTTTAATAGAGATACTTTAAAATCTATATTTGAATGTTTTAATATTCATAAAAATATCAAATTGCCTCATTAAAACTTTACAAAGTAAAATCCAATAAGAAAAACATAAGAGAAGGAAAAAGAGTACAATTTGCATTAACTTCACTACAAAAATACATATCTTATGATAAATCTTTAAGATGCATATTACAATATTATGGACAAGCTTCTTGAAAGTTGAGGCTGGTAAAGACTTTGTAAATAAGTTTTTTAAATTATCATATGACCTGATTTGTTTGGTATCAGTTTTTCCTTTTTGTTGAAGCCCGTGAGTATAAAAGAACTCTGGTGAGATATGTTTTGTATTGTCTCCTTTAATGTAGTCTCCTTTAAGTTGAGTGATGGAGGCAACATTATCTTCAAACAATATTGTGGAGTCATCTTCAATGGTTGACAATCCATAATTTTCTTTTATGTGTTGGATAATTGACCTTAGCCATATACAGTCTCAATTGCTTCATAGAATGAAATAATTTCTGAATAATTTGATAAAGTAGCCATTAATGTTTGTTTGACAGATCTTTAGGAAATTAAAGTACTTCAATAGGTAAATAGATAATTTGTTTGTGATCTTTCTTTGTAGGGATCAGAGAGATAACTTGCATCTACATATTTAATCAATTATGAATTTGATTCACTATAAAATAACCTCGTTTTAGTTGTTCCATGAAGATAACAAAGTATATATTTGACCTCATTCCAATG
Source organism: Populus tomentosa (assembly GCA_018804465.1). Lineage (NCBI taxonomy): Eukaryota > Viridiplantae > Streptophyta > Magnoliopsida > Malpighiales > Salicaceae > Populus > Populus tomentosa. The sequence goes on from CM031969.1 coordinate 30,184,007, forward strand.
TTTTTTTTTTATGGGAGTGGAATTATATCTTGCCAATAAATTGATTGCAAACGCTATATCTAGTCTTGTACAATTTGCAAAATACATGAGTGCTTCAATAGTATTGAGATATGGTATTTTTGGACCAAGAATTTCTTCATCCTCTTTTAACGGTAAAAAAAGGTCTTTCTTCGCATCAAGTGATCAAACAATCATAGGTGTATTCAAAGGATTAGTATTGTCCATGTAAAAGTGCTTCATAACCTTTTTTGTATACGTCAATTGATGGACAAATATTCTATTTGAAAGATGTTTAATTTGTAAACCAAGATAAAATTTGCCTTTCTGAGATCTTTCATCTTAAATTTATCTTTCAAATAGGTTGCAGTTTTTATAAGCTATTCAGGAGTACTAACAAGATTTAAATTATCAACATATACTATAATAATAACAAATCCAAATGTGGTTTTCTTAATAAAAATGCATGGGAAAATCTTGTTATTTTCAAACCATTTTTCTATGAAGTATTCATTAAGAAGATTATACCACATTTGACTAGATTGCTTTAATCCATATAAAGATTTTTATAGTTTAATAGAATAAACACTTCTAGGTTTATCTTAAAAGGCTTCAAGTATTTTGAATCCTTCAGGGATTTTTATATGGACATATGTATCTAATAATCCATATAGATATGTTGTAACTACATTTATTAACCACATATCTAGAGTTTTCGAGACTACTAAACCAATCAATAATCTAAAAGTGATTGCATCCATGACTGGAGAATAAGTTTCATCATAACTAATACCAAGTCTTTGTGAGAAACCTTGTGCAATAAGTCGCGCCTTGTATCGAACAATTTCATTGTTCTCATTTTATTTTTTAACGAAAGCCCACTTATATCCAATGGGTATAACACCTTTAGGTTTATGAACTACAGGTCCAGATATTTAACATTTTGCAAGTGAGTTTAACTCTTATTAGATTGCTTCTTTTCATTTTGGTCAATCATTTATATATCGACATTCTTCAATAGTTTATGGTTTAATTTCATCATCATTTCTAGTGATGCCAAAAGTAACCTTAAATGTAAGTATGTAATTTATGAAAATTTTAATTGGATCCAAAATCTCTCTTGTGTGAACATGGTTTATGGAGATCTCATTTTTTTTAGGTACCTTTATCTCTTTAAGAGATGCCTTTTCAAGAGGATCAATATTAAGAGATGATTTTAACATAATATTTATCGTTTGTTTTATGAATGAGAAATCTCCAGAAGTACTGTCATCTATTTGTTGTAATTTTTGTTTTCTAGGATTTTTGCTTTTAGCACCAACAAGTCTTTCATACTTCAGGCTTGGTATAAATTCATTTGTTACTATGTTGCTTTTTTTTTCTTTGGGGATTTCAATTCCAGACGGTGTATTTGCAACTAGAATATTGGATTGAACTATCTTTTTATTGTTGGTGAAAACATCCGGTAATTGATTTACAATATTTTATAAATAAATTATCTTTTGAACTTCAAGGAATGCATATATCACTTTTATAGATTTGATTATTTGATTTTACAACATTATTAGAATAATAAATTAAAAATCCACTTATTTTACAGGAGTAATTGATTCAATTAAGGATAAACAATTATTATATTATACAAGGACAAACTAAGGATATTTTTTTCCTTCAAATTTTATACATTTTTCATTGAGTCATAGCCTAAGCTATCAAAACGAAGGCCACCACACAGGATGTAATGCTTCTCCTAATTGAATGGCTGGATGATGTCCTCACCATGTCGTTGTTGGAGTTGGTGAATGTTAGGAGGCATTGGTGTTGAAAAGTTTTTCCCTGTAGAAAAACTACATGGAAGTTGGTGGATTTGGGGTTGTTGGGGATCCACTGGTCATTTTGATGAAACCAACTCTCCTGATAGCGACAACATATATCCTTTCTCTCCACCTCACCACTAAAAGGTGAGTGAATTATAAAAAATAATCCCTCTAGTTTTAAAAAACAACTTAATTAGTCCTCCTTGTTTCGAAAACTAATTACTTAGTTATCTTGTCTTTTCTTTTTCTTTTCTTTTTTATGCAGGAAAAAATATTGTGAAGATATTGATGAAAAAAGATGAGATTTCTTTTACGATGTGTTTAGGAGTGCGATCGAACAATGCTTTTGGAAAATTTTGAATTTTTTTGTTTTAACTTAACTTTTTTTTCTAGTATTTTTTGAATCGTTTTAATGCGCTGATATCAAAAATAAAAATTTTTAAAAATTATTTTAATATTTTTTCGAGTAAAAAAACACATTAAAATATAACTTCTATCACACTCTGAAACATATTATTAGAATACAATAATATTAATTAAGCATACTTAATATTGTTAAGGGACCAAATAATTAGTTTTGAAACAAGGACTGGTTAATTTGTTTTTTAAGACTAAAAAAACTGGTTTATAATTTACTATAAGATGTTGGTAGCTTTTTTGTAAAAGAGTATGGTAACAGTTGTTTTTTAAATTATTTTTTACTCAGAAATACATCAAAATAATATTTATTTTTATTTTAAAAAAATTATTTTTGATATCACCACATCAAAACAATCTAAAAACATAAAAAAATAATTTTAAACATAAATTATTTTTCAAATTTTTCCCCACTCCCATTTAAAACACGGTGCCAAATGGTGGCTGAGCCTAGCTGAGAGCGACCAAATTTTAAACACACAAAGATATGTAAAAGTTGACAAATCAACTAAGTCTATAAAGGCGAAACACTAAATTAGTGGGTGTATTTCTTAATTCTCGTACACAAAATAGTGTGCGAATTTGGCACTTTCTCACCAACCGCACCAACCCCCACTTGGGCCTTGTCTTTCATGAATGTCAATTTATCAACACCTTATTAAAAAGATAAAAGAAGTTCTTCTGCTTTGCAAAGGAATCCGTTTCCAAACTCATAAATTTGGCTGCAGCTTTTTTTGACTGTTGTTGATAATTAGAAAACTTTTTTTTATTAGAGTCAATTTATCATAAAATAAAATTTATATTATATTTATGTGTTTGTCTCATTAACTAAATATGTTTATATTTTTTTTATATTTATCTTTTTTATCTTGAAATATTAACCAAATTTGACCACAAATTTATTTATTTTTACTGAAGCGATCAGAAATATGATTGAAGTTGTTTCCATACTTTCATGTCTCTATCTGAGATTGTTCCCCCATATTTTGACACATTTTTTATACCCTTTGCGTTAGGTTGCTAGTTTTTCAAGTATGTTACTCGAATTGATTCTAAAATATAGGATATAATAATATGGATTACAGGTCACTCAAGCTGATGTTTATCATAGAAAATTAACTAGCAAGAAACCCATGTTTAATTACCACCACAAATAACAACATCAATAATTAATTAAATTTAAATCTAAAAGATGTAGCTCAACTACTCAATTTCTAAATTTATTCTTTAAAAATTATTAATTCAAGTCTCACAAACTTCAAAGTTATTGAAAGTTTACATGATTGTTAATTTCAAGATCCATGAAATTGATTAAGTTACGCGCAAACTGGCTCGAACACTCATATTAATAATATATATATATATATATAATAATTAATTAAATTCCTGAATTCTTTTTTCTACTATCTCAACCGGAAGTTTTGAATAAACTAGTAATTTAATAATATTGCAATTGCCATGGAAGAGAGCTACTCTTCATTGCGTAATCCAATACTCTTTGGGTTTCTCAATAAATAAATAAAAAAAAAACATTATTATTATTCTCGATTCATCAGACCCTAATTCTTAAAACAAAATAAAATATAGCATCGAATTGTACTAGTGTACAAGCCACACTATGCACACGAAAAATCTAAAAATACAAAGGTTGGTGAGCCCAAATATTCCAAACCCCAAATGGTGGAGGGCTGCCCACGTTTAACAAATTAAAATGAATATAATATCCAAAAGAAAATGGTTCTTTATTCATCAAGTCCCTCACCAACTACGTACCAAATTCCTCTCTTGGTCCATTTATCTTTGATTTTTTGTAAAAAAATAATAATTAATAATAGTGATGATGGAACAGGAAAAATCGATTATTTTGTTGATTAATTAGCACGACCTAATCACTTCACTTTCTTGCCACTCCTCCTCCGTTTTGTGCCCTTTCTTTTGATGGGTACCATGTCTAGTTGTCGACAATAACAATGGTCTTACCATTTTTTGTTCTTTGTTGGCTCTCTAAGGCAAGAGACTGCTGTTCCCTTCGAGTTAGAGACTCATTGCATTGACCTACTGAGCCAAGATCACGTCTTATTTTCTTAAAAAAAAAAGAGAAAACAGGATCTAGATCTGAAACCAGCTTTCTTTTTTTATTATTATCGTGTTTTTCGGGTCATGTCGCTGCTTGCTACCCACAGGGTTAATTCTTGGACCACCTTTATAAACAAACAAGGGGTAAAATATAAATTTACTGGTCCAGTTTGTAAGTCCAAATAAATCTGGCATTAGACTTGTCAGGTTTTTTTTGCGGCAGTGCAGATGACTGCCACCCACTTGCAGCAAGATGTTGACATAAATGGAATACTTCGTTGTGTTTGTTAAAAAAACTTCATTAACAACTAAAATATTATTCGTCATCTTACAAATCATATGAATTAGAATAGTTAAATTTTATAAATAAATCTAAATTTCATTGAAAAACTTTTTTTCACAATTGAGCCATTGTTGGCCTAAATTTGCACTCAATCACATTTTTTTTTTTGAAGGAAAGCATGATTCAAAAGTTAGAGGAACAAAGTAAAAATAACAAGTAATATAGACAGTAACTTTGAATTTCATACAAAAAAATTATTTTAGTTCTTAATTTTTTTTTGGTTTATAAGTGGCATATCCCTTTAGTTTTCAAAATTTTAATTTTGATACCAAATTTTTTTTCTTTATTTTTCTGTTATTTTCTACGAGAGATACAAGAAAAGATTGTTAGATCCTGGTTTAAAAAGAAAAGGTTATTATTTACACCTATTTATACCATCAAAATGGTTTAAATTTGTATCAATAAATTCCATTCAATTAGTAGAGTTTTATGGTAGTTATTTTAATACCTCATAAAATAGATCTAGATCGAGAATGAGAAATTTTATTTGATTTGATTTTGTGATTTGAGCTTCTCTTTTTTTTTGGGATTGCTAAGTTGGTTTCTACATGTGATAGGACCGATTTTTATATGTTTTGGCTTTAAATAAGTTGAAAAATAGATTTGTTAGGTTAAAAACTTATAGTTTTTATTTTTCAACCACCATAATAATAATCAGAATTTGGGCTAGAAGATGAGGCGTCATCTCCATATTTTTTAAAAACATGAAAGGAAGACATAAAGTCCATCTTTTTAAATGAGGAAAAAAGGATCTAGGTTGATCTAATTTATTTTCTTTTCAATGTTAATTAAAAATATAATTTAATATACAACTAATTTTAAATTTATAAATAAAATATATTTTTTTAAGATAAGTTAACAATACTTAAATATTTTTTTGTATGAAAGAAAGATTTATTCTGTCTCATAGTGTAATGCAGACCAATGGATAAAATTTAGCAAGTAACCATGTCAACAAAAACAGATATGGAAAAAAAAAATAACAATAAACTAAAGGTGGAGTGTGTTTTACTATATGCCCCTCCTACGTATAATACTATTATTTAAAACTTTCTTTAGTGTTTTTTCCTAATTTATATATGTATTTTTTTAATTTAAATTTTATTATTTAACATTAGGTTTATTAGGGATTAGACTGCATAATGTTTTTAATTTATTTTTTGTGATATCATCCTAAATTCATGATCTAGATCACGAGTTTAACAAATTAACTCAGTTAACTAGAGTTTTTCCCCTCCTTTTTTAATTGATTTTTTTTCTTAATTTCATTATTCATCATTAGGTTAATAGGAAATTATAATTTATAATTTATTCCAGTTTTCTTTCTATGAAATTATTCTCATCTCATGACTTGAGTTACGAATTTGGTGGGTTAACCTTGATTGCCTCGAGTTTTTTTTCTTTGAATTTCATATTTGAACACTAATTTGATTGAGAATTGAGCTTCATAATTTTTTTCGATTTGTTTTATAATAGGTTATCCCGATTTCATGGTTTCGGTTGCAGGTTTAATAAGTTGACCCGTGTTATTTTTTTGGTCATTTTTAATTAATTTTTTAAAGTTCCATCTTTCAAAATTGAATTTAATGGAAATTAAGTTTGTAATTTATTTATAGGATTATCATGATTTTATGACTTGATATGCAGAATGACTGGTTGACTTAAGTTGACCAAAGTTAATTCAATATGTTATCATTTTAATGTTTGATTTAAAATAAATATTTAAGATAAGGTTTTTTTTTTAATAAACCTACTAATTATACATGTAGAAAAAATTAATTCTAACATTTATTTTTTTCTATTAAAAAAAATATTAATTATTTATTACGATGCTAAATGTCCATGTAGACATGGGGTAAAAATAGATACAACGACAATCAACTCGTGTATGCATAAATTGTATTTTTTTTTAAAAAAATGACACTTTCGAAAAAAATGGAAATTATCACATAGGATTTATTTTTTTATTTTGGAAATACCGTCTGCCTGGATTGCGTTGTTAAAAACAACAAAATTCAAAAAGGAAAAAAGTATTTGTCTTAATTTTTATTTAAAAAAATCATTTTAAATATTTATTTTAAATTATATTATAAATTTTAAGGTTATTAACATTGTATTTATATTTGATTGAATTACATCAAATTAAGTTTTATATAATTAATTTTTTTCCTATTAAAATAAATATCAACAATACCAAAAAAAAAATTATATTAAAAAAATAACCCAACCAGCAACATAACTTAAATTCGATTCTAAATATCCAAGCAGAGACGGAGGTAAAAACAGATAACACAACTGTCAACTCAACACCTATCAGCTCGTAAATGCATAAATTGGAATCTTTTTGAAAAATGACACTTTCTCCAAAAAAAAAAAAATTGGAAATCACCACAAGGAAATTTTTGCGTGGAAATAGCATCTTCACGGGTTGAGTTGTTCAAAACAACGAAATTCAAAAAAAAAAAAAAAAAGAGGTTGAAAATTGACTCAATGACTGAAAACCCGATCTATATCATATTTTAAACAGTGACACTCGATAATTACGGTTTAAGGGAGCATTTAGAAATATTGATCAACCTGTATTTTTTAAAAAAATATTTTTTTATGAAAATTTAATATTTTTTTATGTTTTTAATTGTTTTACTATACTAATCTTAAAAAAATATATATATACATTTTAAAATAAAAAATATTTTTAAAGCAAACATGCAGTAAATCCCTCCTTCTCTCTCACACTCCTGCTTGCATGCTAAATTAGAATTCTCTAATTATTGGGTATTGACATCTGACCTTTTCCCCCGCTCCTATATATTTCAACTATGAAATATTATCAAACAAAGCCTTGAATTTAAGTTCCTAATTACTGGTTACTGACACCTGACTTTATAATAATCAATATAACAAAAACAAATTAAAATAACAAAAACAACATATTTTAGATCTGTTTTAAATTTTTTTTAATATCAGCTGACTATAACAAGTTAAATTATTTGATAAAATTTGTGTTCAATCTAACAATTAAATATAAAATTACAATTATTTTTTTCATATTATATTTTTAACATATTATGCAAAATTAGATTGCCATGCCCGAAAGGTGTCTAGAAAATATTAACATTGAAATGTGAATAGTTTCAAAAAAAAAAAAATTAAGTTCCGTCGGTAATAACAATTCAACCCGATATAAATTGCGTTGCTGTTTTTACAAATCTGTTTAAAAATATAATTATAATTATTTTTTATTTAAAAAAATATTAAAAAAATATTTTTTTATTTTTAAAAAATTGTTTTTGATATCAATACATCAAAATAATTTAAAAATACTAAAAAAATATTAATTCAAAGCAAAAAAAAAAAAAAATTTAAATTTTTTCAAAAACGCTTTTAAAATATATAAAAAAAAGGACTCAAGAATTTTATTTTTCAAGTTTTTTTTTTCAGCCTATGCTACTTTCCCTAAAATGACCTATAAATTATAATATATAAAAAAAAGTTATTTTGAGAAAACAACCTATAAATTGTAATATTTATGTTTTTTTTATCATTTTTATACTAGAATAGTAGAATGTATATTTATTTTAATCAGCATTATTTTTTATACCAATTATAATCAATTTTGCACACATTTTCTTTGTCATATTTGATTTAAAATATAAAGCTGGTTTTCTTTATCCAAAAAAATCATAATAAAATTTAATGAATAAAGAAATACTGTGAACCTCCATTTCAACAGAGTCCGTCTCCAAATAAAGGCAGACACAAAAAATTAAAAATTATCTTTTACACATACAGAGTCAAGATATATAAATTGGGAGTTCACAAAAGTAAAAGCAAATCACGTGTCACCCAACTAAGAGGATGTTTGGGAGTGTGGTAGTGATTACTTTTCAAATAGCTTTTCATGCCGAAAAGCATGTCAATAATGTTTTTTTATTTTTTAAAAATCATTTTTGATATCAACACATCAAAACGATCCAGAAAATACAAACCATATTTTATTTTAACAAAAAATAAATTAAAATTTTATAAAAAACTGTTTGGACCGCAGTACCAAATAGCCTCTAAACATATATCCATAGAGAGAGCTCTCATAAACTTCATCTCCATTACCAATAAAATAAATGTGTTTTTTTATTTTTTAAAAAATATTTTTTAATAAAAAATATATATTTTTTTATAATATTGATACATTAAAGTCATTCAAAAATAACTAAAAACATTAATTTAATGCTTTTTAGATGAAAATTAATTTAAAAAACATTTTGATTACAGTGACAAATGGACAATAAAAAATAAAATTAATATTAAAAATATTTTAAAAAACTTGTAATTTATCAAGTAATTTATGACTCTCGAAGAATAACTAGTATATTATATTAATTACTTTCAATAGCATACTTTAAAGAAATAAAAATATACAAGGAGATGAGATATTTTTATTATTTTTAATGAGTCATAAATTTTATATTTTATTTTATTTTTATATATGTTTTTTTTTTAAATATATATTTCAAAAGGTAATTATTATGATACCAGTTTTATACTCTCTTAATCCCATAAGATTTTTCTAACACTATTAATTTCAAAATAAACTACTACTGTTTTTTTTAAAGTGTCGGCGTGGTAATGGCGGTGCCACCCACAACCCCACCATCACATGGTGATAATCCGCTGCCCACTGGCAGTGGTAGGAGGGGGCCCTTTCCTCTTCTCATGTAATCAGACACCGTCACGTTTTAGCACTTTCCATCTATAGAAATATTTCATGACATTAATAAATTTTTTCTTTATTCACTAACTGAATCCACAGATATTTTCAATTTTTTTTTTTTTTTATCGTTTTCTTCAAAGCCAACCGACGGTCCTTGATGATCCTACTTGCCTTCAGAGCTTGTTTTATGCAGTACACCCGTATCTATCTTAGCTTAGCTGTAATCCCATTTTGAACACCAATATCTTAGCTAGGCTGTGATATTAGGGCCCTTCACGGCTGCCCCACAAAATCAAATATGATTGCGTATGCGATTATCAACAAGAGTCGACAATATTATTTTGTTTTTTAATAAACATAAATAATTTTTTCTTTCCAAATAAATTAAATTCATATCAATTAAGAAATAAGTATCAATTTTATCTTAAACCGATACGAGAAAATATCCAAATTGAGAGTTAAGTCATATAAATTCAAGTTAATCTATTTTTTTCTTAAAAAAAATATATCAAAATAAAGTTATTTTAATAAAAAAAATATCAATAAATCTTTAATTGGTTTTATCAAGTTAATCAATTTATTGGTTAACTTGATTTTTTTATTAAATTTACATGGAGTAATTTATTTCTATATTTTTCTTTGACATTAAGAATTTTATATCTCAGATCAACTAAATTTAGATTGACTAGTCATATCAATCTGAGTTTTATAATTATAATTATAATTTTAATTGGTTGATGATAATTAGATAGCAGCATTCTACCTTGCTATCAAAAATTTAAAAAAAAAAAACCTATCATGGATTATATAAATATAAATTTATAAATTTATCTCAAATTAATTTAAAAGATAAATTTAGTTACGACACGTAAGAATATATAAAGAATATTAATCAATCATGAAAAATGACGGCAATATGTTAAAAGTGGACATTAATGTTGATTTAGTATGATAAAATCAATGTTTTTCTCAATAAATTATAATATTTAATCATGCAGTAAACTCTTACTAAGATAAATATCAACATAAAATTATATGGAAAAGTACTATAGCAATGAAAAGTATTTTTCCCATTTGAACCTTTAAAAAACATACATTAACCTATCAAATGAGGGGTAATTTAGTTTTTTTTATTAGGACATATTAGTCATTGATAAATAATCAGAGACAAACATAATTTTTAACTTCTATTTATTATAAATAGTTAAATGATTTAATTATCTTAATAAGAAAAAGAAAAAAAAACTTGCCTCCAAAAGCATTTTAGATATTTTAATTTTCTAAACACATTAAAATTACCCATCTAGTCTTGATCTAGTCTTGAAAGAGATAAAAACAAATCTTCATTCCGAGAAGTTTTTTTCTTGCTCTTTTATTTTGTCATAATCAAGTTTCATGTGAACAATTTGATCTTTCACATTTATATAATATTAATAAAAAGGGATTATTTTTTTTTTATATCTCATATCCAACTTAGTTCTTATTATTGCTATTTTTTTTTTGTTTTTTTATTGATTTTTTTCTTCAATTTCATCCCAAATTATTAGGTCTTATTTTATTTTTATATTAAATTTAGTTCTTATTCTTTTGATATTTTTAAATCTTCTCACTAATTAATTTTTTTTTTCATTTTCATCCTTCATCATTTTTTTTTTCATGTTGGATTTGGCCTTCTTTTATTTTTAATGATGTTTATTTTATTTTGGATCTTTTTTATTGTATTTTGTTTTATATATTTCATCCATCAATATGTTCTTTTACTAAGCCACAAGTTTCAAATGTTATTACGGGTTGACTTTGGTTCTTTTGTAAGTCCTTTTATGAAAAAAAATAATTTCAATTCCATTCTTTAATATTTTATTTTCATGGAATTGATTTTCATGATTTTTTTTCTTCACTTTTCTTTCTATAAGATTATCCATGTCCTATGCTTATAGTCATGGGGTTCACAAGTTGGTGTTGACTCAGATTTGTTTTGTTGTTTTTTTAATATTTTTTCAATTTCATGTTTAGGATTTTTTTAAGTTTGCCTTTATTGTTGTTAGGCTCGATCTCATGACCATGATCATGAGTTTTGAAGGTTAAAATTGGTTAACATTACTCTTTTATTATTTTTATTTTTCAATTTTATCCTATAATGTTTTTGTATAGTTGGTCTTTGTGTTTTTTTTTCCTCACTTTTTTATTTATGGAGTTATCTCAATCTTATTTTTATGGTCACGAGGCTAGCAAGTTAACCCTGGTTGACTCATATATATATATATATATATATATATATATATATATATATATATTAAGAATAATGTTTTTCAAAGTTTCATGCCTTGATATTTTGTTTTTGTTAAGAATTTTTATTTATTTTTTTTAGTTTACCCTCTACGTGTTAAGCCTTGGTCTTGTAATTACGATCACGAGTTTATAAGATTAATACAAGTTGACTTCAGTACTTTTTGGATCCCTTTTAATTATTTTTTTCAATTTCATCATTTAACATTTATTTTTTTAGAAATTGGTATTCGTGTTTTTTTATTCACTTTTCTTTCTACGAAGTTATCTCAATCATGTGTCAATAGTCACAATGTTAACATGTTAATGCAAGTTGACCCAAGTCTTTTCTTATTTTTTTTAATTATTATATTTTTAGTTTTATCATTTAATATTGGGTTGTTTTATGGTTAAGGTTGAGGGTTTGATTCAATTCACTTTCATTTTATAATTTTTTGTACCTTTTGTTTGCATAGAAAAATATATGATTATATAAAAAAAATATTTTAAGAAACATAATTATTAAACACAACTTAGTATATGACACGTGTTGTGAAATGAAATACCATAATATTTTTTTTTTAATTTTATCCTTCAATATTTAATTTTTTTAATAATTGGTCTTTGTTTTTTTCCCCTCACTTTCCTGGCTATAGGGTTGTTACAATCACATGTCCATGGTTGCGGGGTTAGCGCTTCTACACAAGTTGACTCAAGCCTTTTATGTTATTTTTTTAATTAATTATTTTTTTAATTTTATTATTTAATATTGAATTTTGACTTTTTTTTATATATTTTATTGGTACATATGGTTGTTTCACTAAATGAAAATAATACTCTAAGAAATATAGTTATTAAACACAATTGAGTATATGGTCATGTTGCGAGATCAAATATCTTAATTTTAATTATCTTTTGACAAAATAACAATTTAATTAAATAGATACATGCATAAATATTTTGATTTGTGATTGAGAATTTTTCTATATTTAAGAATAAATAAATAAAACCTGTATATTCATTTTTCTTATCGAAAAAAATAACCGCCCCTCGACGGGGCACAGGTACAAAACTAGTTACTACATGATTTAAAAGAAAAGAGCATCGTGTACGTGCCAATCCTTAATTACAATTTTTAAAATATTTAAAAGTTCTAAACTTTTTTTAAGATTTTTTTAAAAGCTACCCAATTAAAATTCTCGGACATGCTTAAGAGATGAGGCAATAATTTTTTTGAAAAATTACTGAAAAAGATAAAAAAAAATATTCTTATCCATTGAAGTTTTTTAAATTCTTAGAAGTAAAAACAATATTAAAAAAAAATCAAGAAATAGAAATGTTCAAAATCGCTATGCCATTAAAATTTTCTAAGAAAAAAAAAACTGTTTTTAAGAATTAAAATTTTTGAAAATGTTTTAAGAAACAATACAATTTTAGAAATACTGAGAAAAAAAATATTATGTGAGGGTTGAACACAAGGCGATGTTATTTCCACCGAGTATAGATGCTAAACTAGTGGCTCGTGCTGCGCAATGAGTCTAATTAAATATTTTCCAACCTGAAATAATATATTCAGTTGATGATAATCTAAATCAATTTGAGATAATTTAATTCACATATGATTTAGGTATAAAATTAAAATAACCCAGTAAAAAAAATCATAAAGTTCAATATCTAATAATCTAATGTCAAAGGATAAAATTAAAAAAAAAAAAAAAATTTCAAAAAATAAATGTTAAAAAGAAAAACCCAAGTCAATTTAAGTTAATTTAACTAAACAAATGCTAAACTAAAAACCCGAGTCAACCCGAGTTAATTTGACAAAACAAATGTTGAACTAAAAACCCAAGTCTATCGTGGTTAACATAACCTGAACTCATGATAACCCCACTAAAAGGAAAGAGTAAAAATTACAAAGCTTAAGAGCCAATAATTTACAGTCAAATGATGAAAGTGAAAAAACAAATTTTAAAAAACATGTCGAGAAAAAAAAAAAAACTCGAGTCAATATGAGTTAACACAACTCACCTGCTATCAAGAATATGAGATTGGACAAACCCCATATATATATATATATATATATATGGGGTTTGTCAAAACAAATCACAAAACTCAAGGCTCAATAACTTAATGCCGAATGATAAAATTGAAAAAAAATCAATTTGTAAAAAAAGACCGAAAAATACCAAACTTAAACTAGAATAATAATAAAAAATATTGACTCAAATCATGAGAACACGATTAACCTGTAAAAGATAAACATGAAAAAATCATGAAGCAAAATTCTCAATTATAAAAAATTAAAAAACTAAATCAATAGCAATCAAACACAATGAGAACTTAATAGAGTACAAACACTAAATCTAAAAAATAATGATTATGAATTAACTTGAAAAAAAATAAATTAAGAAAGCAATAAACAAAACTGATTAAAAGAATGAGAATCAAAATTGAATATAAAAACTAAATGAAATAAATATTGAGGGATAATATTGGAAAAAAATCAAGATAATAATAATAAAATCAATCACAAGAATGAAGATCAAATTAAATTAAAATAATTTAATGAAATAAAATATCGAGGAATGAAATTTTTTAAAAAATCATCAAAAAGCTAAAAAAATCAACACAAATAACAATCAAAACAATAAAAACTAAAATTAAAATAAATACAAACTTATTGAATTTTGGAAGGTTAGGCGTTAATCTCCATGAGAGAGAAAAGAAGGGGGAGGAGAAAAAACCTTGTTGCCATTACACCATCGCGAACTGAATTGCATGCTCTACCCTGCTGTTTAAGCCACCATATGATGTTTCAGGAGACATGATAGTTTGATCATCTGGCACATGTGTAGCATGAGTCAATAATTTTTTTTATAATATTTATTATATTTTAAAAGATTGATTTACCTCCAGGAGTAAATTTAGAATAACAAAAATTCATGAGAAAAAAAATTTAAAAAAACCTATAAAATATGTTTTTTGTTTTTTATCTTTCCACGGTAAGTCTTTTAACTATTTTAAGAAAAGTAAAAAGACAATGAAACCTTTGTTCTTTTTGAGAAAAACAATCGAACCCTTTGAGAAGATCATTGTGCCTTTAAGTTTTCTCTTCCTTGGCTGTCACTGTGGAGTGTAAAAATATTATTATATTATAGCAATTTATATTATATATTATAATGTGTTTACCTCTATAATGATCATCCTGATATTCTTTATTCTTTATCAATGCCAATCAAATTTCATTGTTATTTCATACACATTTAGAGGGTTGTAATTTGATATTTGCAAGATTCAACTTTATATCACACTACGAAAAGTAAAATCCTCATGTTTTTTTTATTCAATTCAATGAAACTAAGTTCATTTACATAGCTTAGTTAAAAATACAAATATTATACGAACGGGAATAAAAGGATTTTTTTTATCTCATTAAAATTTTAACAAGCTAAAGTATGTTTGTTAATGCTATGACACGTATGAACAATAATAATAACTCTTAAGGGTATAATTTAATTAGTTAAATGTTAAGTTTATTTTCTAAAAATTACTAATTCAAGTGTTATAAATTTTAAAGCTACTGGAAACTTAGCTGATTATTAATTTCAAGGTCTTGAGAGATTAGTCAAGAAACGCGTAAACTGATCTAAATATCCATATTTTTTTTAAATAAAAAAAATACCTTTAAAATCATCATTCAACCTTTTTTATATATTTTTTTTATAAATTCTTTAATCCAAGTGTATATATTCTATTTTTCCACATATTATAAACTAAAATTCTTTTTATATCAAAAGTTATATAGTTAAAATTCAACTGAATGTTCCGAAACTGTGACAATCTAGAATTCATGAAAAATATTGACTAACAACTGAGTATGTTTGTTTCTAAGGTAGCTTTTGTAGTTATGATTTTTTAAAAAATAAGTTGTAAAAAAATATGGTTAGGTATAGTTAATTGTATTTAAATACATATTTGATAAAAATTATAATTGAGTTTTACATGTAGCAAAAAACATATATAAAATATTTGGTTGTGGTTGCTTTTCAAAACTGTTTTTTACTTGAAAATATATCAAAATAATTTTTTTTTAAAAAAATTATTTTTGATATCAGTGAATTAAAATGATCTGAAAATATATAAAAAAATTAATTTGAAGTAAAGAAAAAAATAAAAAAATTTAAATATTTTAAAAAAAACCTTTGAAACACAAAAACAAATAAAATTTTACACATCTTAATTAAAAAAAATATAAAAATTACATTTCAAATTTAATTTTTTAACAAGCCTCATAATATAAAATATAATTCAATAAATTATCAAATACCTAACTATATTTTTTACACCACAAACACAAAAACTATATCTAAACAATAGGAGCCAAGATCAGACCAAACTGTAACTGTAACTAGGAACTGGTCTTTAGCAGTTCCCTAAACAAACTGTAGTTCTGCTTTACCACATCCACCAAACTCCCTATTTTTGCTCATCTTTCTCCAACTTTCAATCTCCGCCGTCCATTCCTCCTATTTATCCCCCACTCTTCCTCTTCTCTACACTCGTTCTTCCCTGCCCTCTCTTCTCAGCCGCATCTTTTTTCCTTTTCTAAGAGAGTGAAAGCAAGAAATTTCTTCTTCTCTTTCTCTTACAATGGCTTTGCTTGTAGAGAAAACAACAAGCGGTCGTGAGTACAAGGTCAAGGACATGTCCCAGGCCGACTTCGGCCGCCTCGAGATCGAGCTCGCCGAGGTCGAAATGCCCGGCCTCATCTCCTGCCGCACCGAATTCGGACCCTCCCAACCCTTCAAGGGGGCCCGCATCACCGGTTCCCTCCACATGACCATCCAAACTGCCGTCCTCATTGAAACCCTCACCGCCCTCGGCGCCGAGGTCCGCTGGTGCTCCTGCAACATTTTCTCCACCCAGGACCACGCAGCCGCCGCCATCGCCCGTGATAGCGCCGCCGTCTTTGCCTGGAAGGGCGAGACCCTCCAGGAGTACTGGTGGTGCACCGAGCGCGCCCTCGACTGGGGCCCCGGTGGTGGACCCGATCTGATCGTCGACGACGGCGGTGACGCCACCCTCTTGATCCACGAGGGAGTCAAGGCTGAGGAGATTTATGAGAAGACTGGTGCTGTACCAGATCCAGCTTCGACTGATAATGCTGAGTTCCAGATTGTTTTGACAATTATTAGAGATGGATTGAAGACTGATCCTAAGAGGTATCACAAGATGAAGGAAAGATTGGTTGGTGTGTCGGAAGAAACTACAACTGGTGTTAAGAGATTGTATCAAATGCAGATTAATGGGACTTTACTTTTCCCTGCTATTAATGTCAACGACTCTGTCACCAAGAGCAAGGTATTGTTTTTTAAGATCTGGGTTTTTTATGTTTAGATCTGTTATGTGTTTAGTTATTGATTTGTGTTTTAGATCTGATATGAGTAGTGGGTTTTTGTTTTAGATCTGATATTAACTGGATTTGTTTCTAGTTTGATTCAAAGTTGTCCATATTTCCACTTAGTTTCAACATAAATACCGTGAACTTGTTTGATAGATTTGCAATGTTGTGTGGTTATTGAGATGTCTTAGAATCAAAGAGATATTATTGTCAATTATTGTGTGGGTTTTTTGTAAGATATTATTTTTTTGAGGTTTATGATGAAAAGATTCTTTCAAGTTCTAAGCTTTTGATTTGTTTAAGATGCAAAAATGTTTCGACTTTAAGATCAGAATCATGCTAGTTGTTTTAGAATATTCTATGAGACTTTGGAACTTTCGCACGATTCTTATTTTATGAGAACTTGCAAGTTTTTTGTTACTCTATTATCTAATCCAATTGGTGATTACTACTCCACGATTTTTATCAAGGTTCATTGCATGATTCATGTGTCGTGCTAGATGTTTCGAATATGGCTTTCAACTCTCAATCATCAGTTGTTGATTGATGACTTCTGAATTCTTGTATGTGATTCTGCACGATTCTTGTTCTCTGTTGTGGTCTAACAATTGCTCTTAATCTTTGTGTGTACAGTTCGACAACTTGTATGGATGCCGCCACTCTCTCCCTGATGGTTTGATGAGAGCCACTGATGTCATGATTGCCGGCAAGGTTGCTGTTGTCTGTGGTTATGGTGATGTTGGCAAGGGCTGTGCTGCTGCCATGAAGCAAGCTGGAGCTCGTGTGATTGTGACCGAGATTGATCCCATTTGCGCGCTTCAGGCTCTCATGGAGGGTCTACAGGTCCTGACCCTTGAAGATGTTGTCTCCGAGGCTGATATCTTTGTCACCACCACTGGTAACAAGGACATCATCATGGTTGACCACATGAGGAAGATGAAGAACAATGCCATTGTCTGCAACATCGGTCACTTCGATAATGAAATCGACATGCTTGGACTCGAGACCTTCCCTGGCGTGAAGCGCATCACCATCAAGCCCCAAACTGATAGGTGGGTCTTCCCTGACACCAAATCCGGCATCATTGTCCTGGCCGAGGGACGTCTCATGAACCTGGGATGTGCCACCGGTCACCCCAGCTTTGTGATGTCCTGCTCATTCACCAACCAGGTGATTGCCCAGCTTGAGCTGTGGAACGAGAGGAAAACCGGCAAGTACGAGAGGAAGGTCTACGTCTTGCCCAAGCACCTTGATGAGAAGGTAGCTTCCCTTCACCTTGGCAAGCTAGGAGCCAGGCTTACCAAGCTCTCCAAGGACCAGGCTGACTACATCAACGTGCCAGTCGAGGGTCCATACAAGCCTGCTCAGTACAGGTACTGAGAGATGGAACTTGAGGAAAAACGTGATTGGAAACGGCGCTATTGTTTCTTTCGTATTTTCATTATGATTTGTCCTATATTATTAGGCTCCAATTTTTTCCTAGGATTTGTGTTTTGGTGGTGGGGAAGATATGGGGGAGGAAAAGAAACGAAACGGTCTATCTTGAAGACCACATGGGATTATCTAATAAGGTTTTGGATGGGGTTGTGTGGGATAATATTGTAGCTGTTGCCATTTGAGTTTTCTTGCTGCAGCTTTTCTTCTTTTTAATCAAGAAAAATATAAAAAAATAACCTTTTTGTTTCACATGTTGTCTCTTTTTTACGTTGCCCCATCTTTCTTGGCTCGCTGCATTTTCGTTGCTTGCTTTTGTGCTTAGCCGTTTTAAAAAATAGTATAAATTTTCCAACAATGATTTAAAAAAGAATTTTAGAATTATTTTTTATTATTTTTAAATTGTTTTAATGTATTGTTGTGAAAAATAAATTTAAAAAATAAAAAAATATTATTTTGATGTAATTTTGAGTTAAAATTATTTTGAAAAGAATAATATTTTTAAATATTCTGTTTTTAAAAGTTTTTTTTTTCTAAAAACTTTATTGAAATTATTTTTGATATTAATACATTAATATATATATATATATATATATATATTTTGTTTAGATTTATTTTTTAAAGTATTTTTTTCTTGAAAATAATATTAAAATAATTTTAAAAAAAATAATTATTTTTACATTAACATATTAAAGCTATTCAAAAATATAATTTTTTTTTAATTTTAAATAAATTATTTTAAAAACTTTTTAAAAAATGTGATCCAAATACAATTTCAAATATCCTTGAGTAATAACAATATTACCTAGAAAACTAAATAACGTAGGTATTTTATTGTCAATCTACAGGAAAATATATCTAAAATCATATTTATGTGATTTGATGCAAAACAAATTTAAGCCCTTTTATGAGGTATTGATGTTTTATATATATATATATATATATATATATATATATATATATATAGTAAAAATACATTTTTTTTAAACTCTAAAATCAACAAAAAATAAAATTGTTTACTAGAGGTTTTCTTGACTTTACATAAGTTTTTTAGCATTAAAATACGTATTTGCTCTAAAGTAAAAATATTATTATTGTGTTGTTGGATAAGGTATTTTGAATTTTAATACACATTACAATTACATCTTTAACATTAAAAAAATAAAAAAACATAAGCTAAACATTTGAGAGAGTTTTTATACTGATATTTTGTGTAATTGTCGTGGTCGTTATGGGGTTGGGGGTATTTTCACTTTTTTGTCCCAATTTTTTTAATGTTTAAAGTTGTTGAAGAGTACTTGGTAAGTCCCAACAGTGTGTGGTGTTTGTGCCATTCAGCGATGCATGTGACATCACCTAATAGATATAACTAATATTTCATTGCCCTTCTATATGCGCCGTTGTATCCCTTTTCATTTAGAGTGGTGTGTGACAACTGATGGTAGTAAGAGACAAGTAATGTATATCATTGTTCTCTTTACTTTTTATTTTTCAATTTTATTCTTCATTCTATTAATTTTTTTTATTTCATTTCTTTTTCATTTATAGAAGGTTTTAATCTTTTCAATTTATTTATTCAATTACAATTTCTAATATATTTAGTTTTTCATTTCAGTCCTTATTTTTAAAATTTTTTAATTTTGTCAATGACACTTTTATTGAAGGTTTTTTTTTTAATTTCATCTTTTAATAAAAAAATTTGTTGTTTTATTTTTTTTCAGTTTGACCCTTATTCTTTAATATTTTTTTTTCTTTTTATTAAAGTTATTTTTCAATTCAATTAAACTCTCCAATTGAAAATTTTTATCCCTCTAATTAATGTTTTTTCTCACCCTTATTTTTTTGATTTTTTTGTGTAATTAATTTTTTTTCTGGTTTTATCTTTTGATATTTAATTTATTAAGAATTCGGCTTCGTACGATCTTATTATTCCACATTAATTTTTTTTTAAATATTAGTTTTGTAACTATCTTCAAGTTTTTTCTATGGATTTATCTCGATCTCATGACATATATCACGATTTTTACATGTTTTTTTTAAATATAAATCTTTTTTTTAGTTGTTCAGTTTCTATTTTATTTTTCAAGGTATTATTCTAATTCATCTATAATTTTTTTTATACAAATAAAATTTATTTTTTATAAATTTTTTTTTTGTTTTTAAATTATAATGCTGACATGTTCGGCCTTGCATAATATTTTTTATAGCATAAGTTTATTTAGTTAGTTACATTTATATTTATATTTTAAATCATGAGTTTTTTAGGGTATAGATTTATTTTTTATTTATTTAAATAAATAATTTTAATCATGACAATCAGATACATGATCTTGCTTACATATATGTTTTGATTTAAACTTCTTCTTTTTAATCATGAAAAATATAAAAAAATAACCTTTTTGTTTCTCCTGTTGTCTCTTCTCTTGGTTGCCCATGTTTCTTGGCTCACTGCATTTTCGTTGCTTGCTTTTGTGCTTTGCCGTTTTAAAAACTTGAATAAATTTTCCAACAATGATTTAAAAAAGAATTTTAGAATTATTTTTTAGTATTTTTAAATTGTATTAATATATTAATGTTAAAAATAAATTTTAAAAAATAAAAAAATATTATTTTAATGTGTTTTTAAGTGAAAATTACTTTTAAAAAGTATTTTTTTAAAATATTTTGTTTTTTAAAGTATTGTTTTACTAGAAAATTCATTAAAATAATATATATTTTTATTTTTAATTTTTTTATATTAACACCTTTAAGCAATCTAATAATATATATATATATATAAAGGCTCTTATGTGTTTTGTTTAGATTCTAATTTTTAAAGTTTTTTTCTTTTGAAAATAACATAAAAATAATTTTTCTTTTAAAAAATAATTATCTTTACATTAACATATTAAAACTATTTAAAAACACAAAAAATATTTTAATTTAAAATATTTCAATTTTGTTTTTGAAGTGTGGTCCAAATGCAATTTCAAATACCCTTGAACAATAATAATATTACCTAAAAAAACTAAATGACGTAGTATATCTTGAACTATAGTAAAATCATATTTATGTCATTTGATCCAGAAAAAATTAAGCCTTGGATGAGGTGTTATGTTTTTTTTTTTAATCATAATAAAAATTCAATTTTTGTCTCTAAAATCAACAAAATATAGAATTGTACACTAGAGGCTTTCTTAACTTTGCATAACTTTTTTTAACAATAAGAATACGTATTTGTTTTAGAGTCAAAAAAATTATTGTGCTTTTGGAAAAGGTGTTCTGGGGTTTCTGAATTTTAATATACAGTGCAATTATATTTTTAATATTGAAAGAGAAAAAACATAACCTTAACATTTGGGGGTATTTTTATATTTTTATATTGATATTTTGTGTAATTGTCGTGGTCGTTAGGGGAGGGTCTGATATTTTCATTTTTTTTCAAATTTTTTAATGCTTAAAGTTATTGGAGAATGCTCGGTAAGTCTCAACATGTGTGTGGTGTTCGTGCCATTCAGGCTGTGCATATGACGCCACCCAGTAGACGTAACTAACTTTTCATTGTCCCTCTACATGCCCCGTCGTCTCCTTTTTCATTTGGAGTGGCGCGTGACAATTGATGATAGTCAGATTATTGCTGGTGGTTGTTTGATTTTTTTCCCATTCTTTTCTCTCTCCAAAGAGGTAATGTATTTCATTGTTCTCTTTACTTTTTATTTTTCAATTTCAGTCTTCATTCTATTAATTTTTTATTTCATTTCTTTTCCATTTATATAAGGTTTTAATCTTTTCAATTTATTCATTCAATTGCAATTTCTAATATGTTTGGTTTTTTTTTTGTCCTCATTTTTAAAAATTTTTAATTTGTCATTGGCATTTTTGTTGAAGTTTTTTTCCTTCAATTTTATCATTCAATAAATTTTTTTGTTGTTTTTTTTTCCTGTTTGACCCTAATTCTTTTGATTTTTTTCCTTTTATTAAAGCTATTTTTTCAATTCAATTAAATCCTTCAATTGAAAATTTTTATCCCTCTAATTAATGTTTTTTCTCACCCTTGTTTTTTGATCTTTTTGTGTAATTAATTTTTTTTCCTGATTTTATCTTTCAATATTTAATTTGTTGAGAATTCGGCTTCGTATGATTTATTATTCTGCATTATTGTTTTTTAAATGTTTTTTCTATGAATTTATCTCAATCTCATGACATAGATTACGATTTTTATATGCTTTTTTTGAATATAAGTCTTTATTTAGTTGTTCGATTTCTATTTTATTTTTTAAGGTATTATTCTAATTCATCTATAATTTTTTTATACAAATAAAGTTTATTTTTTACAATATATTTTTTTTGTTTTTAAATTATATTGCTGATATGTTCGGCCTTATATAATATTTTTTATGATATAAGTTTATTTAATTGTTATATTTATATTTATATTTTAAATCATAAGTTTTTTTATAATGTAGATTTATTTTTTATTTATTTAAATAAATAAATTCATAGAGATAATAAGATGCATCAATTGGCTGTATTGCTGCTATTTATTATAAGATATTTTCTGACTTCTGTTATAATGAAAGGCAAAATGAGCTGTGCCTCCGAGCTGCAACGCACTGTGGGTCTCCCAAGAGGTAGTTGTTCTCTACTTTTCTGGCAATGCTGTGATGGAGGAAGAAGAATGGAGTACGGGACAAGCGAGTGGGTGTTTGTCGTTTTATTTATTTATTTTTTAATTATTTCTATGTTCTGGTGTTGGGTAGGTTTCGCATTTTATTGATGTTAGTTCGAGAGCTGATTTATTTCTTTTAAAAAAGAGGCTGGAAGTAGATTTTTCTGGAAAGTTTTTCACTGCAAAAAAACATTTGATGAACGTTATTTGTTGCTCGTTGCTATCCTGACTTGCAACTAATTTTATTCTTTTTCGAAATAAGTTAAAAGAATCCTGACAAAAGCTGTTTTTTTGTCAAAACCAATGAAGGAAGATACACATTAGTTGGCAAGTTGAGTATATTTAGCAATATGATAGTGATTGTTTTTAAAATAAATTTTTATATTAAAATATATGTTAATAATATTTTTTTATTTTTTAAAAATTATTTTTAATATTAATACATTAAAACGATCCAAAACATATAAATTATATTAAATTTTAATAAAAAAAAATTGAATTTTATAGGAATACGGTTTCAACCGCGTTCCCAAACACTTTCTAAATCTGATTTGGGGTTGATGCGTTTAAGAAGTTGGTTTAGATGACATGGGTTGAACTCATAAATATTAAAAAAAATATGTTTAAAATTTTAATATTTCAAATAATTTTTTTTTGAAACAATACATGTGAATATAGACTAATATAAAAAATAAAGTATAATATAATTATCTCATATTAAAAAAGTTAAGAAACAATCAATATGAATATAAATTATAATTTTTTTAAAAAAATGAATGTAGATTTAATATATATATATATATATATATATATATATATATATGTGTGTGTGTGAAATATAATGCAGTTATTTCACATCAAAAAATTAAGAAACAATCTTTTAGATATAGATATATATAGTTATCTCATATTGATAAATTAAGAAACAATATATATAGATATAGATTATAAAAAATATATTTAGTTATCACATATTAAAAAGTTAAGAAACAATTCATATAAATGTAGATTGTAAACTAAATATTTATAAATTAATTTTATATTTTTTAAAATTTATTAAAAAAATAAAATAAAATGTAAAAAAAAGAGTCAAGTCATACCCGAGTTACACCAGGTCACATAAATTTTAGATTGATCCGAAAACTCGAAATAGTTTAACCAATTTAATTATAAATTTTAATTTTAATGATTTAAAAACTTTTCAAGATTTCTAATCCAGAACCTAAATTAACTCGATAGTTTCATAGTCATGGTTGAAACATCGATTGATGTTTTCAAAGCTGGCTTAAAAATTAAAGGTAAGTTATGCATACTTGGCAAGTATGTTTTTTTTTATCAATATGATATCTCAACTAATCTTACCGCTATTTAAAGTTATCTATTGGCAAGTATTCTTTCCGGGGTCCATTGGCTGCCTTTCTGCTTATTATGAAAATCGGATCTGTTTTCCTTTTATCTGAAGGGCAATGAAGACAAAACATGTCGTGGAGACTCGAAATGGTTCAATGCAATTCTTCATTTGTCTTTTAGTGATGTCCATGGCCTGTTCCTGGCCCGGAAATCGGAAAGCAATGATGAAGCTCCTTCTGATAGTGGATGGTTTCGTGGGCTGAACTTTTTTTTCTTTTTCACTGTCGAGCTCGTTGTAAGACACGGCTTGGGTCTTACATGTTTTAGGATACAGGTAATTAGATCATCAATCTATATATATTTTTTTAACCTTGGTGTTCGGGTAATTTATTAGCATCACGATTAATTTTTGAATTTATTTGCATGTCTAGTAAATAAATAAAATAATATAGGAATAATAAACATATATACTAAGACTTTAACTAGGATATAGAGAAAAGAAAACCTTTATTGTTGTTGGGCTACAAGTCTCGGTGTATCATCAATCTAATTTTAAAATAATATGATTTTAGTTTAAAAAAATTATTTGAATTGATCCAATCATTAATCAAGTTAGCAAGTTAACCTCTTAGACCACCGAGCATGGCCAAATCAATGTAAAAATTAATTTGAGTTATGTTTAAGGTAGATTAGTGACCTCGTCGTCAAGCTAGCCAGGATGTGTCGAGTTCAGTAACTTTGAGAAAACTAATTCACAGACACGGTGTGCCAAAGTGGAGTTTCAAGAAAATTCGGAGAAGCAGTAGCGGGCAATCGATGAAAAGAAGAGGAAAAAAACTTTTCTTGAAAAGTAAATTGGTCCTGCATTTCAAGATAGAACTTACCATTTTGGTTACAGTAAATTGTGTTGAATTTACCTCAAATTCTGCTTCATTTTGAAACACACATCAGAATCTAGTCCCCAGGCCTAAAACTATGATCTTGAAAATGAATAGGGCTCGAACAAGAGTTCGGAGATATGTTCGATGTTTCCAAAGATGAACAGTCATATATATAACATTGGGTGAATGGGGAGGGCCTGGCATGTTTGAGGCAGCATGGTGATGTAGGCTGGTAGTCTGTCAGGGAAACAAGGCTGAATCAGCAAGAGATGGTGCAGCTAGCAAGGGACCAGCAGAAACACTGAAACTGGAGAATTGCCGCCTTGAAAGGGGTTGCTCCACCGTTGCTATGTAGCCACCAATTCAGGGACCTGAAGTCTAAAGATATAGCAATGACATGGGTCACAATAAAGCAAGTAGGTAGCTTATATTAGGGATTTGCAGAGAGAACCTTCAAGTTCAATGAAGGCAAAGGATCTGAAGTCTGAACAGTCTAGGAAGGAAATACGAACAAATTTCTGATCTCTAATGGTCTACTCTCAAAACGAGTCTTGACACTTTCTGACAAATAAACCATGATTGATGAATCCCAAGAAGTCAATGTTAAGGAGCAGCCATTAAATTTGATGGACATTCTTGCATGATTTATGATTTTAAGGTGAGAAAATCATTTTTTTTTGTTGTTGTTGTTTTTCGTCTGGGGTTAAGGTAGAATGTTTATCTTTGCTGGAATCATGATTTTACTCTGGAGAGGGTCTAAAGCCATGAAACTGAAGATTGCAGCAGGTAATGCCGAGGGTCATGATTCAAAACTGCCTTTATCTGTCTGTGATGGATACAACAGATGCAGGATATGGTTTCCATGTCTGTATAATATATGATGATGAAGATAGGCTAATCTTTGTGTTATTAAATTTTATTTGAGTTTATTTATTGAGTTTAATTTTGTTATTCTATATTATATTTAAGTGGGCTATTTTGGATTTTATTTAAATTTATTTGTTGGGCTTGATTTAGTTATTATTTGATATTTTATTATTTAAATAGGCTATATATAAAATGTTTTATATGTTTTTTTATTCTCAGTATTTATCGTTATTTTTTTTTATTTCTCTTGAAAATTGTAGCAACCAAAACAACTGATTTATTAACATCATTTTATTTCCAATTTTATTTTTCATAATTATTAAGTAATCAGGGAATCCTATTGAAACTTAAATGGACTATAACTAGTCATTTTTATTGATAATTATTTATTAAGTTAATGAATCTTATAAAAACTTAAATTGACTACAACCAATTATTTTTATTGATAATTATTCTAATTATCAAGAATAAAATGAAGAAGCCAT